>LR738714.1:820420372-820459064 GCA_902687465.1 Secale cereale | reverse complement strand
TGGAAGACGGCGAAGAAGAAGAGTACGATGACAACTATGTGCCCCCTGAATACGGTGATGCTGCAATGGGGGGAGCTGGTGAAGATCAAGAGGAACCAGACGATGTGCCCAATGATGCTGCAACGGGTGAAGCTGCTGAAGATCAAGAGGAACCAAATGATGATCTTCGCCGGGTCATTGTCGATGCAAGGACACAATGCGAAAGTCAAAAGGAGAAGCTGAAGTTCGATCGCATGTTAGAGGATCACAAAAAAGGGTTGTACCCCAATTGCGAAGATGGCAACACAAAGCTCGGTACCGTACTGGAATTGCTGCAGTGGAAGGCAGAGAATGCTGTGGCTGACAAAGGATTTGAGAAGCTACTGAAAATATTGAAGAAGAAGCTTCCGAAGGATAACGAATTGCCCGACAGTAGATACGCAGCAAAGAAGGTCGTATGCCCTCTAGGATTGGAGGTGCAGAAGATACATGCATGCCCTAATGACTGCATCCTCTACCGCGATGCATACAACGATCTGAACGCATGCCCGGTATGTGGTGCGTTGCGGTATAAGATCAGACGAGATGACCCTGGTGATGTTGATGGCGAGCCCGCCAGGAAGAGGGTTCCTGCGAAGGTGATGTGGTATGCTCCTATAATACCACGGTTGAAACGTTTGTTTAGAAACAGAGAGCATGCCAAGTTGATGCGATGGCACAGTGAGGACCGTAAGAAAGACGGGAAGTTGAGAGCACCCGCTGACGGGTCGCAATGGAGAAAAATCGAGAGAAAGTACTGGGAGGAGTTTGCAAAGGACGCAAGGAACGTATGGTTTGCTCTAAGCGCGGATGGCATTAATCCTTTCGGGGAGCAGAGCAGCAATCACAGCACCTGGCCCGTGACTCTATGTATGTATAACCTTCCTCCTTGGATGTGCATGAAGCGGAAGTTCATTACGATGCCAGTTCTCATCCAAGGCCCTAAGCAACCCGGCAACGACATTGATGTGTACCTAAGGCCATTAGTTGAAGAACTTTTACAGCTGTGGAATGGAAACGGTGTACGTGCGTGGGATGAGCACAAACAGGAGGAATTTGACCTAAAGGCGTTGCTGTTCGTGACCATCAACGATTGGCCCGCTCTCAGTAACCTTTCAGGACAGACAAACAAAGGATACCACGCATGCACGCACTGTTTAGATGACACTGAAAGTATATACCTGGACAAGTGCAGGAAGAATGTGTACCTGGGCCATCGTCGATTTCTTCCGACCAACCATCAATGTCGAAAGAAAGGCAAGCATTTCAAAGGTGAGGCAGATCACCGGAAGAAGCCCGCCATGCGTACCGGTGATCACGTACTTGCTATGGTCAATGATTTACATGTAATCTTCGGAAAGGGCCCCGACGCACTAGCTGTTCCGAATGACGATGAGGGACACGCACCCATGTGGAAGAAGAAATCTATATTTTGGGACCTACCCTACTGGAAAGACCTAGAGGTCCGCTCTTCAATCGACGTGATGCACGTGACGAAGAACCTTTGCGTGAACCTGCTAGGCTTCTTGGGCGTGTATGGAAAGACAAAAGATACAACTGAGGCACGGGAGGACCTGCAACGTTTGCACGAAAAAGACGGCATCCCTCCGAAGCAGTATGAAGGTCCTGCCAGCTATGCTCTTACGAAAGAAGAGAAAGAAATCTTCTTTGAATGCCTTCTCAGTATGAAGGTCCCGACTGGCTTCTCGTCGAATATAAAGGGAATAATAAATATGGCAGAGAAAAAGTTCCAGAACCTAAAGTCTCATGACTGCCATGTGATTATGACGCAACTGCTTCCGGTTGCATTGAGGGGGCTTCTACCGGAAAACGTCCGATTAGCCATTGTGAAACTATGTGCATTCCTCAATGCAATCTCTCAGAAGGTGATCGATCCAGAAATCGTACCAAGGCTAAGGAGTGATGTGGCGCAATGTCTTGTCAGTTTCGAGCTTGTGTTCCCACCATCCTTCTTTAATATCATGACACACGTCCTAATTCATCTAGTCGACGAGATTGTCATTCTGGGGCCCGTATTTCTACACAATATGTTCCCCTTTGAGAGGTTCATGGGAGTCCTCAAGAAATATGTCCGTAACCGCGCAAGGCCAGAAGGAAGCATCTCCATGGGCCATCAAACAGAGGATGTCATCGGGTTTTGTGTTGACTTCATTCCTGGCCTTAATAAGATAGGTCTCCCTAAATCGCGGTACGAGGGAAGACTGACTGGAAAAGGCACGCTTGGAAGGGACTCAATAATATGCAGGGACGGTTATTCTTGGTCTCAAGCACACTACACAGTTCTACAGAACTCTACATTGGTGACCCCGTATGTCGATGAACACAAGAACAGTCTGCGCTCCAAACACCCGGAGCAGTGCGACGACTGGATTACACGTGAACACATCAGGACTTTCAGCAGTTGGTTGGAAACACGTCTCAGAGGTGACAACACTGTTTGTGATGAGTTGTACTTGTTGTCCAGGGGACCAACTTCGACTGTATTGATTTACAAAGGATACGAGATAAATGGAAATACATTTTACACGATTGTCCAAGATCAAAAGAGCACCAACCAAAACAGCGGTGTCCGCTTTGATGCAACAACCGAGAGGGGAAAGGACACATATTATGGTTACATAGTGGACATATGGGAACTTGACTACGGACATGATTTTAAGGTCCCTTTGTTTAAGTGTAAATGGGTCAATCTGTCAGGAGGCGGGGTACAGGTAGACCCACAGTACGGAATGACAATAGTGGATCTGAAAAATCTTGGATACAATGACGAACCGTTCGTCCTAGCCAATGATGTGGCACAGGTTATCTATGTGAAGGACATGTCTACCAGACCGAGAAAAAGAAAAGATAAGGAAGCGAATACATCATACGATGAGCCAAAGCGCCACATAGTTCTTTCAGGAAAAAGGGACATCTTGGGAGTGGAGGGCAAGACAGACATGTCTGAAGATTATGAAAAGTTTCATGAAATTCCTCCCTTCAAAGTCAAGGTTGACCCAAGCATCCTGATAAACGATGAAGATTATCCATGGTTACGGCGCAATAAGCAAATGACACAAGCGAAGAAAAAGTGAAGAGTTATTTCCGCAACTATTATGATGATACCATGCCAACTTTGTAACAAACGAGTATGATACCATTGTCCGTTTGTACTATTCAAATTTCAATACTACTTGCACTAACAAAACAAAACAAAACAAAACAAACTTGAAAAATAAATAGCAACAATAAGTATTTTGTTGTAAGTATAAACAAAATAAAATAAATAAAGCAACAAAGAAAATAAATAAAGAAAGTAAAATAAATAAAGCAACTCTAAATACAGCAAAAAACAACTTAGAAATAAACAAAGAAAATAAAATAAATAAAGCAACTCTAAATACAGCAAAAAACAACTTAGAAATAAATAGCAACAATAAGTATTTTGTTGTAATTAAGTATAAACAAAATAAAATAAATAAAGCAACAAAGAAAATAAATAAAGGAAGTAAAATAAATAAAGCAACTCTAAATACAGCAAAAAATGTTTGTGGATCGCCGAGCAGTCGGGGGTCGAGGGGTCGAGAGAGGTTGCCTAGCTAGTGTCAAAGTATTGAAAAATTCCATGACTTCATCATTTGCCAGAAGTAACCGGGGCATGTTGGTACGAAGTTATGCAAAGATGTTTTGGAACGGAGTTCCTGATAGGTTAATCCGTCTTTTGTTATGGATTATCTTATCTGGGACTCCGTTCCAAAACAACTTTGGAGAGCTTCGTACCATCATTCTACTGTTACTTTTGCCTAATGATGAAGTATTGGTTTTGTTGAATCCTTTGACACTAGCTAGACAAAATGTGACATGAGGGGGTCTAGGGTTTGTGGATCGCCGAGCAGTCGAGGGTTGAAGCTAGTTCTACGTTTGCCATTAATATATCCATCTGTCATGTTTGAATAATAATTGGCATGTTGTAAATATTTGTAGAAACAATGGACGACAACACCCGAGACCTAGCACAAGAAGCGATGTTGATGGACATAATCGCAGACGGACAAAATGCCGTCAGGTCGTTTCTCAACGACACCGATGAGCAGGTCGAACAAGAGCTGCGGCTGGAAGATCTAGGCTATGATATTGATGAATTCGGTGACCCACCAATGCACATGGAAGAAGTAGACCGTGAGGACGGCTCCGGTGACCCAATGCCGCTGCAAGAAGGAGACCGTGATGCTGGCTCCGGTGACCGAACCGAGTCCGGCCAGGAGGTATATATGTTAGTTAAGCATGTGCTGACTAGTTAATTGATTCATTCATTAACTCTCGTCTTTGTTCCTTTTCTAGCCCTCCGGATCGAGCAAATCTTCGGTAAAGAGACGAGGAGCGAAGAAAAAGTTGAGGCCGGATGAAAAGTTTGAGATCTTAGAAATCTCGCGCTCCGGCGAGCCGACTGCACCCATCCGCACAAAGAACGCATTTGTTAATCAGTGCGGGGTTCTGGTTAGGGACAAGATCCCGATCAGCATCCATCAATGGTTAAAGCCGGCTTCAAACGACACTCAGGTGACTTATGTCACTGATATGCAGAAAGAAGATCTTTGGAATGAGCTGAAGACAAACTTCGTCCTACCGCGAGAGGTTGATCCGGCGAAGCCAGTTATAGAGGACTTAATCAAGTCTGCTGCACTTCAGAAGATGGCAGACCAATTCAGGGCATGGAAGAAAAAACTGAATACGTTTGTCAGAGAGAAAACGACTCCAGAATTCGTGGGCATATATGAGAAGATCAAAGATGACTGGCCCGCATTTGTGGCCCATAAGAAGTCGGAAAAGAGTCAGAAGATGTCGGAGACAAACCGGATAAATGCTGCAAAGAAGATGCATCACCATCGCACGGGGTCGGGCGGCTACCTCGTAGCTCGGCCTAAGTGGGCCAGGGCTGAGAATGATCTGCTTCAGAAAGGGATCGAACCAGAGACAATGCACTGGCCAGAACGTTGCCGGACTTGGTTCTTCGGGGCTGGCGGATCCTTGGACCCTGTAACAGGGTGGTGCATTTGGACGGACAAGCAATTGGAAACACCACTCAGGAAGATGCGGCAGTATATCAAAGCAGCGCATGCAGGGACGTTCATCCCCGACAGAGAGAACGACGAGCTGACAATGGCCCTCGGGAATCCTGAGCACCCTGGACGGACATGAGGCACGCCAGGCTCCCTTCCGTGGCGTGCTGGGTTTCCGGACGCAGGAGGCTACAAATGCCACGACAGGAGGAAGAAAATGGAGATGACCGAAATCCAGGCGCTGCGGGCCAGAATACAAGCGATAGAGGAACGGGAAGCAGATCGGGAAAGAATTGCCGAAGCTTCCCCCGAAGCTACCCCGCCATCTCAGCGGAGAAGCAGCGTGGCTTCCACCGAGCTGCCTCAGCCAGAGCTTGCCTTGACGGCTACTGCCAGGAATCCTGTGGATGCTATCACGGAGGCACAAAATTGCCACCTTATGGCACAGTGGATGAATCTGAAGGTCAAGGCGGCTGCTGGCTCTGTTTATCCTTCTGGACCAGACGACACTTTTCACTGCCGGCCGATTCCAGAAGGATATGCTAGGGTGATGGTCGATGAAATAACGGAGGGATTTGAGGAGCTCCAGCTTGACCACCCTACCGGTGAAGGGGAGACTCGGCTGGGTTCTTCACTGAAGACTCCATGCCTATGGCGGAAGGACCTAATCAACATTCTGAACTGGACGCCTCCGCCTCCTCCTCCTCCTGCGACGAGTCAGGGCACTCCGCCTCCTCCACCGCCTCCTCCTCCGGCGAGTGACCATCAGGGCACTCCGGCTCCTTCTCCGGCGAGTGACCATCAGGGCACTCCGGCTCCTTCTCCGGCGCGTGGCGGCACACCGCCTCCTTCGCCGCCAGCGCGTGGCGGCACTCCGCCTCCTTCGCCGCCGGCGCGCCCGAGCAGACAGCCAGCTCCTCCTTCGCCTAATCAGCAAGGGCGGAAGAGACCTGCCGCCGCTCCGGCTGCTCCTGCTCCGGCGCCTAAGCAAGTAAAAAAGACAGCCGCTTCGTCTGGTCCGGCGACGTCTACCAGTACAGCCAGAGGCGGGAGGCGATGCAGATTCGGTCCTTCTCTCACGCCTCTAGAGAAGTTGCCGTACGAGAGGTCCGACGAGGAAAACACGAAGATCGCTGAAGGCGAAGTGAAGGACTTTTTTGAAGGGTTGAAAGCACAGAGACATCCACCTCCAGAGGAGAAGATAGATGCGGGGAAAGCAAAGCGCACTCTTGCTGCCCTGAAGCAACCAGCGAAAAGTAAGCCGAAGGGCAACTATGACCGCATTATTCAAAAGACATTTCAAGATGCCAAGCGGTCCGGAAGTACAAAAAGTGATCAGAGGTTAGCAGAAGGGCGAGCTGGGAAACAAATTGCCCAGCTCGGCGAACAAGCGAACCAATCGTGCCCCCCGCTCAAGGTGTCTAGCGACATGGTCGCTAATGATCCGAGGATGGTGCCCGGTTATACCAATCTTGCAGATTACGCGTCCGACGATGTACACTATGATTTCATGGACGTGCAGATAGAAAGATACGAGTACAAAAAGCCTCTCGTCAAAAATGAAAGATCTCTATCAACGAATATGCGAAGATTGCATGATTGGTACATGAAAATCTGCAGAGAGTCTGGGGGGATGAATAACTTGTATTTGAGAGTTAAACCGGAGCATGACCTCGTTGGAATTGAGCTGTTGCTTGTTCCATTTGAGGAGTTCTATCAATTTTTCAATCAATTGGCCCTCGATAAAACAACGATCACCTGCTACTGTCTGTAAGTAGTACTACTTCTGTCATTAAGTCTCTCTATATAGCTGATCTTCATTGCATGTATTTATAATTATCCTCACTATATTATGCAGATTGAAGATCGTCGAATTGAAGAAAAGACAAGTTGGTGATATTGGGTTTATTAACACATACCTCATAGATGCAACCGAGGTTAAATTGCGTCCCGGCGATACCGAGACCAACTTGCTACGATCGTTGGTGGTAAATGAAAAAAAAGATATAATACTCTTTCCTTACAACTTCAAGTGAGTGTTAATGTCTTGTGCATATTTGGTTTCCCTTATATATATCAGTCAAGTTTATAGTGATGTAATGATCTCATGCATTCGTGCGCAGCTTCCACTATATTCTCTTAGAGATTAAGCTTGAGAAGGAAATAGTAACTGTCTTCGACTCTAAACGTAAAGATCCCGAGGAGTATGCGGACATGACTCAAATGCTAGCCAGGTAAGTTAAATCGATCAATATTATCCACCATGCATATATATCAGCAACTTCATTTCTGATATCAACTAATTGTTTCCTTTGTCTGGCAGGGCTTGGAAAACATTCATCAAAAAAGCTCCGGGACTGCCGAAGAAGCTACAATTTAGATACCCGAAAGTAAGTAATATATAGTATGCATGTTCCGCGCGCGCATCTCCTATATCTTGATTCAAGCGCTAGCTAGTTTCATCAATACCAATTTGGCATTCTTGCTTATCAGTTTGACTGAGCTCTATTTCTTGTAAAGTGGTTGTGGCAGGAACCCGGGAATGATTATTGTGGATACTACATTTGCGAGTCCATCCGCCACACGACCTGTGAGCGGGGCTACACTGATGAACAATTTAAAGTGCGTAAGCAATCAATAATATTCACAAATTTATAGCATCATTTCATGTATTGACCCCCTACTTCAAATTAGATGTTTCGGATGCGGGATGAACTCCTAACACCAGATCGTCTGCGAGCAATTCAAGAGGAATTGGCGGCATTCTTCCTTGAACACGTGATCGCTGAAGACGGAGAATACTATGTGGACCCTGCATCCATGTGTTAGGAGATTATTTTTGTAAGAGATAATTATTGTATATATGTGCCCGGTAGTGTCGGATCGGTAGATATACGAGAACTTGTTGTTCGACCAATCTCTCGGAGAAGGAGAGGTGGTCGATATTATTACTTCTCTCTGTATGCATATATATATATGTTGATTATATATACGAGATCTTCTGTTCCTTCGTTTGCTTAGTATAGCTAGCAGCTAGCTAGCTAGCTAGCGTGACTCTAGTCCATATATATACGTATGTGTAGTATGTAGCGTCGACCAAAAGCACGGACATAAGAGAGAACACTTCTCTCTATTAATTAGCTAGCTAACACAATATATCAAACACCTAAATTAACCCCCAAAACCTAAAACCCCCCCTCCCCTTTCAAAAAAAAAAAACAAAAACCACAGCTACAGAAATGCTGACACGTGCATGCCTTTTGGTCCCGGTTGGTACCACCAACCGGGACTAAAGCCCCTCCTGCCTGGACTCGGTGCACAGGCCACGTGGACACCCTTTTGCCCCGGTTCTGGATTGAACCGGGACTAAAGGGTCAGAGCATTAGTACCGACCCTGTTGCCCCGGTTCCAGAACCGGGGCTAAAAGGCCAAATGAACCGGGGCTAAATCCCCTTTATCTACTAGTGGAAGAGTGCACGCCAACCTCTAAATCATCCGAAACTCAATTCTGCAAGCCGTTTTCGGCCTCCGAAATTATTCCGAAACAGACAAAGTTTGTGACAGAAGGATACGAATTTTCGTTGCGGTCGTTTTGGCAGGTCATGGAGCCCAAACGAAGTTCGTATGGCCAGGGTACGGTCGTTCTACGGAAACACATCAAATGGATTTCAGCAACGAGGGATATAGTGAATCCGGCTTCCAGGGTAACTTGCTCGCGCCCACGAGCCATTTTGCGCCACTCGAAATGGCCTATTATTTTCGAACAGTACGAATGTAATGTAGAAGAGCTGGTATGCACAGTTTTTTCCAAGAACAACACATGTGCATGGACAAAAATGTGGGTGGTAGCGCTATGGGTGATAAACCATGCAAAACGGCAAGTTTTTGGGTGTTCGGTGCACCGAAGAGGCTTCTCCTTCCATCCAGACTAGCATGTAGGGCTTGCTGGTGCAGAAATAGAGTCATGTAACATTGTTCTGCAAGTCATTGTCGCAGTATCTGTCCGTGGGTGAGATCACGGTAGGGTGGTAGACGCTAGAAGAGTGCACGCCAACCACTAAATCATCCGAAACTCAATTCTGCAAGCCGTTTTCGGCCTCCGAAATTATTCCGAAACAGACGAAGTGTGTGACAGAAGGATACGAATTTTCGCTACGGCCGTTTTGGCAGGTCATGGAGCCCAAACGGAGTTCGTATGGCCAGGGTACGGTCATTCTACGGATACACCTCAAATGGATTTCAGCAACGAGGGATATAGTGAATCCGGCTTCCAGGGTAACTTGCTCGCGCCCACGAGCCATTTTGCGCCACTCGAAATGGCCTATTATTTTCGAACAGTACGAATGTAATGTAGAAGAGCTGGTATGCACAGTTTTTTCCAAGAACATCACATGTGCATGGACAAAAATGTGGGTGGTAGCGGTATGGGTGATAAACCATGCAAAACGGCAAGTTTTTGGGTGTTCGGTGCACCGAAGAGGCTTCTCCTTCCATCCAGACTAGCATGTAGGGCTTGCTGGTGCAGAAATAGAGTCATGTAACATTGTTCTGCACGTCATTGTCGCAGTATCTGTCCGTGGGTGAGCTCACGGTAGGGTGGTAGACGCTAGAAGAGTGCATGCCAACCACTAAATCATCCGAAACTCAATTCTGCAAGCCGTTTTCGGCCTCCGAAATTATTCAGAAACAGACAAAGTTTGTGACAGAAGGATACGAATTTTCGCTGCGGTCGTTTTGGCAGGTCATGGAGCCCAAACGGAGTTCGTATGGCCAGGGTACGGTCGTTCTACGGATACACCTCAAATGGATTTCAGCAACGAGGGATATCGTGAATCCGGCTTCCAGCGTAACTTGCTCGCGCCCACGAGCCATTTTGCGCAACTCGAAATGGGCTATTATTTTCGAACAGTACGAATGTAATGTAGAAGAGCTGGTATGCACAGTTTTGTCCAAGAACAACACATGTGCATGGACAAAAATGTGGGTGGTAGCGGTATGGGTGATAAACCATGCAAAACGGCAAGTTTTTGGGTGTTCGGTGCACCGAAGAGGCTTCTCCTTCCATCCAGACTAGCATGTAGGGCTTGCTGGTGCAGAAATAGAGTCATGTAACATTGTTCTGCACGTCATTGTCGCAGTATGTGTCCGTGGGTGAGCTCATGGTAGGGTGGTAGACGCTAGAAGAGTGCACGCCAACCACTAAATCATCCGAAACTCAATTCTGGAAGCCGTTTTCGGCCTCCGAAATTATTCCGAAACAGATGAAGTGTGTGACAGAAGTATTCGAATTTTTGTTGCGGTCGTTTTGGCAGGTCATGGAGCCCAAACGGAGTTCGTATGGCCAGGGTACGGTCGTTCTACGAATACAACTCAAATGGATTTCAGCAACGAGGGATATCGTGAATCCGGCTTCCAGGGTAACTTGCTCGCGCCCACGAGCCATTTTTCGCCACTCGAAATGGCCTATTATTTTCGAACAGTATGAATTTAATGTAGAAGAGCTGGTATGCACAGTTTTGACCAAGAACAACACATGTGCATGGACAAAAATGTGGGTGGTAGCGGTATGGGTGATAAACCATGCAAAACGGCAAGTTTTTGGGTGTTCGGTGCACCGAAGAGGCTTCTCCTTCCATCCAGACTAGCATGTAGGGCTTGCTGGTGGAGAAATAGAGTCATGTAACATTGTTCTGCAAGTGATTGTCGTAGTATCTGTCCGTGGGTGAGCTCACGGTAGGGTGGTAGACGCTAGAAGAGTGCACGCCAACCACTAAATCATCCGAAACTCAATTCTGCAAGCCGTTTTCGGCCTCAGAAATTATTCCGAAACAGACGAAGTGTTTGACAGAAGGATTCGAATTTTCGCTGCGGTCGTTTTGGCAGGTCATGGAGCCCAAACGGAGTTCGTATGGCCAGGGTACGGTCGTTCTACGGATACACCTCAAATGGATTTCAGCAACGAGGGATATCGTGAATCCGGCTTCCAGGGTAACTTGCTCGCGCCCACGAGCCATTTTGCGCCAGTCGAAATGGCCTATTGTTTTCGAACAGTACGAATGTAATGTAGAAGAGCTGGTATGCACAGTTTTGTCCAAGAACAACACATGTGCATGGACAAAAATGTGGGTGGTAGCGGTATGGGTGATAAACCATGCAAAACGGCAAGTTTTTGGGTGTTCGGTGCACCGAAGAGGCTTCTCCTTCCATCCAGACTAGCATGTAGGGCTTGCTGGTGCAGAAATAGAGTCATGTAACATTGTTCTGCAAGTGATTGTCGTAGTATCTGTCCGTGGGTGAGCTGACGGTAGGGTGGTAGACGCTAGAAGAGTGCACGCCAACCACTAAATCATCCGAAACTCAATTCTGCAAGCCGTTTTCGGCCTCAGAAATTATTCCGAAACAGACGAAGTGTGTGACAGAAGGATTTGAATTTTCGCTGCGGTCGTTTTGGCAGGTCATGGTGCCCAAACGGAGTTCGTATGGCCAGGGTACGGTCGTTCTACGGATACACCTCAAATGGATTTCAGCAACGAGGGATATCGTGAATCCGGCTTCCAGGGTAACTTGCTCGCGCCCACGAGCCATTTTGCGCCACTCGTAATGGCCTATTGTTTTCGAACAGTACGAATGTAATGTAGAAGAGCTGGTATGCACAGTTTTGTCCAAGAACAACACATGTGCATGGACAAAAATGTGGGTGGTAGCGGTATGGGTGATAAACCATGCAAAACGGCAAGTTTTTGGGTGTTCGGTGCACCGAAGAGGCTTCTCCTTCCATCCAGACTAGCATGTAGGGCTTGCTGGTGCAGAAATAGAGTCATGTAACATTGTTCTGCACGTCATTGTCGCAGTATCTGTCCGTGGGTGAGCTCACGGTAGGGTGGTAGACGCTAGAAGAGTGCACGCCAACCACTAAATCATCCGAAACTCAATTCTGCAAGCCGTTTTCGGCCTCCGAAATTATTCCGAAACAGACGAAGTGTGTGACAGAAGGATGCGAATTTTCGCTGCGGTCGTTTTGGCAGGTCATGGAGCCCAAACGGAGTTCGTATGGCCAGGGTACGGTCTTTCTACGGATACACCTCAAATGGATTTCAGCAACGAGGGATATCGTGAATCCGGCTTCCAGGGTAACTTGCTCGCGCCCACGAGCCATTTTGCGCCACTCGAAATGGCCTATTATTTTCGAACAGTACGAATGTAATGTAGAAGAGCTGGCATGCACAGTTTTGTCCAAGAACAACACATGTGCATGGACAAAAATGTGGGTGGTAGCGGTATGGGTGATAAACCATGCAAAACGGCATGTTTTTGGGTGTTCGGTGCACCGAAGAGGCTTCTCCTTCCATCCAGACTAGCATGTAGGGCTTGCTGCTGCAGAAATAGAGTCATGTAACATTGTTCTGCACGTCATTGTCGAAGTATCTGTCCGTGGGTGAGCTCACGGTAGGGTGGTAGACGCTAGAAGAGTGCACGCCAACCACTAAATCATCCGAAACTCAATTCTACAAGCCGTTTTCGGCCTCCGAAATTATTCCGAAACAGACGAAGTTTGTTACACTAGTAGAAAGCAGGGCATTGGTCCAGCCCATTAGCCCCGGTTCAATCTAGAACCGGGACCAATGGGGGTACTGGACCCGGTTCGTTAGCCCAGGGGGCCGGCCGGGCCACGTGGGCCATTGGTCCCGGTTCGTCTGGACCTATTGGTCCCGGTTGGAGCTAAAAACCGGGACCAATGGCTCTTGCTCCTGGCCCACCACTATTAGTCCCGGTTTGTTTTATGAACCGGGACCAAAGGCTCCCCTTTAGCCCCGGTTTGTAGCACCAACCGGGACCAGTGAGTTGCCTATATAAACCCCCTCACTCAAGAGCAGAGCTCACTGCTCTGTTTTTTTTCTGGCCGAGGGGGACAGGGGTTAGTGGTGCTCTAGCTCACCTCCTATGCACACAACATGTTCGGTGGAATGCCCGAGCCACACTAGTTAAGCTTTTCTCCTCTCGAAGCTCTATTTTCTCCGAGATTTGTCTAGGTTTAGCGGTTCGTCACGTCCCGTCCCCGTCTTCGCCGCCGTCGATCGCCCCCGCCGATCTCGTCACCGGCACCACCGTGGTGAGCCTCTTGTTATGTCCATGCTTTTCTTACTTTTATTATTGCTTTAGATAGATATTTGTCTAATTTTCTTACGTTTATTATTGCTTGTTATTATATAGTGCGATGGTTTTGATATCCGCCCACGTGGGCCCTCGTCCGGTCTACGATTCGGATGTGGTATATTATCTTTAATTTATAACTATTTGTTTTAGTGCTTATGATAGTTATGCCGACCAACCTGACATGCATAGATGTTTTATTATGTCTAGGAGGTAGTTGAACTGGAAATTCCAACCGACCCTCTTGTGGAGAGGTTAAATTTAGTTGAAGAGGAAAACATTTCGTTAAAGAAAAAATTGGAAAAAATGGAGGAGGAGAAGATGGAATTGGAGTTGCATGTTGCGGAAGTTATCGATGATCACAAGATCAAGATGGAACCTATTGTCGAGAGGTTAAATTTAGTTGAAGAAGAAAAAACTGTTTAGATGACACTGAAAGTATATACCTGGACAAGTGCAGGAAGAATGTGTACCTGGGCCATCGTCGATTTCTTCCGACCAACCATCAATGTCGAAAGAAAGGCAAGCATTTCAAAGGCGAGGCAGATCACCGGAAGAAGCCCGCCATGCGTACCGGTGATCACGTACTTGCTATGGTCAATGATTTACACGTAATCTTCGGAAAGGGCCCCGGCGCACTAGCTGTTCCGAATGACGATGAGGGACACGCACCCATGTGGAAGAAGAAATCTATATTTTGGGACCTACCCTACTGGAAAGACCTAGAGGTCCGCTCTTCAATCGACGTGATGCACGTGACGAAGAACCTTTGCGTGAACCTGCTAGGCTTCTTGGGCGTGTATGGAAAGACAAAAGATACAGCTGAGGCACGGGAGGACCTGCAACGTTTGCACGAAAAAGACGGCATCCCTCCGAAGCAGTATGAAGGTCCTGATAGAATAATCCGTCTTTTGTTACGAATTATCCTATCGGGGACTCCGTTCCAAAATAACTTTGGAGAGCTTCGTACCATCATGCTACTGTTACTTTCGCCTAATGATGAAGTATTGGTTTTGTTGAATCCTTTGACACTCGACAAAATGTGACATGAGGGGGTCTAGGGTTGTGGATCGCCGAGCAGTCGGGGGTCGAGGGGTCGAGAGAGGTTGCCTAGCTAGTGTCAAAGTATTGAAGAATTCCATGACTTCATCATTTGCCAGAAGTAACCGGGGCATTTTGGTACAAAGTTATGCAAAGATATTTTGGAACGGAGTTCCTGATAGAATAATCCGTCTTTTGTTACGAATTATCATATCGGGGACTCCGTTCCAAAATAACTTTGGAGAGCTTCGTACCATCATGCTACTGTTACTTTCGCCTAATGATGAAGTATTGGTTTTGTTGAATCCTTTGACACTCGACAAAATGTGACATGAGGGGGTCTAGGGTTGTGGATCGCCGAGCAGTCGGGGGTCGAGGGGTCGAGAGAGGTTGCCTAGCTAGTGTCAAAGTATTGAAGAATTCCATGACTTCATCATTTGCCAGAAGTAACCGGGGCATTTTGGTACAAAGTTATGCAAAGATGTTTTGGAACGGAGTTCCTGATAGCTAGGATAATCCGTCTTTTGTTACGGATTATCTTATCTGGGACTTCGTTCCAAAACAACTTTGGAGAGCTTCGTACCATCATGCTACTGTTACTTTCGCCTAATGATGAAGTATTGGTTTTGTTGAATCCTTTGACACTAGCTAGACAAAATGTGACATGAGGGGGTCTAGGGTTTGTGGATCGCCGAGCAGTCGGGGGTCAAGGGGTCGAGAGAGGTTGCCTAGCTAGTGTCAAAGTATTGAAAAATTCCATGACTTCATCATTTGCCAGAAGTAACCGAGGCATGTTGGTACGAAGTTATGCAAAGATGTTCTGGAACGGAGTTCCTGATAGGATAATCCGTCTTTTGTTACGGATTATCTTATCTGGGACTTCGTTCCAAAACAACTTTGGAGAGCTTCGTACCATCATGCTACTGTTACTTTCGCCTAATGATGAAGTATTGGTTCTGTTGAATCCTTTGACACTAGCTAGACAAAATGTGACATGAGGGGGTCTAGGGTTTGTGGATTGCCGAGCAGTCGGGGGTCGAGGGGTCGAGAGAGGTTGCCTAGCTAGTGTCAAAGTATTGAAAAATTCCATGACTTCATCATTTGCCAGAAGTAACCGAGGCATGTTGGTACGAAGTTATGCAAAGATGTTCTGGAACGGAGTTCCTGATAGGATAATCCGTCTTTTGTTACGGATTATCTTATCTGGGACTTCGTTCCAAAACAACTTTGGAGAGCTTCGTACCATCATGCTACTGTTACTTTCGCCTAATGATGAAGTATTGGTTCTGTTGAATCCTTTGACACTAGCTAGACAAAATGTGACATGAGGGGGTCTAGGGTTTGTGGATCGCCGAGCAGTCGGGGGTCGAGGGGTCGAGAGAGGTTGCCTAGCTAGTGTCAAAGTATTGAAAAATTCCATGACTTCATCATTTGCCAGAAGTAACCGAGGCATGTTGGTACGAAGTTATGGAAAGATGTTCTGGAACGGAGTTCCTGATAGGATAATCCGTCTTTTGTTACGGATTATCTTATCTGTGACTTCGTTCCAAAACAACTTTGGAGAGCTTCGTACCATCATGCTACTGTTACTTTCGCCTAATGATGAAGTATTGGTTCTGTTGAATCCTTTGACACTAGCTAGACAAAATGTGACATGAGGGGGTCTAGGGTTTGTGGATCGCCGAGCAGTCGGGGGTCGAGGGGTCGAGAGAGGTTGCCTAGCTAGTGTCAAAGTATTGAAAAATTCCATGACTTCATCATTTGCCAGAAGTAACCGGGGCATGTTGGTACGAAGTTATGCAAAGATGTTTTGGAACGGAGTTCCTGATAGGATAATCCGTCTTTTGTTACGGATTATCTTATCTGGGACTTCGTTCCAAAACAACTTTGGAGAGCTTCGTACCATCATGCTACTGTTACTTTCGCCTAATGATGAAGTATTGGTTCTGTTGAATCCTTTGACACTATAGCTAGACAAAATGTGACATGAGGGGGTCTAGGGTTTGTGGATCGCCGAGCAGTCGGGGGTCGAGGGGTCGAGAGAGGTTGCCTAGCTAGTGTCAAAGTATTGAAAAATTCCATGACTTCATCATTTGCCAGAAGTAACCGGGGCATGTTGGTACGAAGTTATGCAAAGATGTTTTGGAACGGAGTTCCTGATAGGTTAATCCGTCTTTTGTTACGGATTATCTTATCTGGGACTCCGTTCCAAAACAACTTTGGAGAGCTTCGTACCATCATTCTACTGTTACTTTTGCCTAATGATGAAGTATTGGTTTTGTTGAATCCTTTGACACTAGCTAGACAAAATGTGACATGAGGGGGTCTAGGGTTTGTGGATCGCCGAGCAGTCGAGGGTTGAAGCTAGTTCTACGTTTGCCATTAATATATCCATCTATCATGTTTGAATAATAATTGGCATGTTGTAAATATTTGTAGAAACAATGGACGACAACACCCGAGACCTAGCACAAGAAGCGATGTTGATGGACATAATCGCAGACGGACAAAATGCCGTCAGGTTGTATCTCAACGACACCGATGAGCAGGTCGAACAAGAGCTGCGGCTGGAAGATCTAGGCTATGATATTGATGAATTCGGTGACCCAATGCACATGGAAGAAGTAGACCGTGAGGACGGCTCCGGTGACCCAATGCCGGTGCAAGAAGGAGACCGTGATGCTGGCTCCGGTGACCGAACCGAGTCCGGCCAGGAGGTATATATGTTAGTTAAGCATGTGCTGACTAGTTAATTGATTCATTCATTAACTCTCGTCTTTGTTCCTTTTCTAGCCCTCCGGATCGAGCAAATCTTCGGTAAAGAGACGAGGAGCGAAGAAAAAGTTGAGGTCGGATGAAAAGTTTGAGATCTTAGAAATCTCGCGCTCCGGCGAGCCGACTGCACCCATCCGCACAAAGAACGCATTTGTTAATCAGTGCGGGGTTCTGGTTAGGGACAAGATCCCGATCAGCATCCATCAATGGTTAAAGCCGGCTGCAAACGACGCTCAGGTGACTTATGTCACAGATATGCAGAAAGAAGATCTTTGGAATGAGCTGAAGACAAACTTCGTCCTACCGCGAGATGATGTTGATCCGGCGAAGCCATGCCCAGTTAAAGAGGACTTAATCAAGTCTTATGCACTTTCGAAGATGGCAGACCAATTCAGGGCATGGAAGAAAAAACTGAATACGTTTGTCAGAGAGAAAACGACTCCAGAATTCGTGGGCATATATGAGAAGATCAAAGATGACTGGCCCGCATTTGTGGCCCATAAGAAGTCGGAAAAGAGTCAGAAGATGTCGGAGACAAACCGGATAAATGCTGCAAAGAAGATGCATCACCATCACACGGGGTCGGGCGGCTACCTCGTAGCCCGGCCTAAGTGGGCCAGGGCTGAGAATGATCTGCTTCAGAAAGGGATCGAACCAGAGACAATGCACTGGCCAGAACGTTGCCGGACTTGGTTCTTCGGGGCTGGCGGATCCTTGGACCCTGTAACAGGGTGGTGCATTTGGACGGACAAGCAAATGGAAACACCACTCAGGAAGATGCGGCAGTATATCAAAGCAGCGCATGCAGGGACGTTCATCCCCGACAGAGAGAACGACGAGCTGACAATGGCCCTCGGGAATCCTGAGCACCCTGGACGGACACGAGGCACGCCAGGCTCCCTTCCGTGGCGTGCTGGGTTTCCGGACGCAGGAGGCTACAAATGCCACGACAGGAGGAAGAAAATGGAGATGACCGAAATCCAGGCGCTGCGGGCCAGAATACAAGCGATAGAGGAACGGGAAGCAGATCGGGAAAGAATTGCCGAAGCTTCCCCCGAAGCTACCCCGCCATCTCAGCGGAGAAGCAGCGTGGCTTCCACCGAGCTGCCTCAGCCAGAGCTTGCCTTGACGGCTACTGCCAGGAATCCTGTGGATGCTATCACGGAGGCATAAAATTGCCACCTTATGGCACAGTGGATGAATCTGAAGGTCAAGGCGGCTGCTGGCTCTGTTTATCCTTCTGGACCAGACGACACTTTTCACTGCCGGCCGATTCCAGAAGGATATGCTAGGGTGATGGTCGACGAAATAACGGAGGGATTTGAGGAGCTCCAGCTTGACCACCCTACCGGTGAAGGGGAGACTCGGCTGGGTTCTTCACTGAAGACTCCATGCCTATGGCGGAAGGACCTAATCAACATTCTGAACTGGACGCCTCCGCCTCCTCCTCCTCCTGCGACGAGTCAGGGCACTCCGCCTCCTCCACCGCCTCCTCCTCCGGCGAGTGACCATCAGGGCACTCCGGCTCCTTCTCCGGCGAGTGACCATCAGGGCACTCCGGCTCCTTCTCCGGCGCGTGGCGGCACACCGCCTCCTTCGCCGCCGGCGCGTGGCGGCACTCCGCCTCCTTCGCCGCCGGCGCGCCCGAGCAGACAGCCAGCTCCTCCTTCGCCTAATCAGCAAGGGCGGAAGAGACCTGCCGCCGCTCCGGCTGCTCCTGCTCCGGCGCCTAAGCAAGTAAAAAAGACAGCCGCTTCGTCTGGTCCGGCGACGTCTACCAGTACAGCCAGAGGCGGGAGGCGATGCAGATTCGGTCCTTCTCTCACGCCTCTAGAGAAGTTAACGTACGAGAGGTCCGACGAGGAAAACACGAAGATCGCTGAAGGCGAAGTGAAGGACTTTTTTGAAGGGTTGAAAGCACAGAGACATCCACCTCCAGAGGAGAAGATAGATGCGGTGAAAGCAAAGCGCACTCTTGCTGCCCTGAAGCAACCAGCGAAAAGTAAGCCGAAGGGCAACTACGACCGCATTATTCAAAAGACATTTCAAGATGCCAAGCGGTCCGGAAGTACAAAAAGTGATCAGAGGTTAGCAGAAGGGCGAGCTGGGAAACAAATTGCCCAGCTCGGCGAACAAGCGAACCAATCGTGCCCCCCGCTCAAGGTGTCTAGCGACATGGTCGCTAATGATCCGAGGATGGTGCCCGGTTATACCAATCTTGCAGATTACGCGTCCGACGATGTACACTATGATTTCATGGACGTGCAGATAGAAAGATACGAGTACAAAAAGCCTCTCGTAAAAAATGAAAGATCTCTATCAACGAATATGCGAAGATTGCATGATTGGTACATGAAAATCTGCAGAGAGTCTGGGGGGAGGAATAACTTGTATTTGAGAGTTAAACCTGAGCATGACCTCGTTGGAATTGACCTGTTGCCTGTTCCATTTGAGGAGTTCTATCAATTTTTCAATCAATTGGCCCTCGATAAAACAACGATCACCTGCTACTGTCTGTAAGTAGTACTACTTCTGTCATTAAGTCTCTCTATATAGCTGATCTTCATTGCATGTATTTATAATTATCCTCACTATATTATGCAGATTGAAGATCGTCGAATTGAAGAAAAGACAAGTAGGTGATATTGGGTTTATTAACACATACCTCATAGATGCAACCGAGGTTAAATTGCGTCCCGGCGATATCGAGACCAACTTGCTACGATCGTTGGTGGTAAACGAAAACAAAGATATAATACTCTTTCCTTACAACTTCAAGTGAGTGTTAATGTCTTGTGCATATTTGGTTTCCCTTATATATATCAGTCAAGTTTATAGTGATGTAATGATCTCATGCATTCGTGCGCAGCTTCCACTATATTCTCTTAGAGATTAAGCTTGAGAAGGGAATAGTAACTGTCTTCGACTCTAAACGTAAAGATCCCGAGGAGTATGCGGACATGACTCAAATGCTAGCCAGGTAAGTTAAATCGATCAATATTATCCACCATGCATATATATCAGCAACTTCATTTCTGATATCAACTAATTGTTTCCTTTGTCTGGCAGGGCTTGGAAAACATTCAGCAAAAAAGCTCCGGGACTGCCGAAGAAGCTACAATTTAGATACCCGAAAGTAAGTACTATATAGTAGCATGTTCCGCGCGCGCATCTCCTATATCTTGATTCAAGCGCTAGCTAGTTTCATCAATACCAATTTGGCATTCTTGCTTATCAGTTTGATTGAGCTCTATTTCTTGTAAAGTGGTTGTGGCAGAACCCGGGAATGATTATTGTGGATACTACATTTGCGAGTCCATCCGCCACACGACCTGTGAGCGGGGCTACACTGATGAACAATTTAAAGTGCGTAAGCAATCAATAATATTCACAAATTTATAGCATCATTTCATGTATTGACCCCCTACTTCAAATTAGATGTTTCGGATGCGGGATGAACTCCTAACACCAGATCGTCTGCGAGCAATTCAAGAGGAATTGGCGGCATTCTTCCTTGAACACGTGATCGCTGAAGACGGAGAATACTATGTGGACCCTGCATCCATGTGTTAGGAGATTATTTTTGTAAGAGATAATTATTGTATATATGTGCCCGGTAGTGTCGGATCGATAGATATACGAGAACTTGTTGTTCGACCAATCTCTCGGAGAAGGAGAGGTGGTCGATATTATTACTTCTCTCTGTATGCATATATATATATGTTGATTATATATACGAGATCTTCTGTTCCTTCGTTTGCTTAGTATAGCTAGCAGCTAGCTAGCTAGCTAGCGTGACTCTAGTCCATATATATACGTATGTGTAGTATGTAGCGTCGACCAAAAGCACGGACATAAGAGAGAACACTTCTCTCTATTAATTAGCTAGCTAACACAATATATCAAACACCTAAATTAACCCCCAAAACCTAAAACCCCCCCTCCCCTTTCAAAAAAAAAAAAACAAAAACCACAGCTACAGAAATGCTGACACGTGCATGCCTTTTGGTCCCGGTTGGTACCACCAACCGGGACTAAAGCCCCTCCTGCCTGGACTCGGTGCACAGGCCACGTGGACACCCTTTTGCCCCGGTTCTGGATTGAACCGGGACTAAAGGGTCAGAGCATTAGTACCGACCCTGTTGCCCCGGTTCCAGAACCGGGGCTAAAAGGCCAAATGAACCGGGGCTAAATCCCCTTTATCTACTAGTGTAGGTAAAAGGTTGATGTATAAAAATGCATGGGACATGAAAATCTCAGCAGAATTAGATGAAAGAAAAACGATTAATTAGTAAGTTCATGAGCATAAATTGCAATTCTCTGATTAACTCGGTTCTGACTAGTATACCGATGTTCCTACTTTCGTTCTTTGAAATTCCGATAGGAGTTAGAAAGCGACTTGATTTCTTTAGATCTCGATTCTTTTGGCAATCTGATGAGGTCAAAAGAAATACCGTCTGGCGAGATGAGATATTCTTTGCCGACCGAAAGAACAAGGGGGACTTGGTATTGAGAACTTAGAAATCAAGAATAAATGCCGTATGTGCAAATGGTTGTACAGGCTAGAGACCGAGCCAGAGGGTATGTGGTCACAAATCTTGCGCAATAAATATTTACAATACAAAACCTTAGCCCAGGTAACCATGAGACCAACTAACTCACTATTCTGGAAGGGCTTATGAGAACGAAGAATTTGTTCTTTCACAGGGTCAAATTCTTGGTTGGCAATGGTTTGTCAACGAGATTTTGGGAAGATATGTGGTTAGGAGAGATGCCTCTGGCCGTCTAATATCCCACACTTTATAATATTGTGCAACGGAAGGAGGATTACGTGGGCACAGTTATGCAAACCACTCCCTTAAACATCCAGTTTCGACGTACGTTAGTTGGTGAGAGATGGAATGTCTGGCTACATTTGGTTCGGGGACCGATAGACGTTCAACTCTCCGACCAACTGGATACGATACACTGAAAGCTCGCTAAAAATGGGATTTTTACGGTGAAATCTTTCTATTTAGATTTGATTAACTCTGGTCCAATCTCAAGGTCATTACACATTTGGAAGGTTAAGGTTCCTTTGCGGATTAAAATCTTTATGTGGTTTGTTCACAGACAAGTGATACTTACAAAGGATAACTTAATCAAAAGAAGATGGAATTCTCTATGCAGGGCTACAGGGCTACAGAGCATTACCCATGCAGGAGGAGTCATGATGAAATTCTCTACCAAGACCAAGAAACAAAGGCAGCAGCAGATGAGTCAATATAACCCATCGGATGAAGTTCTGTAACCACTGCCTGCATGCATGCACATCAACAACAACATGTTACATTTGAGCCTCACATTGTTAATTAACCAGTAACACCCCGGGAAATTTTAGCTAGAACAGGGTACAAGGACAAGGTTGAATTCTCAAAGAGAGCTAGCAAAATGTCACTTGTGCATACCTTGACAGTAGACAGGAGGAGCGCAGCTTGAGAAACAGAGACTCAATTTGAACTGTTTGATGTGCCGTGACTTCAGATGAGAGAGATATGCAGGAGGATAGATATGTTTTGCTCTGTCAGCATTCTTTCTTTAACTAAAGAAGGCACAGTTACTTGCGTGTTCTCAATCTAACCCATTGGATGAAGTTTTGTCACCACGGCATGCCTATATGCACAGCAAAGATAACATGTTACATTTCTGCTTCACCATTATTAATTATAGCAAAAATAATTCACATGAACATTGATAACAGTATGCGCGTACCTTGGGGATAAATTAAGTGCAGCTTGAGTCGAACTCGATCAGCTTCTGCTACTGCTAGTTACAAGTTATGATAGTCAGATCAGAGCAGAGGCTTGCGAGATATGCAGGAAGCCCGTCCTTCTATACACTAAAGAAGGCACAATTCCTTGCGTGTTCTCTGCATACTGGATGGGTCTCTTTCTTTTCACCAAAGCATGTAGTGATGATGATGTCTGGCAGTGTACGCTAGAATTCTCTACAGATGTACTTAACCAGTAAAGAAGAAGCAGCAGCAAACTAAAAACACACGGCTTTGCTCAAAGCAGATTCACAAGCAGGCCCCGCTGATATATAACAGGCCCACTTTTGGCTTTGCTCAAACCTGCAATGCCTCTGCTATCAGAGTATAGTAGTATGCCATTGCTAATACGTATACACTGCCGTGTACATTTCTCCACAGAGAACGAGTAAATGAGATTAAACATCTACAAACTGAGATCACAAATAACCAAAATTATGACCAGCTGCACTGCAATGCAGCGTTATCTAGCCTTTCATGTAATTGACTTGATGGATTTCCAGGCTTTGTTCTGTTTTGAAATAAGGTAGAGACTTCTCTTCCTTTTACGTTTCCAAAAAAAATGATGACCAGACGCTACGTACGACAATAATATTGAGTAAAAGCATTACAAACCACACAAAATCAATCGCTTCAAAATTTCAGTCAGATTATTTAGAAATTCCTGGGTGGAGGGCGCGCCCTGGGGGGTAGCGCGCGACCCCTACCTTGTGGGTCCCCGAGACCCCCTGGCCTACTTCTTTCGCCTATAAATTCCCAAATATTCCAGAAACATCATAACATCCATCGAAACCACTTTTCCGTCTCCGTAACCTTCTGTTTCCGCGAGATCCCATCTGAAAGCCTTTTCCGGTACTCTGTCGGAGGGGAAATCGACCAAGGAGGGCATCTACATCATCACCATTACCCTTCCGATGAAGTGTGAGTAGTTCACCACAGACCTATGGGTCCATAGCTAGTAGCTAGATGACTTCTTCTCTCTCTTTGGTCCTCAATACCATGTTCTCCTTGTTGTTCTTGGAGATTTATCGGATGCAATATTCTTTTGCGGCGTGTTTGCCGAGATCTGGTGAATTCGGGGTTTATGATCAGATTATCTATGAATATTATTTGAGTCTTTTCTGAATTCTTATATGCATGACTTGATATCTTAGTAATTCTCTTCGAATTATCGGTTTGGTTTGGCCAACTAGATTGGTATTTCTTGCAATGAGAGAAGTGCTTTGCTTTGGGTTTAATCTTGCGGTACTCAATCCCAGTAACAGAAAGAGACATGACAAGTATTGTATTGTTGCCATCGCGGATAACAAGATGGGGTTTTCAACATATTGCATGAGTTAATTCCGCTACATCATGTCATCTTGATTAATGTGTTACTCTGTTCTTATGAACTTAATACTCTAGATGCATGCAGGAGTCGGTTGATGTGTGGAGTAATAGTAGTAGATGCAGGCAGGAGTCGGTCTACTTGCTTCGGACGTGATGCCTATATTCATGATCATTGCCTTAGATGTCGTCATAATTATTCACTCTTCTATCAATTGATGGCAGTAATTTGTTCACCCACCGTAATATTTGCTATCATGAGAGAAGCCTCTAGTGAAACCTATGGCCCACGGGTCTATTTTACATCTTATAAGTTTCTGATATACTATTTTGCAATCTTTTACTTTTCAATCCATAAACCAAAAACTCAAAAACATTTACTTTACTGTTTATATATCTCTATTAGATCTCACTTCTGCAAATAACCAAGAAGGCCCCCTTTATAGCGTTGCGTGCATGCAAGTTGTTCGATTGTTTGTGCAGGTATTTGGCAATTTGTGCGTCATCTCCTACTGGATTGATACCTTGGTTCTCAAAACTGAGGGAAATACTTACTCTACTTTGTTGCATCACCCTTTCCTCTTCAAGGGAAAAACCAACACAAGCTCAAGAGGTAGCACTCAGCTGAGCGCAAACATCGACATGTTGTTGAAGTAGGTCTAGCCCTACTTGCTAGCACTTCCATGCCTCTCAAGTTTTGGGATGAGGCGTTCATTACGGCAGTCCATCTCATTAACATGCTTCCAAGCCGTGTCATCAACAATGATACACCCATGCATAGGATCTTTAATACTCGACCAGATTATCACTCTCTTCGTGTGTTCGGTTGTGCTTGTTGGCCTAACTTGCGTCCCTACAACAACCACAAACTCATGTTCCGCTCAAAACAATGTGCCTTTCTTGGCTATAGTGCAAAGCACAAGGGTGTTAAATGCTTATATGTTCCCACTGGTCGAGTATACATATCACGTGATGTTGTCTTTGATGAAATTGTCTACCCTTTTGCTCATTTACACCCTAATGCCGGTGCCTTGCTCCGAAAAGAAATCCTTCTTTTACCCTCTCATTTGACCGGTTTTCAGCATGGGGATGACAATTGTACTGATCATATGACTAATGCTTCTAACCATGAAAATGTGGATTGTGGTGATGCAGGGTCGATTCAGGAAGCAGCAGAATTTTTTTTTTGAGGTAAAACGGTGAAGAAAACATTCCAAACAGCCTCAATTTTATGTGTCCGGTACATGCCTACCCTGCACCCGGATCTTCCTTGGGATCGGCGGCTGCAGACCCAACAATATTAGCTCCGGGATCGATGTCGCGACAGCAGGCGCGCGCGGATGGCAGTGTCAGCAGGGGAACGCCGCTCCACCCATCTGTGCCCGACTCGCGTTGGGGCATGGACTAGCCTCTCCACGCGGCCACATCGCCTTGCGGGGACAGGCGAGCCGACCGGTTCGGTGCGACCTCGCATGTCTATGCCAGGCGTGTCAGCCACCAATCCTGCGCGGGCACAGATCCTCAGAAGGATGCGGACGCGCATGGGTCGGGCTCAGCAGTCGGAGCACCTAGATCTTCTGTGCCGCACGCCTCCATGTCATGCCCTAGCTCGGCTGCAGAAGATCCAACAACTTCCACCAGCAGCGAATCGGCTCCGGAATCGCCAGGAACTCCTGTAGCGGACCAGTCTTCAGGATCTTCTGCGCCAGTTTCGGGTGTAGTGGTGCAGCAAGTTCTAACTCCGCCACATACAAGGTTAAGAGCTGGTGTAATCCAACCTGTCAATTATAAAGTAAAGTTTAGTTTAACCTGCTCCACGGGAGAACCTAGTTCGTTACAGGAAACATGCAAAGATGCAAGATGGAGAAAAGCTATGAAGAAGAATTTCAAGCACTTCAGAAAAACAAAACCTGGCATCTAGTTCCTACAAAAAGGTAAAAAAATGATTGATTGCAAATGGGTATTCAGAATAAATAAAAAGTCAGATGGTACTATAGACTGATATAAGTCTAGGCTTGTTGCAAATGGATTCAAACAGAGATATGACATAGACTATGAAGATATATTCAGTCCTGTTGTTAAAACTGCTACTATACGCCTTGTTTTGTCTATTGTCGTATCCAGGGGATGGTGTCTCAGACAGCTAGATGTACATAATATGTTTCTTCATGGTGTCTCAGACAGTTTACATGAAGCAACCCCCTGGTTTTGAGGATAAAAACAAACCCTTTCATATATGCAGGCTGGATAAGTCTCTTTATGGGCTGAAATAGGCCCCTAGGGCATGGTACTCTCGATTGAGTTCAAAGTTACAAGCACTTGGTTTTGCTCCTTGAAAATCTGACACGTCTATGTTTATTTATAATAAGTCACATACATCTATTTTTGTGCTTATTTATGTTGATGATATCATTGTTACAAGTTCATCAAATGAAGTAGTGGCACCCTTGTTGAAGGATTTAAACTCGGAGTTTGCTCTTAAGGACTTGGGAGATTTGCACTTCTTCCTTGGTATAGAAGTTAAGAGAAACAGGGAAGGTGGACTTCATCCGTCACAGGAAAAATATGCAATGGGTCTTTTAAATAGAGCTGGCTTGAAGGGATGCAAATCATCATCTACTCCACTACCTAGCACAGAAAAATTGTCCCTTGCAGAAGGAGAACTCCTGGATCAAGAGGATGGCACCATGTACAGAAGTTTAGATGGTGCACTTCAGTATTTGACATTGACTAGTCCTGATATTTGATTTGATGTAAACAAAGTTTGTCAATTTCTTCATGCACCTACAACATCACATTGGACAGCTGCCAAGCGCATACTGAGATATGTAAAGGGCACTTTAGGGCTTG
Source organism: Secale cereale (assembly GCA_902687465.1). Taxonomy (NCBI): domain Eukaryota; kingdom Viridiplantae; phylum Streptophyta; class Magnoliopsida; order Poales; family Poaceae; genus Secale; species Secale cereale. Next base: position 820,432,034 of record LR738714.1, on the reverse strand, counting down.
GCTTGAACTTTAGTAAGTCATCATCCACACTGGTTAGTGCTTTCTCTGACTCTGATTGGGCAGGCTGTGTGGATGATAGAAGGTCTACAGGGGGGTTTGCCATATTCCTTGGACCAAATTTAATTTCATGGTGTGCAAGGAAACACGCTACAATGTCTAGGTCAAGTACTCTAGCAGAGTATTAAGCATTGGCAAATGCAACAACATAAGTTATATGGGTTAAGTCCATGCTTAAGGAACTTGGGATATACTGTTCTCCAACTCCATGTCTTTGGTGTGACAACCTTGGTGCAACATATCTTTTAGTTAATCCTGTTTTTCATGCACAGACTAAACACATTAAGTTTGATTATCATTTTGTAAGGGAAAGAGTTGCAAGCAAAGAATTAGAGATACGGTTTGTGCATTCAAAAGATCAAGTTGCAGATGGTTTTACAAAAGCACTACCAACAAGGTTGTTTGAAGAATTCAAGCGTAGTCTTACCTTGGTCAAGTGATGATTATGGGAGGGTGTTAAACGTATAGGTTCAGGATGTACGCCCGGTTTAGTTGTAAGTACTGTTCAAGAAATCTTCTGATTCTGTGATTTATTTTCCGATTTATCGCTACCCTTGGGGTGACAGATCAGATTATGCCTTATCTTCACCATTTATCCTTTCGGCTGATTTAGCGCTATGACAAGCAATTTATCGAGAATCTACTGATAAATCGGGCCTATTTGCAGCGCTATGTTTGCAAAAACTACGTTCATTTATGTTTTGTGGACCTTGTTACGCAATATGTACTGTTTTCCTATTTTGTTTTTTATTATACCAGGATTCGAAGGCTAGGAATCAAGGTAGTAACATTTATGTCCAATATTATTTTGGTGTTGAATATAGCAAATTTTAGTGTTGGGAACCTGAGATTTGAAAAATGGCCGATTAATAGTCGACCGATAAAATCGATTAATTGGCTGATTTCCTATTAATCTCTAATCCCCAGCCAACCGAGACGATAACGATAAGCGATATCTTTAACATTGGTTGTAACTAGAGATAATTGCGATCTCTTTCTTATCTTTCTTGTCTCTATTTTAAACCTCACTAGCACATATGCCCGTGCGTTGCAACGGAAGGGAAAAATTGACGTGCTTCATTGCGAAGCAAATGCCAGCTGTCATGACAGTAGGGTTCTTTAGGGGCTGTTCAAAACATGGGACATTATTTTAGTCAGGTGATCAGGTGAACAAGTCTATCCTTAGATTATTAGTTTATATACTCGACACGCACCCATATCTACTAATTGCTCTTTTAAAATTTGGTAAATGTATCAAAAAAACTCTGGCAACTACATTGGAGAACTTAACACGATAAGCATATCAAAATAATCTCATGTGCATCAGCACAAAAACTGAAAACTCACGCGGTTGGTGGAGAAATGCTATACTCACATGTAATTTACAGAAGTAACCGACAAATCGACTTTCTCCACTAATTTCTTCTGCCCTAAATTTCAGGTGGGCCTGCTTGCCCCACAGTTCCCAATCAAACCTACCCACATCAGCGCATCTGTAATCCATCATAAAATCTATTTGTATCTCTAGCAAAGCTTTAGTCGAAACTCCCTCTCAGTCGTCTAACAAAAATCGCTGGCAGCGGAAAATAAATTGCCCTAGCCAAATGAAACAAAGTTGCATAATACTCCCTCCGTCCGAAAATACTTGTACATCTAGATACATCCCCTTTTATCAATTTTGATGACAAGTATTTCCGGACGGAGGGAGTAGAAAATAACGAAATAAAGAGAATCGCATACACGTACGAGCATCAATATCACTGTTATGCATTTACTAAATTTGTACTCGGAGAAATGGTAGAAAGCAAATTAAAATTTGGTAAAACTGCACATGATTGTTTTTTTTTTTTGAGGGAAATATTGCCGCATTTATTTAAGCATCAAACGCCGGAATGTCATCCGCAACTACAGATAGAACAAAGTCTGGGGGCACCCCCCACCACACCTTACAAAGTTCATCACCAACCCCAACTCTAGCTAATTTATGCGCGACAATATTAGCATTACGACGCACCCAAGATATCTTGTACTCGACGAAGGACCCGAGCAAAGCTTTCACCTCCTCAATCCATGGCCCATGAGCAGAGAGATTCCTCCCGGAATGTTGCAACATATTCACTACTCCTTGAGCATCCAGCTCCAAATGAACCCTTGTTGCGTTAAAATTTGCAGCTAGCTGCAACGCATGCTTGCAAGCCAAGATCTCTGCAGCTTCCGCATCCCCTACGCTAGGGAAATAATGGCAGGTTGCTGCTAGAAAAGCACCACTGTGGTCTCTAAAGACTGCTCCCCCTCCACCGTTCTCACCATGTTTGGATACCGCACCATCCGAGTTGACTTTCACCCATCCATCCTCTGGAGGTTCCCAGCGCTGAGGCACCTGCCGTACCTCCGTTGTTGTCTTCCGCGAGTGTACATCCCTCCATTCCTTCATATGAGCCACAACCGAGTTCATTATTTCATGTGCTGGTGCAATTGGTTTGCCTTCCCTAGCATTATTCCGCGCGAGCCAGAGGCCATATGTGGCCTGCACCATCGCCTCACGCTCGTCGTCAGACGCCGCGGCGAACCAGTCAAGGAGCCAGCGGGCTAGGGCACTCTGGGAGTCCGTCGTGCACGGTGGGATCGCCACCGCAACTCCCTTCTCTGAGTGTAATAGCTGCCAGAACCTTACTGAATGTTGACATGCCCAGAAACGGTGGTAATTGGTTTCTTCTCGGCCACATACAACACAAAAAACACCCGGTTTAATCCGACGTCGATGAAGTTCAAAACCCATAGCCAGCCCATTTTTGATCAAGCGCCACATATGAATCTTAGCTTTCGATGGAGCACATGTATCCCACAGCGCCGTGTAACCCTTATGCGCCATCACAGTATTGGAGGACTCGGGCTGTCCCGTCCTCGATCTTCCCAGCATGTTCCTCAGGTGGTATGCAGATTTGACAGTGAAACATCCATTTTTTGTGTAGTTCCAGGCTAAATAATCCTGCACCCCCAGTCCCCCAATAGCAATCTGTTTAATGTCCGCCGCATCACTTGGACTAAACATATCATCCACCTTTGCTGCGTCCCACGAGCGACCATCTGGAGCTAAGAGATCTGCCACTCTCGTCACCCCTGGTATGAAAACTTGACCCAGTGGCCTCAAGCTTCCCTGCCTTGGGATCCAGTTGTCGTGGTGTATCTTCACTGTCGAACCATCTCCTATTCGCCATACTATGCCCTCCCTCAACAGATCTCTTCCAAAGAGTACACTTCGGAAAGTATAGGATGCGTTGGAAGGGCATGTGGCCGACATGATCGTTTGCTCCTTGAAATAGCGGGCTTTGAGAACTCTTGCGCATAGTGAGTTTGGTTCCTGCAAGATTCTCCATGCCTGTTTCGCTAGCAAAGCTTGGTTGAACCCCTCTGGATCACGGAATCCGAGTCCTCCAACCCTCTTCGCAGCACACATATTTTTCCAAGAGATCCAGTGGACCTTCCTATCACCATTCGATTCACCCCACCAGAATTTCGAAGAGATCGTAGTCAGATTCCGGCATGTTTTCTTAGTGAGCTGAAAACAACTCAGGGTGAAAGTAGGAACAGCTTGGAGTCCTGATTTCACCAGAACCTCCCTCGCCGCCTTGGACAGGCCTTGTCCCTTGTATCCCCCCACTTTTGACACATGATTGTTAAGTACTACTGTTAGACTGAGATTCACCGGCCGAGCTGGTCTTGCGCCAGATAAGCTGGTCATGGGCGCGTTCCATGCGCCACCGCCCTTGAATGGGCCATGCACGAGTCAGCCGCTCCTATCCATCCTCAGAAATAGGATCGGCTGGTAGTTTGTTAGCGTCTGCGTGCGTTGTATCTTCTCTCTCACACACATATGTACTCTCTTATACTCCCTCAGTCTCAAAATAAGTGACACAAAAGTGACTCAATTTTACATTAAAGTTAGTGCAAAGTTGAGTCATTTTTGAGTCACTTATTTTGGGATGGAGGGAGTATATGCTACCCCTGAGAGGATGAATACTATAGTTATGTTTTGAGCTCAATCTAGTTATCCAACAATTACAATAGCAACAAGTGTAGTTAACTGCTCTCTCTGCAAAATGATTCTTAAGTACGCATGATGCATGAGTAAACGGTACTCAAAGTACCTCCCTTGCACGTGATGCAAAATGTCCTATGTCTGCAAGTATATCAATTAGAGTAGTTATTAAGTGCTGAAGCATCACGCTGCAGGTTGAACACTATAATAATCAAATCCAGCTTAAGCTAGAATTGTTGGCATATGTGCACTTGCAAAACAATCTATTTTTTCAAAAGAACGATACAGCATGCAATGGGGCTTTCATTGTTATCAGATGCTTTGGCATTGTGCATATATACAAACATTGGTGTATGAATTCAGAAATTAATCTTGTAAAGAAAATCAAGTAGAATACATGGGTGTGTAATGTACATAGAAATATGCTTACTGTTTGGGAGCTACCTCAAGTGTTAGCCGGTGACCTCCGTTGGCATGCACTATAGCCTTGCGGCCGTCCCCGAACATTGCATGTGCACAGCCGCTCCGAGCTGCCGCACCGTACGCCAAACTTGTTGTACGCACATACAAACCGTGATAGCCGCAAACGCGCCGCCTCTCTTTGTGGAGTGAATTGCAAAAAACATCGACATTGAAGCACTGTCTTGCAGAAACCACAAGTCTCTAGTTTTGTGCCCAAAAACACTAATTCTCAGGCTAATTTTTTGCAAAAAACACTAGTCGCTCGATTCGGTCGTTTTAAACTGGATTATGACAGGTGGGACCCACTTTTGCTGACCTGGCAGTACGGTTTGGACGTTCCACTCGGTTGACGCCGTCTAACGGCGTGGGCGGGCCGTCCCGAGCCGGACCCATTTGACCGGTCCGCACCCTCTCCCGCACCCTATCTCCTCCATCTCTTTCCCTCTCCCGCACCCTATCTCCTCCCTCCCCTGCAACCTCTCACACGACGACGGCGAGTGGCGGCGGCGACTGCGGTGGGCCTGCCGGTGGCGGAGACGAGAGACCACCGGAGGCGGATCTTTGCGGCAGCTCTAACCGCGGCGCTGCACCCTCTCACATGACGACGGCGAGTGGCGGCGGCGGCTGCGGTGGGCCTGCCGGTGGCGGAGACGAGAGACCACCGGAGGCGGATCTCTGCGGCAGCTCTAACCGCGGCTCCCCTTCGGACAGCAGCCCCAACCCTAGACCCCCGCACTCCCTCGAGCTCGCGGCGGCAAGATCTTGGGCCAGGGCCGTGAAGGGGGATTCGACCGAAAGCCACCGGTGGGGCTCGTCATTCGGTGGCGTTTAGTAAGTTTTCCTCTTATGTACAGATTCTAGGATTAGGGATAGAGCTAGGGTTAGGATTCGGCTGCTGGATCTTGGGCTATATGTATGTGTGGGTACTTGAAAAACTTAATTGGATTCTGGGGGAGGGGGGAGGGGAATAGCCCACTGTCATAGACTCATATATGTGAACTGTTAATTAGAATTCACTTTTAATTATAGCAGTGCAAATAAAGAGCAGATAAGAGTAGCTTCTTCTGTAGTTATGCATTGTTATTTAGAGCAGTGCAAATTATAGTACATTTTGTTAATATGCAGTGTTAATTAGGGCATATAATTGTGAATTTTTTTATAGTAATTATGCAATGTTAATTAGAATTAGTGTTTTATCTTGTTTTCTAGTTTGGAGGATGCTGTTTGGGAAGTTAGAATACATTTTCATGAAAGAGACAACTTGGAGGGAACCCTCTGCATTTCAGACATCACATATCACAATTTGGTAGCATTAATAGAGACAGAGGGATATGGTGTGAATGATTACATTTACTTTGGGAGGGAGCCTGGTGTGGGTATTGAAGGATTGGTAGAAATTTCTGATGATGACAAGGTGGATGAAATGCTTGACCATATTGCTAATAAGGATCAGCATGTAGTTAATTTGACAGTGATTAGGGCCACTGAGCCAAGACCTGCATATTTGAATGCAGCCTATTTGTATGAGGAGCAGGTTCCTTTGAGTCAATTAGGAGAAAATCCTATCTATGAGGTCAATCCTTCTGGAGTTCTATTCAAATCACCTGAGAAATCAAATGAACAGAGGCAGTCAGAGCCTATTCAGTTCTCTTCCACACAGCAGAGCACAAACTTTGTTTTTGCTATGGAGCAAGATGAGCAGGAGACACTAATGGAGCTAAAGAGGAGAACCAAGATAGAGAAGTTTAAGAAACATAAGGAGGCAGCTGAGCATGTTCAAATGGTTAAGCAAAAACTACCAGTTCTTCTAACTGAAGATGACTCTGATCTGGAGGCAGATGAGGACTTTCTTAACAGGCTTAATGATTTGAGGAGGCAGAGAGAGGACCCACTCCTTCATTTTGAAGGAGACACTGATGTGGATGAAGTGTATGGGGTAGATGAGGAAGAGGAGCAACTGGAGCAAGTGGAGCCAGTGGAGCAAGAGGAGCAAGTGGAGGAGGATGAGCAAGAGGAGCAAGTGGAGGAGGATGAGCAGATGGAGCATGAGGAGGAGGAGCAGGTGGAGCCACAACAGGAGCCACCAAAGAATAAGGAAAAAAGAAAAGGGCCTACCAAGAGGTCACATTCTAGCGTGGAGAAAAGATTTGAGGATGTGTGGGTACCATCATCAGATGAGGAGATAGATGTAGGTGATTTGAAGCAGGAATATGATGATGGAGCTCAGAATGCACCTTATATTCTACCCAATGGAAGGAAGAGCAGAGCATATAAATCACAGCCAAGGAAGTGGTACAGTGATGAAAGAGAGAACCCAGAGGAGCAGTTTTGTAGAACGCTTTGTTTCCTTAATGTGTACCAATTTAGGAGAGCACTTCAAACATTTCACATAAGTCAGAACAGGAACTATGTCTTCCATAGAAACTGCAATGATAGCATCATAGTTATGTGCAGTAATGTAAAATGTCCTTTCTACATTGCAGCTTCTGTTGTTGCAAGTGAAACAACTTTTTGCATTAGAAAGGCTAATTTTCTTCACACATGCCCAGCAGTAGCAGAGAATACCAAGGTGACAGGAAAATGGGTGGCACCAGTGTGAGGAGATGCTGAGAATTGATATTGGCACACCAATCACCACAGTAATGCAGAATTTGAAGAAGAAATATGGACTAGAGATCTCAACCCATATGGCCTGTAGGGCTAGGAACCAAGCATTGAAGGTTGTCCAAGGAGACCAGAGAGGTCAATACACTAGGATTAGAGATTATTTGCAGGCTATTTTGGACACAAAACCAGGAAGTAGATGTGTTGTGACAACTAAGCATCTGCCAGAGCACCCAAGCAAGAAACCAAGGTTCCATGGCCTGTTCTACTGTCTTAATGCATGCAAAGAAGGATTTTTAAATGGATGTAGGCCATTCATAGGTACATTGTGTTGTAACTTGTGTAGTGTTTATGTTATTTGGTCACATTAAATATGCTATGTTCTCACATTTGTCTCTTTGCAGGGGTAGATGGATGTTTTATCAAGCTGTCAACAGGTCAACAGATCCTTGCTGCAACAGGAAGGGATGGAAACAACAACATATACCCTATAGCATTTGGAGTTGTTGACAAAGAGGACACAGACAGCTGGACATGGTTCTTAACACAACTGAAAGATGCACTTGGTGGAGAAAGTGGAAAGTTTTGGTATTATACTATCATTTCTGATAGGCAGAAGGTAAACTTATCTTCTAATATTTCTATTCAACTATTATTTTTTCATATGCACATTGCTTTGTGAACAATTGAAATGGCCCAATATTTAGCTCTAGTTCATATTGTGTCAACAGGGCCTTTTAAATGCAGTAAACCATGTTTTTCCCAATTGTCCACAAAGATTCTGCCTTAGACACATCTATCAGAATTTTCAAAGTGCTGGTTTTAGAGGTGATTAATTAAAGAAACACATGGATGCAGCTAGCTACTCTTATACTAAGAATGAACACCTAGCTGCCATGAATGATTTGAAAAGAGAGTGTAAAGCAGCTTGGGCATGGCTTAATAAAGTGCCAGTTCATACATGGGCTAGACATGCAATGGATTTTACATGCAAGACTGACCTAGTTGTGAACAACATCAGTGAGGTGTTTAACAAAATGATCTTAGATGTTAGAGGGAAGCCAATAAAGACTATGCTGGAAGGAATAAGGACTAAATTGATGGTCAAATTTAACACAAATAGAACTAAGACAGAGACAACAACTTGGGAGATTTGCCCAACATATGCAGAGATGTTAGAGGAGGCTAAGTACAACTCAAGGTGGTGCCAATCTTTGATGGCTGGTCCTAACATTTACCAAGTTAGTAGTTGAGATAACACCTACTCAGTAAACTTGCTGCATAGAACATGTGGATGTAGGAAATGGGATATGACTGCTATGCCTTGCAATCATGCAGTATCTGCAATTGTTAAAGCTAAGTTGCAACCTGAAGACTTTGTTGATGATTTCTTCAAGAAGGCAATGTACCAAAAAGCATATTGCAATATCATATTTCCTGTCCCTGGTCCAAATCTGTGGCCAAGGACAAGAACTCAGGACATAGAGCCTCCAGTTTTCAGAGACAAAGTTGGAAAGCAACAAACAAAGAGGAGGAAGAACCCATTTGAAAAGCCAGCACCAAGAGATACATCTAGGATGGCATCCATTACTTGTAGCAACTGCAAACTGGTAGGGCACAGATACACTGTGTGCTCCAAGCCCTTGAAACCATCTCTTGCTATGAGAAAAAACCAGCATCAGGTTAGCTAAGCATATTTGTTTATGTTTTTTTGTCTCACTTGAAATTCATAGTTATTAATTGTTTCTGTTTTTTAAATGCAGGCAAATAGGTCAGATGCTTCTGCTTCATCTCCAGTTGTTGCACCAACAAGGAAGAGGCCATCTCCAAGTACAACAGATGTTGGGACTGCTCCTCCCAGGAAGAAAGCTGCACCTGCTGCACCTGCTGCTACTGCTCCACCAAGGAGCAGAGCTGCACCTGCTGCTACTGCTCCTACTGCTCCATCAAGGAGGAGAGCTACGCCTGCTGCTACTACATCTAGTGCTCCTCCAAGGAGGTCTCCTAGGAAGAATGCAACCCCTGCACCTACTGCTCCTCCAAGGAGGTCTCCAAGGAAGAAAACTACCCCAGCTGGTACATCTTCTACATCTGCTGCAGGCCATAGGGGAACATTTCATGCTCCAAGACAGACTAGAAGGAAGAGGACTGTTTCCTACAAGATGAGAGAGTACCTACATGCTTCTGGTAACTAGATGTTGCCTTTGTTGGCTGCTTGAATTAAATGTCTTTGTTGTCTGTCTTACTAGATGACTTTGTTGGCTGCTTGCACTAGATGTTGGTGTTGGCTGTTGAACTAGATGTTGGTGTTTGTTGTTGAACTAGATGCCTTTGTTGGCTGTTAAACTAGATGCTGGTGTTGGCTGTTGAACTTGATGCTGGTGTTGGATGTTGAACTATATGCTGGTGTTGGATGTTGAACTTGATGCTGGTGTTGGATGTTCAACTTGATGCTGGTGTTGGATGTTCAACTTGATGCTGGTGTTGTATGTTGGACTAGATGCCTATGTTGCCTGTTGAACTTGATGCTGGTGTTGTATGTTGAACTACATGCCTAAATGAGTCTAGGGTGGCTTGACGTCGAAAAACCAACCTAAATGACTTTAGGGTGCCTTGACGTCGAAAAACCAGCAAAATGACTCTAGGGTGCCTCGACGTCGAAAAACCAGCAAAATGACTCTAGGGTGCCTCGATGTCGAAAAAGCACCTAAATGACTCTAGGGTGCCTTGACGTCGAAAAACCAACATAAATGAGTTTAGGGTGCCTCGACGTCGAAAAACCACCTAAATGACTCTAGGGTGCCTCGATGTTGAAAACCCACCTAAATGAGTCTAGGGTGCCTCGACGTCGAAAAAGCACCTAAATGACTCTAGGGTGCCTCGACGTCGAAAAACCACCTAAATGAGTATATGCAATACATAACTGGGAGATATAAATCCACATCCAAATTGATCACATTCAGCATATTGGGAGATCCATACATGAACATTACTAATAAGTAGCATCATTGGGAGTAGTTCATACATGACCATCACATAACTGGGAGATCCATACAAGAACATTACAGAACTAATAAGTAGCATAATTAGGAGGTCCATACATAACTAATAAGTAGCATACTTAGGAGATCCATACATGACCATGAACTCCATGAGTCTTGCTGCCCATTGTGGCTCATTCATATAAGATTGACTTGATCCCATCCAGCTTGACCTTGGTCTCCTCCACAACCTTTTCAAGCTCATCAATGTGGGCCTGCAACTTAGTCTTCTCTTCAGCAATCTTCAACTTCATGTTCCTAATGACACTGGCTTGAGCAATTGTCAGGTTCTTAACCATGTCATACTTCTCCTGGAGCTTGCTCTCATCAGGCTTACTTTCAATTTGGGCCCTCTTCTCATTCTCATCCAAAAGGGCTTGGACATCTTCAACCAACTTCTCATAACTGGCCTGCAGTTTGATCTTCTCTTGTGTCAGTTGGTGAACAGCAAATGAGTTCATCAGATTGTCCTCAGTCCTGTTTATCTTGGACTGTTCATACATATCCCACAACTTGGCCAGTGCATTCTCCATTGTAGCTGGCCAAGATGGATCAACCCATTGAACTAGTCCACAGTTTTTACCATCCTGTTAAATTACAGTGTTAAACAACAAGATATGAGCTACAAGCCACTATGAGCTCTTTACTAATAACAAGTAAACAAGGGCAACAGTACTTCATCTAGTACCAACAATTATGCAATCTAAATAATAAGTTCTTGCTAACTAAAACCAACAATCATCCAGTGCCAACTGTACTTCATAAAAAATTTAATGAATGATTCTAACCCAAAGCACATGCTGACATATAAACAAACCTCACTTGCACTAACTGTCACATGCTGACATATAAACAAAGTACCTCACTTATCCACACTCAGCCAGTAAGCATTAGGCACATATTTAAACATCCTAACTAACAAGCCAGATCTGCTAACTAACAAAATTAGTACTAAACAATGACCAAATGATTAGTCCAGTACAACTATTAGCAGAGAATTGACCCAAACCTTCACAGCACAGGCAAGGAACCTCCTTCCAGTATGGATGCCCTCAAAAGCAACAAGTTTCTCAGCTCGCTTCCCGTGTTCATGGCACAGAACAAAAGCATTGCCCTCAAATTCGGAGTCAGCCGTGGTAGCAGGGATCTGCCCATGAGAAGGAAAGCAAGAGATTTGGGATAGAAACTTCAGATCAAGCTCAACATGAAAAATCCCCAAATCGAAACCCTAAACCTAGTTCTACCAACTCACCTTCACGATGCCGTCGTCTGAACCTGAGGTGGAGTACTGGTAATAATACTCACTGTTGCTGTCATCTTCCTCGCTCCAGGAAACCATGGCGACACGGCGGCGGCGGCGGCGGTCGGAGATGTGGACGGGCCGACGGCGGCGGTCGGAGATGCGGCGAACGACTGGGAGCAGAGAAGCAGAGAGCGCGGCGAACGAATGAGGGTTGGG
>LR738714.1:820388565-820405823 GCA_902687465.1 Secale cereale | reverse complement strand
CTAGTTAGGACTCTCCTAAAACTGGAGGCATCCAATTAAGTCCTCTCTGTCCAACATAGTCATAGACCTTCCAGAGCAAACTTCACCAATACTGGATCAGTCTGATTTACTTTCCATCCGGTTAGAACTACGGGTGGATCGAGAGCTCGTGCAAGTAGCACAAGGGGATCAGTACCCATGTCCAAGTCCATATTCAACATCCAATACCATTTCAAGTATTGGAGCCACTTCTCCATCTGATTCCTATATAGCGAGTGTTCCCTAAAACACTGCGTGTTGAAGTTGTGTCCTTCATCGCCTGAGGGGATCAAATCCTCAGGTAATGGGACCAAGCAACGTGGCCTCACCTTACGCCCTATTAGATTGAAGTTTCTATTTACTTGCGTCGGGTTCTTACTTCTTTCCTACTGAATTAATAGATGAAAGACGTCAGGCAGATACTACCCTTGCTATTGTTTCCCATTATTTCAATTGAATGAGAGTCTATAATTGCTATTAACTGATCAATTAGAGTACTGAACCGTGGAACCTTATTGATTCACTCCTCGCATACTTAACTACACGTTTGATCTTTGCAACCAAGGGGAGCTACACCACGCTCCTCTCCTGCCACTGAGCTTGCTACCCCTTTGATTTCTACCAATTCACCTTCCCTAAAGACATGTATTTCTCCTTCCAATTCACCTTCATGTTCCCCAGCGGAGTATTCAACCAATCCATTCCTAGCACCATGTCATAGGCAACCAGTGGCAACAGCCTCAGTTTAGCTTCAAATTCAACTCCTTGCACCTTCCAGGTACCCCCTCCGATACACTGCTTTACTGATTATGTTCTGACCATTAGCAACCATAACCACTATGGGAAATGTTTGTACCAGCTTGGCTTTGATTTCTTAACCTAAAGTTTCCTTCCCTCAGAAACCAGCAATTCCCAGATCAGAAATCCTATTTCCAGCTCCTCTAGTTTTCTTAAACCAGGACTTTTTATTTATCCAGCAGGGATATTACCGAAAAAAGGGCTTCCGTTCAAAGCTGAAAGAAAGAGACTGGTCCTCCCTCTTTGCCTAGCGGTTAAGTAGATAGTAGGTCCCCCCCTGGCCCCGCAACCAAGAGTCACTCGTCGAAAGCTGACCAGGAAGACAATAACAGCTATTTCAAGATAGCAGAAAGACAAGGCAATAGGAAAACAATCATACCTTGGATAAAAAGGGCTTTTCTATGTGTTATGCCCTACGTTACATTCACCTTATTTATCTTCATTCTCTTCCGCAGCGAGCTAGTATGCCCAAAGCCGGCAGTGCGTAGGAGGTCACTGATCGAGCACTCTTGCGCCGACGAATCCGCTCTTAGATAGAATGAATAGGCGAAGAAAGGACAACCTGCTAGTAAGAAGGTTTCTTTCTGACTTATGGAAAGCCTTACCTCTTTCTTGGACACGTTTTCGCTGCGCGCCTCTATGATAAACGAAATGGCAGACATGAACAAAGCATATAGTTGGTATGACGAGATATTCTTCTTTCCCGACGGAACTACCTTTCGGCTTCGCTAAAAACACCTGGGCTATGCCTCAAAAACACTGGCCCGGAGGAGAACACTAATCTACGCATAAATCAAATCTCTGTTCATTTTTTATTCAACTGACCGAGACTAGCAAATCAATCCTTTTGAAGCACTCAGCTTTCAGACAAGTCTTCAGACTGCCATGTTTTAGCTTACTTACCTTTGCCTGCCAACGCTAGAAAAGCTAGCTTCCTTGTTTGTGGTACCAGGAATGTGTCATCTTGATCAAGGAGTCTGGAACTCCATGCTGGGGATGTAGGAAATGCTATGAGTGCTGTCCACAACCTCTAATGTTCCAAAAGAGATAATCCGTCACTCGCTCCAGAGACCTAAGTACCGTGCTAACTCCAAGAATTTCCTTCTTTACTACATAAAGCATCAGCTGCTGGATAGAAAGCAAAAGCATTTATTTATAGCTGACAGTTAGCTTTCGCTTGATTTCTTTCTTATCAAATTACGATTGTAGATTGGGTCGGTGTAAATAAAGGGTGAGCTCCAAACTACAGTGGGAAAGGCCTAGTATACACCAACCATACTTTGGAGTGAGAAGGATAAGTAGGAGTAGTAGGCGGAGCCGGACCGACCCTAGGTGAGTAAGCAGGTTGTGTCTCAATCTATTGACTAGGTGGATCCACTTTGAGTGTTCAATCTATGGTTTAAGGTTTAAGGCTTCGGGCTCATTGCTTTTACGCCCTTCGAGGTGCCATATTGATAGCGACCTTATTTAACTTAAGCGGAGTCCTTATCCGGGATACGAAGCGATGCATTGACTTCGCCGTATGTATTGTCTTATGCAGACAGCAATGGTTTCTAGAGCGAGCCCCCCTCTGGGTGGATGTTGAGGGAAACGCAGCATGAGCCTTTTATTTACGGCTTTGGATGGTCGGAAAGACACCGGTGAACATTCACTTTAGCGGATCCAGCCCTATTCCCCATCCCGACCTAAACTACTGACGGAACTTCATGCGAATCTACAGGTTTTGGATAGAGTGGGTTAACGAGAGATTTCCCCACAAGTCGGCCTATAACTCACTCCCCGACTGACCTTTTAGCCGAGCTTGCCCTGGTGCATTTGGTCTACATTGGATAGAGCAAGAGCTCAAAAGCGGCAACTTCTTCTTTATTGAAGTGAAAGATTTCTTGGATCCGAACAGCTTGCTGCTTCTCCGAAACCTTCACCAGCTTAGCTTGTGTATCCTTGTAAGGTCGCGGACCCGGCGTAAGAACGAGAAACGTGAGTCTAGCATGACATAAACCCAAACCCCGGCACTTTTGATACTTCTCATCTCAGGACAAGTCACAGAAGAGGTAAGGCGCTATAGCCAGTGAAGGAACGGGAAAGAAGAATCAGTGGAATTGACCAATAATTTATACCATTACGACTTTGAATAATCGCTAATAGCTGACACCAATGGAATATTTTTGGACCCTAAGGCTCACGTTGACTCCGTCCTTTATTGAATAGCCAAGTCGTCGTGAGTAAGCGTACGATCCATCACACAAACGTCCCTAAACCTCAGTAAGCCTTTCTAGATGATGCATTTCCCTTCTTATCTATCGATGTATTCATCTGAGGCCACAGGCAGGTATATATCTACGAGTGGTTTATATAAAGGAGGGTCCTGATAAGAATGCTGTTCGGAAAAGGCGAAACAAGTTGTGTTGACTGAGGCTCAGAATACGTTCTTGCACCACTCCTTTCAAACACACATACCCTTTCTTCTCACAAATGTGAAATTCCGGAACTCTGTGTGTAATTGTTGCAACAACGATAGGGACTCTGCCGAGGGCTCCCCGGTAGGTTCTAGTCTCTCTTTATACTGCGACTGGAGCAAGGCGTAATGGGCTGTGTGGTATGTTGATCAAGGAGGTGCTGCATTGGCTGTAGCTGCAAGAGGTCTTGAGACAGAAATTATGCCATTATTGCTTCTTTCATTTAAAAGCTTGAGTCGGTTCTATCTAGCTAAGTTATTCAATAAAGTAGATCGAAGTGTGTGATGCTTGTGAGTTTGGCAACTACTATATACGATATTTATAACAATACTTGATACTTGATTTATGACTTCCTCTACCTAGACCCACACCTACTTTGAATTGAACTTAACGGAGCGGCGGATCCAATAAAAAGGGACTACATTCCAATCCTACTTACCAGAATAAATAGTTGTATGGCATTCGAACCCCACCTTCATGGTTGTATTCTAATTAGCTGGAAATGTATGACCTAAGCTTCTCAACAGGCATTCACTCAACAGAGCACTTAATGAGTTTTCTAATGGCTTGAAAGACTACTATGTTTCTTTTAAGCTTAGTTGCAAAAGAAAAGCAAAGGGGAATGCGGGTCCATTTCGTAACGCTTACGGTGATAAAGAAAAGTCACGCCCATCCGCGTGAGAGGCATCGCTACCGGGCCGGGCCTCGATTCCTTTCCTTGTCTCCATTCTGATTGATTCGCTTCTTCGCGCAAGCACTTGGTTCGCCCCTTACTATAACCATCCCACTCAATCTTTTACACCGATGTTTCGTACTCTCTCGACCAGGTCATCATAAGAAAATACTGCCAAATCTTTCCGAAATGAGAGAAGGAGGGAAGGCGCGCTACAACTAACTGCTGAAAAACGCAAGATTAGCGCTAAGAAGCAACCCTAGTTTAAGTACTAGCGTCCCACCCCAACGTTCTTGTACTTCAAAATACTCTCCCCCGCTTGCTGCTCGCCTCAGCCAGACGTGGCTTATGTAGTGGTCGGCATTCCTACGTGCTCCGACTGATCCCCACTGGAGATTATATGAGGGGTCTTGGAAACTGTCGTGACGCTTTGGTGACGAAGGTCACCGGGGTGACTATGGAAGGATTCCGTGGTAGTCTCTGACTCCCTCCAACTCAATCAATATCAAGAACATGTCGTGAGCATGGGGTTTGGTTAGGCTTGGTTGAGTTTGTAAGAAAAGATAGTAGGTTGAGGGGCTTCATTGATTAGTAAACCTACGGTGCTGGTAAGGTCGGGACCGTGGTCGTCCGTCTCCGCTTTGCCGGCCGATAAGATCACTGAGATTGACCAGCCAGCTGGGTAGGTTTGGCTATTCCTTTCTATTGAAAAGGAGTCAGCTGTCTGCGCGAGTCACCTTCCTTAGGCTCCGAGTCACCTTCTTCTAAGCTCCGCTGGACGACACGGCATTCTCGTTCTATAGGCCGGCCGTACTTGTGATGGTTCCCCAGGATCCAATAAATCCACTTAGGTCTACGTTGCCGCGATATTGTTCTATGGAAGCGGGTGGGCTGCTTTTTAGAAGTTCGGCCCGGTTTTTCATTAAAAAAATAAAAAAGGGGGGGAGGGATTGACCTTTCTAACGCATATTCTGTCGTACCGGCATGGCCCCACTGATTTGTTTTCGATCGGAGCATCAAGCAGCGCAACCCGGTTCTACTTGACTAAGCCCCGTGCTCGTCCAAGGAGGGAGTTTGCTTTACCCAACTCCCCTTTTTGATAACAAGGCAAAAACCTCCGACCCGACATTCATGAGTTTCGAATGAAGAATGAAGAGTGCCCTGCCCCTCTTTTTTTCCCCTAAATCTTTGATTTGGAAGTTGGTAAAGACCCACCCCTTGTTTAAGTCAGAATGAGTCCCCGAGACATTGGCTTCCGCCAACAGTGAACTATTAAGGATCGCATCCCGCGCATATTCTACATTATAGCCTGCAACTAATTCAGCTTCCGCTTCTGGGAGATCAGACGGAGCTCGATTAGTTTCTGCTAGACGAGGAATAAGGAACATAACCAATACGGGGAACAAGGGAATACCGGACCATATCTGCTTTTGCGCCATGACAATCTCACTCGAATTACAGGGACCTACACATATTAGTACAGTATACCGGGGTCCCCGGCCAGAACCACACGTGCAAGTTTCCCTGCATGTGGCTCGTCCGTGCTTTTATCCGAGGCGCTGCCTGCGACTCTGCATGGGAGAAGAGGGCTGAACTGCAAACTTTCGTGTTCAGAGCATTGCATTGTCTAAGGGAGTAGGGTGAGTAAGCTGCGCCTACCAAGCTAAGCTTTCGTCGAAAAGGCGTCACTGCTTCCTTTTCGGCGCCCGCCCTTTATTTAGATGTTGGGGCAAGGCAAGCCCAAGGAAAGTCTAGGTTGGCGCTCCATCTCGGCCGGCATCCTGCTCTCGAGAGGGTGTGGTCCTTGAGCGAACTAGTCATGTGCTGTGTTGCCCCAACGCAGGGGCATTTGGTGAGGAGCTACGGTCCGGTGGTTGACAAGCCACTGATCGGAGGCGACTGGACTGGAGTGCTTTCATCAAATGATGCATGTGGGCTGAGCCATTCCCATCCCAAGTGGTGGCCCGATTCGGCCTGGCCTGGTCGGAAAGAGATTCTAAATCTCGAATATGCGCACCGAGAATAGATATCTATGTTAGCTAGCGGGGGCGGGCTTTCCCCTGGTAGTCCCGCTGCGTCCTCTGACAGTCCGTCTCGTCTCATCTTTCTTTGGCTATACTTGTAGCCAGCCATATTAGCTCCACATTCCACCCTTTTGGATTTCTGACGAAAAAGGCAGTCATCAGTCACCCCCTTTCCTATTTAGCTTTGCTTGCTGCCTATTAT
Source organism: Secale cereale (assembly GCA_902687465.1). Classification (NCBI taxonomy): domain Eukaryota; kingdom Viridiplantae; phylum Streptophyta; class Magnoliopsida; order Poales; family Poaceae; genus Secale; species Secale cereale. The sequence continues at coordinate 820,399,652 of LR738714.1, read as the reverse complement.
GAGAATAGGTCCCGGTTCAAGCGGCCCGCCTTTCATCATCATCTATACCAGCTGCCACGCACGATCCCATAGGAACGATTTCATCGCCCTAAGAAGCAGAACGCGCCATCACCTACAGCCCTTTCCTCTGCCGGGGACTTTCACGAAATGAAAACGGGCGGCATCATCGTATGCTCGACATTAGTTGCCCTGGTGTATATCCCGGAGTACTCCTATGGCCGATCTGTCACCCATACATGAAGGCCCCGTCCCGTGTGGAGAATGCCCCCCTTACGGCACGGCTTAGTCTGTTATTTTATTTTGTCAGAGTGGATTCGGACCGCCACTTCTCTGAAAGCATGGTTCTTGCCTCCCTCTCTCCTCCCTCCTTGGAGCTCGTCCATTCGTTGGGTGATCCCTTGCTCTCACGTTCGAGTGTTTGCTCGTCGTTTAGGCCGGTGAGTTACATTTTTGCTCATTGCAGTCGCCTCCGGGGTTCTTCGCACCTGGGTAGTACCAGGACCCTTGTGCCCCGGACTGCACTGCCCGCCCTATGACCCAAAACTCAAAATGAGCCTTGCGACGAGACGCGGACATTCCTCATGCTGCGGTTCCCTCCGGTCCGTTCCCGGGTTGGGTTAGGGGAAAATCCGAGCGATTGCCTTCGCGGATCCAAACGTGCTCACAAGGCGCACAATAAGAATAAGACCAATAGAGACTTCATAAGGGACCATTTGAGCTGCAGATCGTAATGCTCCTAGAAAGGCATATTTCGAATATAGAGGACGTTCCCAACAATCCACGAGAATATCATACCCAACTATGAACCGTACGAGCACATCCTCTGTCACCCCCACCGCGCTTACGGCTCTATACCCCAACCCAACTTGCTCTGGCCCTGGGTCCTCCCGCATCTCTTCCTCGGTAAGCGGACCGTGGAAGCTGGGGAGTATCCGCTTGGGACTGATAGAAAACAGCATATCTTTTCCCTCCTGACCCCTATAAAAATCTAGTGGAAGTCCGGTCGCGTCGGAGATATCTTTATCTGATTTTGAGGCTTCGTCGTCCGGCTCCTCCAAAATTATGTTAGGATGGAACTACTAAAGCAATAAATAACAACGGAGAACATGCAAGAATTACTTATGAACATAAATATAAAAGAGGTAGATCAAATATATTACTCAAGATCAATCTGAACATAATCTCATAATCCATCGGATCCAACAAACTCATCATAGCAATAGCATAAGGATTACATATGTGCCTCGATCATGTAGGGCAGCTCACGAGGACTAATTAGTGAAGCACAAGAACGGGAGGAGAACATCACATAGCTACTGGTCATGGACTCATGGTCCAAGGGAGACTACTCACGAGTCATCCGGGAGGCGTCCATGGTACTTTAGTACCACCTCGTGTATATGTTTTAATTTATAGTGAAAGCGTAAACTTACGGGAAAAAGCGTATTGTGACGGTGAACCCGACAGACTCGTTCCGTGCTTTATTATTAGGTAAAGATATAGATATAGATGTATTCTCTCATGCGGTTGATCTCCAACAACCCTTTCTTGTATCACAAACCACAATATCAATATATATACCATGCGGGTGCCTGTGTATGGGTATTGAGACGCTTCGATACCATCTCATACCGCCCACAAACGCCACGCCTCCCGCCGCCGCCCTGCAACCAGACAACCCCGAGACCTACACAAAAGCCCTGGATTTGGACCAACCAACGGCCCTCGACCGACAGAACCACCTGCAGACGCTCCGCTGATAGATCTACGCCAACCCACCCGCAGCCGAGGAACGGGGGAGAAAAGGGAGCGGACGAATCCGGACCGGCAAACCCCATGCCGGCGACAGGTGAAGCGACCGCATCGAGGCCACCCATCCCTTCAACCAAGCTCCCCGCCAAACACGAGGAAAGGGGGAGGAGGAGGAGCGGACGTATCCGGACCGGCAAAAGTGCCCGTGATAGGTGGCATGACAGCATCGAGGCCGCCCATCCCTCCTACGAAGCTCCCCCGTGAGCACCCCTATGTCGCCCCACCATGGATGCTGGCACATCTCTCCGCGAGGCCATCTGCAAACGCGCGCCCATCAACGAGGGAAACCAAATCGACCCGCCGCCGCAACTGAGGTAGCCCATCAGAGAGGTCCTCCCGCGCCGAGGGGCGCCGTAGTGCGTGTTCAATAAATTTTTGTAACTAGTGAGTAGCCTTTGACCTGGTGAGTAGCAGCATCGTGCAAGAGTGTAGCCCATGACTGAACAGGTGCTCTGAGGCGTGCGTTAGCAGCGTGTTGTCAACAACAGTGGAGAAGCTGCTCATGTAATGTGTATCCGGATCTGTCATCTCTATTTAGTAGAGAGAGTCGTCAACTGAAAAAGAAAAGGAAAGGCAGGCACAAGAAGGCAGTGCGACCGGGAACAGAAAGTTCAGTGTGTTGCGCACTCTGTTTCTTCTACCATCCTCTGCTCTGTTCTGTTACGTTTAGGTCTTGCCATTGAGTCCACCGAAAGAGTGAGGCCAACAGGGACAACTCTGGAATGCACTGAATCCATATCCCAGCATCAGCATATAAAGGAATCTGTTAGAACACCACTTGAAGCCTTCTTCTCCAGCTGAAGCGACCTCTATTGTTCTGCAATAAACTCTTCATCAATGGTTTCAACCTGAATTGTCATTGACTCTAGCACTCTTGCATTCAGTACAAAGACCGTAACGAAGTTATTTTTTTTAGACACAACGCCTCGAAAAGACTCCAGTACTATTCTCTTCAGATGGGTATCAAGACATCCAATAGAATTTCGTTGTCTATGATGCCAGTGGTTCTCTCGCCCTGACCATAAAACATGCCTTGACTGGAAGTGGAAAATAGCATGCGCAAAACAACCGCAGAAGTCAAAACAGCAAGTGTATCAATGAAGAATGATCACCTAATTCCGCATATACAACTTCTTCAAACAGGGAAAGCATCCCATCAACTCATATCCAGACAGAAGATGGTCATATTAAAAGATAATTCCTAGTTCCAACGTGACATGTTTGCTAGTAATGTTTTTCTTTTGAAACGGAAGCATAAGATTTGCCTTATCCTAGTGTGATATTACACAATCTGGGTCACTTGATAGAAAGGCACACCAGAATTTAAATGTATGTAAAAATACTGGCGCTGGAAAATAAATGTACAGAAGATACATAATGAAAATCTGTCAAAAACCAGGCAACATGAAAATGTATGCCCACAAATATACTCTTGGATGCAAAATGACGGCATATGTTCCAAATTTTCAGTTATGATGTTCAGCCTGACAAAGTAGTGGATGCCCAGATTGGCAGACAAATTTGAGGACAAATAAGACATCATACCATGCTCTTCTATCAAATTAATTAGCATGGACTGCAGTGTATATTTCTCCACACAGAAAGAGTAGTCACTCAATCCTACAATTTTTTTCCAGTCAGGAAATCAGTCTGCAGTCTACACATATGAATCTGGTAGTGAAACCATAATAAAGCCCAATAGAGGCCACAAATGTATGAATAGAAGGCCACAAATCTAGTGGTGACTGGTGATTGAGGCTATGAGCCACAATAACACACACACACACACACAATGGAACCAATCGGTTAAGAAGTCCAGTGAGATTCTTCATAAGTGCACGGTTACAGCATATTATATTGCAGAACAGTGGGCAGAATTTTTTAGATATCACAAGGTTCCAGGATAATACAAACTAAACAAGGAACAAACAGGAGAACATTATGGTTCATCAGTGTAGTTCACAAACTGAAATCCACTGTTTTGGTGTTATAAGTTGTTTATTTCAAAAGCATAACAGGCGCACAACAGCAACAGGTCCGAGGCAAAGCCAACAAAGCTGCTGCTTAGTCAAGCACTCTAGGTTCACATCAAACAGACGAAACACACATAGCAAGCACTCTCAATCTGAATCCACGCATTGGCACACACGTCGGTGCAAGAAGCCAAGAACCATGCTGCTTCTTATTTCAAAGCCACAAAGGTGAGAGCCACCACAAGCTCACACCTGACACAATAACACAGTATCAGGAGTCAGTCGACGACCGAACACCACCTCAAATTCTTCTTCCAGCAACCCAGAAAGCACACAACAAACGGAACACATGCAGCAGGCAGCAGGACCTGCAGGAGCCTCCATCTGATCTCCCCTGTAACGATGGAGAAACCACACCAGTGAAGCACAACGCAGGAATCACCTAGGCAATGCGAGCAAAAGCCCAGAGAAACAAAGGGTGAATAACAAAGCTGACTCTGAGTATGATCTCAACAGTTTAATTAGCATGACAAAAAAAGATACTCCCTCTGTCCCACAATATAAGAACGTTTTTTATACTACACTAGTGTCAAAAACGTTCTTATATTATGGGACGGAGGGAGTAGAATCGTTACATGCTGGGGAGGGTACCTGAGGACGGATACCCTGGGGAGTTTCTTCTTGTAGTAGCGTGAGTGCAGCGGTGCCTCGAAGTGGTCAGGGCTCACCTCCCTGTCCCACTCCAGAGCGTCCCAGACGTCTTTCTCGATCTCGATGGTCGGCTTCTTCATGTCTTCGCTATGGGGCCCCACCACTGGGAGCTGGTGCAGGCCCCAGCACCCTCTGATCTTGATGGTCTTGAGCTCCGGTGCCACCATCTTGAACTCACATATCTGATGCAGCACTGGCAGGTCGTGCAGGTGGATGGTGGTCAGCTTTGGGAATGATACACCTTGGGGCGATATTTCCTCTGGGTACATTTCGTCTAGCACGAATATGTGCCTGAGGTACCCGCAGTGGATGATGTGGAGGGTCTCCAAACTTGGGAAGGAGTCGACCCACACAGGGAGCACGAACTGGAGCCTGGGGCAAGAGCGCAACTGTAAGTGTTGCAGTTTTCTGAACGAACCATCATTGAAACTGGCGTAACCTTTACTGCATATCCAGCGGGCCGTTAGGAGATCTGACGCCCAGAAGATCTCCAGCTCCTCAAATTTAGATCCCGACATGAAGACTTTATCCAACTTGGGGCACCTCTCCATGTGGCACTGCTTGAGCAACGTCCAGTATGCCCAAGGAAAATTAGCACTTGTTGAGACATCATGGACATGCAAGGATTCGGCAAACAATCTCATCACTTCTCCCAGTCCACTATCCAAGGCGTGGCTCCCTTCAGTAATCTGAATATGGCGATCCAAGTTGTTAGTCGGAGGCTTAGGGAAGGCCTGCATCGGGTCATCACCAACCTTTCTTAGGACATCACTGTACTGGTCTGCTCGAACAAACTGTGGCAGGCCAACTTGATCGCCATACATGCCAATCTTCCTCTCCTTGTAGGTCTCCTCAAATTGAGTTGGCCCACTACACACAACTGAGGTGACATGGATGTTAAGATAAACATCCTTAGTTGCATTTGCATAATACTTACGTAATGGATGCCATAATGACCGAGCAAGCCTCACATCCACCAGAATGGCATGCAACACTAGACCAAAGGATTTGTTTTGGTCAATGCATGGACGGGGATGGTTAGTTCCAGCTCGCGTGTCTATGCATAACAACTTCAACCGGAAGCTATCAATATTGCTGCCCCAAATTATTGCACGAAGGTGCTCACATCCTAGCAGAAATAGCCGCTTCAGCATTGGGACTTCCAACACCATACTGTTGAAATCAAGTGTCTTGATTGCAGCTCCGGAGAGGTCAAGCTCCACAAGGTTGGGCAACCCACGCACAAACAAATTCTCCAACTGTGAGCAACCTTGGAGGGAAATCTTAGAGATATAGGCACCCTTCTTAGTTGCTGGGCTTGACGGGCGATCTTGTCTCAGAGGTAGCTCGACAGTTGGCGTCCGGTGGGAAAATGGCCCATATCCGTCAAAACTGAAGGACTTGAGCAAGTGTGGTAGCCCATCAGGCACAACGACATTTTTAAGCTCATTGCAACCATCCAAAATAAGCACTTGAAGGCTGCTTGCCTCAGACAAGCTGTTTGGCAGAATTTTCATCTCGCTGTTGCCAGACAGATCAAGTATTTCCAGCTTTGCCTTGTCCACGAAGGAGTTGCTTGGGTCTGTTGAAATCTCAGTTCCACGTGTAGGTTTGATTATCCTAAGCCTTTGAAGGTTCGGTAGCCGCCCTTCTAAGCGAGTTGTGTACTGCCAACTACAGACTCCTTCTATGCTTAGCTCCATCAGGTTATCCATGAGATCCATCTTTTCTGCTGATAATATTTCATCCCACACAGTGTAGCGTAGGTCCAACACCCACAAGCTATGCAGAAAAACCCACTCAGTATGGTTCTCTCTTTCAGCTGTTTCGTCATCTGTACATTGGTCCAGTCCAAGGAATCTTATGCTATGGCATTTTAGGAAAGGAGGTAATGCAAAATTGAAGGCACAACAAGCGAGAATTAGCACACCAAGGTTGCTAGAATGTTCAAACAAACAAATGGGTAATGATGGTGGCCGATCGGATATTTGAAATGCCAAGAAGAATGATGTTGTCTCTACAGGTAAAGTTTGCATACCAACTATCTCCCTATCCCTTGATGTGATTGAAATCCAACGGTATGACCCTTCAACAAATTTATAACCAGGTTTGATTACCAGGAAAGGAAGCTTGATACGTGTCCCGAACATTGTGAGCACATTATCATCACAATCCCATCTTATCTCCCGGTGCAATGCATCACTTATCTCCTTTTCTATGTCTTTTGGCAGTATTCCATCACATATCCTGTAACTGGAAGCAAGACCATCCCAATCAGAACCAGTCTTGTCAAAACTATATCTCAGGAATAGATTGTACAAACAACAATACACAACCATCATTGGATTAACTCCCTGAATGCATGGATTTCCAGCAACTATGATGGCAGCCTCTTTTTGCAGTACTGCATACAACTGTCTTGTCGACAAATACACTATTTTGGCACTAAGCAAACGATGAGTGTACTGCAGTGTGTGTAGTAGTTCATGTTGTTCGGAGTCTTTTATGCTCAACATCCTCCTTCTGTAGGTCCATATCATGAAATTGTCCCCAAAACTTGTAATTGGAGGAACACCAAAGTTGATTAGGTCAACAAGTTCGTTGTCACAACCATTATGGAAAATCAGCACAAATCTCTTGCTTTTCAGAAATTGATTGATTTCTCTTGACACACTTGTCATCTCATTCCTGGAGCTTTCATCAACTCCATTAAAATCATCCTCTTCATCCTGCTTATCAAGAATATCCATTATTGAGCTCGCAAGATCCAGTTCCTCTCCGATTGCCCTCTGTAGTGCTCTTCTACTTTTCCAGTCCGAGCAATCTATATGAATTATAGTATCAAAGCATAGTTCGGGAGTGGTTTTCCTAGATGGGAGCGCTTCTGCTATGGATCTAAGGACAACAGACGCCCCGAGTCCATCCCAACCATTAAAATAGATGACCCTTTTATCTCTCTCGCTCAGATAATTTCGGAATATCGCCTCTCTCATTTCATCAACATTTTTCTGGAGAATAAGCTGGGTTTAAAATTAGTAATTTCGTTAGACCATATTTGCTAGCAGCGTGTGTAATCTAATTGATGCAAACGCAAAACTCTGACTACACATGAATAAACTTTGGGTGCATCAGTGAATTATACTCCCTTCATCCCAAAATAAGTGCCTCAACTTTGTACTAACTTTACTATAAAGATGTACTAAAGTTGAGAAAGTTATTTTGCAACGGAGGGAGTATATACGAGCCAATACTTCCTCATAGGGTTCATTCATTATCATACTACTGAGAGACTAGCTAACCTTGAAGTACTGCCAAAAGCTTAAACACAACGCTAACCTTGAAGTACTAAATAAAGCGGCAGATTTTGTTTTTTTCTACCTTTTTCAATATTTCTTGGAAACAAATATGAAGTAATTTCTTGAAAATGCGAAAAATGTTTCAAAATCATAAAAAAATCGAATATTATTTTCTTAAATGTGAACAATTTTTAAAATTGTGAACAAATTTCGAAATCTGAACAATTTTAAAAAGTAATTTAAAAGAGACACTGAACATTTTCTTAGTATACGGTGAACTTTATTCAAACAGACACTGAACATTCTTCCTTAAATATATGATGAACTTCTTCAAAATGCGCGCTGAACAAAATTTCTATACACAATGAACAAAATTCCGGTCCTGCGCTCAATGAGATCAAACTATTTATACATCACATGCACGATTATAGGTAAAACAATGATGTAGAAAAAGAGTAAAATAATTTGATGAAAGAAAACGATTAATCAGTTCATGAACACAAATTGCATAAGAATATTACCCGCAAAGGAGGAGTCATGATGATTTTTTTAATGAAAACCAAGAAAGAAAAAGCAGCGGCGGATGAATCTGTCTAACCCATCGGGATGAAGTTCTGTACTCACTGCCTACATGCACAGCAACAATAACACGTTATATTTGAGCTTCACAGTTGTTGTTAATAATGATAAACATGCACGGATGAAGCAATTGTAACTAGAACAAGGCACAAGGATATTGTTTACAGTACTATGTGCGTACCTCGGCAGTAGATTAAGAGCAGCTTGAGAAATAGAAACTTGATCCCAACTGTTTTAGATGTACTTGATCATCTTCTGCTGCTGCTAGTATGTATGTGTTACTTCAGATAGGAGAGCAGAGGTTGTGAGATAGGCTCAGCACACCTTGTTGGTTTGGCATGCCAACCAGGGGAATCAGCCCTTCCTTATATCAACTAAAGGAGGCATAATTCCTTGCGTGGTATCCCCATACTGGATGGGTCCCTTTCTTTTTGCCAAAGTATGCAGTGATTGATGATGATGTCTAGTAGTGACCAGTGTACAGTAGAATTCTTTACAGATGTACTCCTTGGTAAAGCAGCACCAGTAAAGTAAACACTTCTCAATGCTCTGCGAACTTCGTAGACGCCATGTTGGATCCTGTCTCTGAATCCTCGAGTATGTATGGACTGGTAATTTTCTCCAAACAGAAAGAGTGCAGTCATACCATACTCCAAATTTTCTCCAATCAGGTGTCAGTTTAGTTCTTCGCAGAAAAGGGAAATAAAGTATCAGTCTACTCTAGTCTGTACTGGATCTGGCATGAACTTATTGCCCAAAAGCTGCGAAACAACAATAACAATCGGTCAAAGCCATACAAACCACAAAAGTTACAGGATCAAACACACTAGTGCAAAAAGGGCCATTTGTCCCGGTTCGTAAGGGCCATTTGTCTCGGTTGGGGAACCGGGACTAAACGGTCGATACAAATGTCCTAGACCATTAGTCCCGGTTCTTATACCAACCGGGACAGATGGGCCTCCACGTGGCGATTGCGGCTTGCATAGGCAGGGGGGCCTTTCGTCCCGGTTGGTAGCACCAATTGGGACAAATAAGCTTCCACGCGTTAGCAGTTCATGGGGCTAGGGTTTTTTTTTGAAAGGGGGAGGGGATTTGGGGGTTTTGTAGGGTTAATTTAGGGGTTTCATATATTGTGTTAGCTAGCTAATAGAGAGAAGTGTCCTCTCTTATCTCCGTGCATGCTCATATAACAATGCATCATCATAATGAATAATAAATCATCATCGTCGTTGTCATAATAAAAAAGTCGTACTCAGCATCATCGTCATCTCACAACTTCTACTCATTGTCATAATAACAAGTCCTACTCATCGTAGTCATCTAACAACTTCTTAGCACATGATCATGAGTAGCCAGACTTAATTAAGTACACCCTCTCTAAGGTGAAATAGCATAAAACAAGATAGGCCCTGACTCTCCATTATGGAGAATGCAGATTATCCTGTCTCCAATTCTTGGCTTTCGCACAATGTCGCTTCCATGTAGCTTCCTACGACTGACCATACATTTTTTCCAATCTTTGATTGTCATGCCTTATGGGACTAGTGGATGTAGTGAGATATGGCTCTCTCCCACCTCCCCCCTCCACCTGCTGCACCCTCTTCACCATGGATCTAGCCTTTGATCCTCACCATGGAAGGCCTCCTCCATTGGGATTTAAACCCTGGCCTTGCCGTGGCCGAGCAGGTACGTCGTCGCTTCGGAGAAACGGTGCATTTTTCTCCATCACGTCCGACCAAGGAATTTTGCTTGGTAGTCTCTTTCTCTTCGGCTTCTTTCCCTCTCTCGGAAGAATCAGTGGGTGTGGCTCTCCAATGTTGTATTGGGGGACATCACAAAGGGTTTTAGGTCACTCGGATCAATGACAGACCATTTCGTTTTTCTGTGGCTGGCAACAAAGTTGGTCACTTCATTCACAGCCTCAAGGACCGCATTTGGCCAGATTTCATATGTCATTTTCATCTATTCAATGGCCGATTCAATGGGTTTAAGCATTTTAACTTTCAATGGCATGCTGATGAAAGGTTGGAATCTATAGCCACTCGTAGCCCTGTGGCAATCCGGGTGGACTCATCTGCGTTCTTGCGATCTTCTAGTTCTGATCTGGATACTAACAATGTTTTGAGCAAATTTGGTATTGTTCCGTTGGCATCCATGGATTTCAGTAACACGCACGGCCATGAAGTTTCCAGTTCATCCGTTCCCAAGGATTTGAATCTCCCGACAGACTGTACGATGATCAAGCAACTATATCCGGTTCATAATCCTTGCCCCATTACCCCGCGGGAGCATTTAATATTGATTAGGCAATTTCAGTTTCCTTGTAATATCACTTATCCTCGCCTACCACAGTGTCTCCTCTCTTCGGCGCTCAAATATGCACCTCCGCATACGTCTTGGCCACCGGTGCTATCCAATGATCATATCGCGGATTTATCGCTGGCAGGATATGACCGCACCGAAATTGACAATCTCATTAACTGCTAGGGCGTTCTTTGCGGCAAATGCCTACAATGGGGCACCGCAAACATAGTTGCCATGCTCGGCCTATATGCCTAAACTGCTCTGCCCCCGATCACAAGAGTTTTAATTGCCCTGCGAAACACATATCTTTTAAACAAGGAAACTCCTTTAAAGCACTTGCCATTACTACCGCAGTCAAATCAAGTGACCCCAGGCATCAAATCAATCCCTCCCTACCGACCCGGTCCTACCC
>LR738714.1:820352778-820369247 GCA_902687465.1 Secale cereale | reverse complement strand
CCGGCTGTCCTTCGGACGCACGGTTCCGATCTTGGAAGCGGCGGCGGCGGCGGAACAGAGATGAGATCGCGAAAAAGAGTTCCCGTCTCGAGGGTTTCGGGACACGATATAAATATATGCCAAAGGGGAGCATCAGCGGAGCCTCGGGGGGCCCAAGCGCCCCCCGGCGCGGCCCAGGGGGGAGGCGCCCCACCAGGGCGCCTGGGGCCCTGGTGGCCCCCCTCCGGCTGTGCTTCGGGTGCCTGGTAGCTTCTGGAACGCTGATGTTTTATATAATTTGTCCGGGATTTTTCTGGCAGTTCTCGTAATGGGAAAACCTGAAATACAAAAACAGCCGAAAACAGAAAGTGGCACTGGGGTGCACTGAGTTAATAGGTTAGTCCAAATATGATGAAAAGTGTATGGAAGTGTATAAATATCATAGCAATATCACCCAAAAGAGGCATGGAGCAAGCAGAAATTATAGATACGTTTTGGACGTATCACGCGTCGCCCTGCATATGATGATTACAGTTAAACCGGAGCAAAATAAAGATTGCATAGATGAAAGCATATAAGTACTTACCAAAGATAGCAGAGGTCATAAGCTCTATTTGCTGCCTTAAACCGGTCAGCTCTTGCTGAAGGAAATATGCCCTAGAGGCAATAATAAAGATGTTATTTGTATTTCCTTATATCATGATAAATGTCTTTTATTCATGCTAGAATTGTATTAACCGGAAACTTGATACATGTGTGAATACATGGACAAAATAGTATGTCCCTAGTATGCCTCTACTAGACTAGCTCATTGATCAAAGATGGCTATGTTTCCTAGCCATAGACATGAGTTGTCATTTGATCAACGGGATCACATCATTAGGTGAATGATGTGATGGACTAGACCCATCCGTTAGCATAGCACTATGATCGTTTAGTTTTACTGCTATTGCTTTCTTCATGACTTATACATGTTCCTATGACTATGAGATTATGCAACTCCCGAATACCGTAGGAACACCTTGTGTGCTATCAAACGTCACAACGTAACTGCGTGATCATAAAGATGCTCTACAGGTGTCTCCGAAAGTATTCGTGGTGTTGGCATAGATCAAGATTAGGATTTGTCACTCCAAATGTCGGAGAGGTATCTCTGGGCCCTCTCGGTAACACACATCATAATAAGCCTTGCAAGCAAAAGGACTAATGAGTTAGTCACGAGATGATGTGTTACGGAACGAGTAAAGAGACTTGCCGGTAACGAGATTGAACTAGGTATAGAGATACCAACGATCGAATCTCGGGCAAGTAACATATCGATGACAAAAGGAACAACGTATGTTCTTATGCGGTTTGACCGATAAAGATCTTCGTATAATATGTAGGAGCCAATATGAACATCCAGGTTCCGCTATTGGTTATTGACCGGAGATGAGTCTCGGTCATGTCTACATAGTTCTCGAACACGTAGAGTCCGCATGCTTAACGTTTGATGACGATCGGTATTATGAGTTTATGAGTTTTGATGTACCGAAGGTAGTTCGGAGTCCCGGATGAGATCACGGACATGACGAGGAGTCTCGGAATGTCCGAGACATAAAGATTGATATATTGGACGACTATATTCGGACACCGGAAGTGTTCCGGAAAAGTTTCGGATTTAACTGGATTGCCGGAGGGGGTTACCGGAACCCCCTACGAGGGGGGATGGTCCATAGTGGGCCTTGAGGAAAGGAGAGAGGCAGCCCATAGATGCTGGCCGGCGCCCCACATAGGGATCCTAGTTGGACTAGGATTGGGGGGGCGCCACCTCTCCCTCTTTTCCTTTCCCTCTTTTCCTTCTTGGTGGACTCCTACTAGGAATAGGATTGCAATCCTATTCCTAGTATAATTGCCCTAGCCGCACCATAGGAGGCCGGCCGGCCCTCCCCTCTTGCTCCTTTATATACGGGGGTAGGGGGCACCCAAAGACACACAAGTTGAATTGTTCCAGCCGTGTGCGGTGCCCCCCTCCACAGAAACACAGCTCGGTCATACCGTCGCAGTGCTTAGGCGAAGCCCTACGCCGGTGAATACATCATATCCGTCACCACGCCGTCGTGCTAACGAAACTCTCCCGTGAAGCTCAACTGGATCAAGAGCTCGTGGGACGTCATCAAGCTGAACGTGTGCTGAACGCGGAGGTGTCGTACGTTCGGTGCTTGATCGGTTGAATCGCGAAGAAGTTCGACTACATCAACCGCGTCACTTGACGCTTCCGCTTCCGGTCTACGAGGGTACGTAGACACACTCTTCCCTCTCGTTGCTATGCATCTGGTAGATAGATCTTGCGTGATCGTAGGAAAATTTTAAAATACTACGTTCCCCAACAGTGGCATCATGAGCCAGGTCTATGCGTAGATGATATGCACGAGTAGAACACAATGAGTTGTGGGCGATACTAGTCATACTGCTTACCAGCATGTCATACTTTGCTTCGGCGGTATTGTGAGATGAAGCGGCCCGGACCGACATTACACGTACGCTTACACGAGACTGGTTTCACCGTTACGAGCACTCGTTGCTTAAAGGTGACTGGCGGGTGTCTGTCTCTCTCACTTAAGCTGAATCAAGTGTGGCTACGCTCGGTCCTTGTGAAAGTTAAAACATCACATACTTGACGAAACATCGTTGTGGTTTTGTATGCGTAGGTAAAAACGGTTCTTGCTAAGCCCGTAGCAGCCACGTAAAACTTGCAGCAACAAAGTAGAGGACGTCTAACTTGTTTTTGCAGGGCATGTTGTGATGTGATATGGTCATGACATGATGAGTTATACGGTGTTGTATGAGATGATCATGTTTTGTAATGTTATCGGCAACTGGCGGGAGCCATATGGTTGTCGCTTTATTGTATGAAATGCAATCGCCATGTAATTGCTTTACTTTATCACTAAGCGGTAGCGATAGTCGTAGAAGCAATAGTTGGCGAGACGACAATGATGCTACGATGGAGATCAAGGTGTCGCGCCGGTGACGAAGGTGATCATGACGTTGCTTTGGAGATGGAGATCAAAAGCACAAGATGATGATGGCCATATCATGTCACATATTTTGATTTGCATGTGATGTTTATCTTATTATGCTTCTTATTTTGCTTAGAACGATGGTAGCATTATAAGATGATCCCTTACTAAATTTCAAGGTATAAGTGTTCACCCTGAGTATGCTCCGTTGCGAAAGTTCGTCGTGCCGAGACACCACGTGATGATCGGGTGTGATAAGCTCTACGTTCAAATACAACGGGTGTAAGCCAGTTTTGCACACGCAGAATACTCGGGTTAAACTTGACGAGCCTAGCATATGCAGATATGGCCTCGGAACACTGGAGACCGAAAGGTCGAGCGTGAATCATATAGTAGATATGATCAACATAAGATGTTCACCATTGAAACTACTCCATCTCTCTTGATGATCGGACATGGTTTAGTTGATTTGGATCACGTGATCATTTAGATGACCGGAGGGATGTCTATCTAAGTGGGAGTTCTTTGATTAATATGATTAAATTGAACTTTAATTTATCATGAACTTAGTCCTGGTAGTATTAGCATATCTATGTTGTAGATCAATAGCTCGCGATGTTGCTCCCTGTTTATTGTTTATATGCTCCTAGAGAAAAACTAAGTTGAAAGATGTTAGTAGCAAAGATGCGGACTAGGTCCGTGATCTGAGGATTATCCTCATTGCTGCACAGAAGTATTATGTCCTTGATGCACCGCTAGGTGACAGACCTATTGCAGGAGCAGATACAGACGTTATGAACGTTTTGACAAAAGCTCGATATGATGACTACTTGATAGTTTAGTGCACCATACTTTACGGCTTAGAATCGGGACTTCAAAACTGTTTTGAACACCACGGAGCATATAAGATGTTCCAAGAGTTGAAATTAGTATTTCATACTCATGCCCGTGTCGAGAGGTATGAGACCTCTGACAGTACTTTGCCTACAAGATGGAGGAGAATAGCTCAACCAGTGAGCATATGCTCAGATTGTCTGGGTACTACAATTGCTAGAATCAAGTGGGAGTTAATCTTCCAGATAAGATAGTAATTGACAAAGTTCTCTAGACACTATCACCAAGTTAGTAGAACTTCGTGATGAACTATAATATGCAAGGGATGACAAAAGTAATTCCCGAGCTCTTCGCGATGCTGAAATCAGCGAAGGTAGAAATCAAGAAACAACATCAAGTGTTGATGGTTAACAAGACCACTTGATTCAAGTAAAGGGCAAAGGGATAGAAGGGGAACTTCAAGAAGAATGACAAGAAAGTTGTCACTCCCGTGAAGAAACCCAAAGCTAAACTCAAGCCTGAAACTAAGTGCTTCTACTGCAAAGGAAATGGTCACTGGAAGTGGAACTGACCTAGAAACTTGGCGGATAAGAAGGATGGCAAATTGAACAACGGTATATTTTGATATACAGATTATTGATATGTACTTTACTAGTGTTCATAGCAACCCCTGGGTATTTGATACCGGTTCAGTTGCTAAAGTTAGTAACTCGAAACAAGAGTTGCGGAATGAACAGAGACTAGTTAAAGGATGAAGTGACGATGTGTATTGGAAGCAGTTCCAAGATTGATATGATCATCATCGCACACTCCCTATACTTTCGGGATTAGTGTTGAACCTAAATAAGTGTTATTTGGTGTTTGTGTTGAGCATGAATATGATTTTATCATGTTTATTGCAATACGGTTATTCATGTAAGTTAGAGAATAATTGTTGTTCTGTTTACATGAATAAAACCTTCGATGGTCATACACCCAATGAAAATAGTTTGTTGGATCTCGATCGTGTGATACACATATTCATAATATTGAAGCCAAAAGATGCAAGGTTAATAATGATAGTGCAACATATTTGTGGCACTACCGTTTAGGTCATATTGGTGTAAAGCGCATAAAGAAACTCCATAGTGATGGACTTTTTGGAATCACTTGATTATGAATCACTTGGTGCTTGCGAACCATGCCTCATGGGCAAGATGACTAAAACTCCGTTCTCCGGAACTGTGGAGCGAGCAACAGAGTTGTTGGAAATCATACATACTGATGTATGCAGACCAATGAGTGTTGAAGCTCACGGCGGGATTCGTTATTTTCTGACCTTCACTGATGATTTGAGCAGATATGGGTATATCTACTTAATGAAGCACAAGTCTGAAACATTTGAAAATTTCAAAGAATTTCAGAGTGAAGTGGAGAATCATCGTAACAAGAAAATAAGAGTTTCTACGATATGATCGTAGAGGTAAAATATTTGAGTTAGCGAGTTTGGCCTTCAGTAAAAACAATGTGAAATAGTTTCACTACTCACGCCACCTGGAACACCACAGTGTAATGGTGTGTCCGAACGTCATAACCGTACTTTATTAGATATGGTGCGATCGATGATGTCTCTTACCGATCTACCACTATTGCTTTTGGGGTTATGCATTAGAGACAGCTACATTCACGTTAAATAGGGCACCATCTAAATCCGTGGAGATGACACCGTATGAACTGTGGTTTGACGAGAAACCTAAGCTGTCATTTTTTTAAGTTTGGGACTGCGATGCTTATGTGAAAAAGTTTCAACATGATAAGCTCGAACCCAAATCGGAGAAGTAAATCTTCATAGGATACCCAAAAGAATCTGTTGGGTACACCTTCTATCACAGATCCGAAGGCAAGGTCTTTTTTGCTAAGAGTGGATCCTTTCTAGAGAAGGAGTTTCTCTCGAAAGAAGTGAGTAGGAGGAAAGTAGAACTTGATGAGGTAATTGTACCTTCTCCCGAATTGGAAAGTGGAACATCATAGAAACTAGTTCCAGTGATTCCTACACCAATTAGTGAGGAAGCTAATGATGATGATCATGAAACTTCAGATCAAGTTTCTGCTGAACGTCGTAGATCAACCAGAGTACGTTCCGCACCAGAGTAGTACGGCAACCCAGTTCTGGAAGTCATGTTACTAGACCATGATGAACCTGCGAACTATGAGGAAGCGATGATGAGCCCAGATTCCGCAAAATGGCTTGAGGCCATGAAATCTGAGATGGGATCCATGTATGAGAACAAAGTGTGGACTTTGGTTGACTTGCCCGATGATCGGCAAGCCATCGAAAATAAATGGATCTTCAAGAGGAAGACCGACGCTGACGGTAATGTTACTGTTTACAAAGCTCGACTTGTTGCGAAAGGTTTTTCGACAAGTTCAAGGAGTTGACTACGATGAGACTTTCTCACCCGTAGCGATGGTTAAGTCTGTCCGAATCATGTTAGCAATTGCCGCATTTTATGAAATCTGGCAAATGGATAACAAAACTGCATTCTTTAATGGATTTATTAAAGAAAAATTGTATATGATGCAACTCGAAGGTTTTGTCAATCCTAAAGGTGCTAACAAAATGTGCAAGCTCCAGCGATCCATCTATGGACTGGTGCAAGCATCTCGGAGTTGGAATATACGCTTTGATAAGTTGATCAAAGCATATAGATTTATACAGACTTACGGTGAAGCCTGTATTTACAAGAAGTGAGTGGGAGCACTACAACCTTTCTGATAAGTATATGTGAATGACATATTGTCGATCGGAAATGATGTAGAATTTTCTGGAAAGCATAAAGGAGTGTTTGAAAGGAGTTTTTCAAAGAAAGACCTTGGTGAAGCTGCTTACATATTGGGCATCAAGATCTATAGAGATAGATCAAGACGCTTGATAGGACTTTCGATAAGTACATACCTTGATAAGATTTTGAAGTAGTTCAAAATGGATCAGTCAAAGAAGGAGTTCTTGCCTGACTTGTAAGGTGTGAAGTTGAGTAAGACTCAAAGCCAGACCACGGCAGAAAAATATAGAGAGAATGAAAGTCATTCCCTATGCCTCAGCCATAGGTTCTATAAAGTATGCCATGCTGTGTACCAAACATGTTGTGTACCTTGCCATGAGTTTGTCAAGGGGGTACAATAGTGATCCAGGAGTAGATCACTGTACAACCGTCAAAATTATCCTTAGTAACTAGATGACTAAGGAAATGTTTCTCGATTATGGAGGTGATAAAGAGTTCATCGTAAAGGGTTACGCCGATGCAAGCTTTGACACTAAATCCAGATGACTCTAAGTATCAATCTGGATGCGTATTGAAAGTGGGAGCAATTAGCTAGAGTAGCTCTATGCAGAGCATTGTAGACATAGAAATTTGCAAAATACATACGGATCTGAATGTGACAGACCCGTTGACTAAACTTCTCTCACATGCAAAACATGATCACACCTTATTACTCTTGGGTATTAATCACATAGCGATGTGAACTAGATTATTGACTCCAGTACACCTTTTGGGTGTTGGTCACATGGCGATGTGAACTATGGGTGTTATTCACATAACGATGTGAACTATCGGTATTAAATCACATGGCGATGTGAGTTAGATTATTGACTCTAGTGCAAGTGGGAGACTGAAGGAAATATGCCCTAGAGGCAATAATAAAGATGTTATTTTTATTTCCTTATATCATGATAAATATCTTTTATTCATGCTAGAATTGTATTAACGAGAAACTTGATACATGTGTGAATACATAGACAAAATAGTATGTCCCTAGTATGCCTCTACTAGACTAGCTCACTGATCAAAGATGGCTATGTTTCCTAGCCATAGACATGAGTTGTCATTTGATCAACGGGATCACATCATTAGGAGAATGATGTGATGGACTAGACCCATCCGTTAGGATAGCACTATGATCGTTTAGTTTTACTGCTATTGCTTTCTTCATGACTTATACATGTTCCTATGACTATGAGATTATGCAACTCCCGAATACCGTAGGAACACCTTGTGTGCTATCAAACGTCACAACGTAACTGGGTGATCATAAAGATGCTCTACAGGTGTCTCCGAAAGTATTCGTGGTGTTGGCATAGATCAAGATTAGGATTTGTCACTCCAAATGTCGGAGAGGTATCTCTGGTGCCCTCTTGGTAACACACATCATAATAAGCCTTGCAAGCAAAAGGACTAATGAGTTAGTCACGAGATGATGTGTTACGGAACGAGTAAAGAGACTTGCCGGTAACGAGATTGAACTAGGTATAGAGATACCAACGATCGAATCTCGGGCAAGTAACATACCGATGACAAAAGGAACAACGTATGTTGCTATGCGGTTTGACCGATAAAGATCTTCGTAGAATATGTAGGAGCCAATATGAACATCCAGGTTCCGCTATTGGTTATTGACCGGAGATGAGTCTCGGTCATGTCTACATAGTTCTCGAACCCGTAGGGTCCGCACGCTTAACGTTTGATGACGATCGGTATTATGAGTTTATGAGTTTTGATGTACCGAAGGTAGTTCGGAGTCCCGTATGAGATCACGGACATGACGAGGAGTCTCGGAATGTCCGAGACATAAAGATTGATATATTGGACGACTATATTCGGACACCGGAAGTGTTCCGGAAAAGTTTCGGATTTAACTGGATTACCGGAGGGGGTTACCGGAACCCCCTACGAGGGGGGATGGTCCATAGTGGGCCTTGAGGAAAGGAGAGAGGCAGCCCATAGAGGCTGGCCGGCGCCCCACCTAGGGATCCTAGTTGGACTAGGATTGGGGGGGCGCCACCTCTCCCTCTTTTCCTTTCCCTCTCTTCCTTCTTGGTGGACTCCTACTAGGAATATGATTGCAATCCTATTCCTAGTAGGATTGCCCTAGCCGCACCATAGGAGGCCGGCCGGCCCTCCCCTCTTGCTCCTTTATATACGGGGGCAGAGGGGCACCCAAAGACACACAAGTTGAATTGTTCCAGCCGTGTGCGGTGCCCCCCTCCACAGAAACACACCTCGGTCATACCGTCGCAGTGCTTAGGCGAAGCCCTGCGCTGGTGAATACATCATATCCGTCACCACGCCGTCGTGCTGATGAAACTCTCCCGTGAAGCTCAACTGGATCAAGAGCTCGTGGGTCGTCATCAAGCTGAACGTGTGCTGAACGTGGAGGTGCCGTACGTTCGGTGCTTGATCGGTTGAATCACGAAGAAGTTCGACTACATCAACCGCGTCACTTGACGCTTCCGCTTCCGGTCTACGAGGGTACGTAGACACACTCTTCCCTCTCGTTGCTATGCATCTGGTAGATAGATCTTGCGTGATCATAGGAAAATTTTAAAATACTACGTTCCCCAACACTTGCGTCACCGGGTTAAGGACCTCTTCAGCATCCTTTGCTCTTTTTCAAAGAGCATTCCTCTGCACCTCCCAGGCTGTCCGCTCCGCTTCAAAATCCTTTTTCAATTTTTCAGCATTGGTTAAGCTCAGCGCCAGCTCATCTTTGGCCTTGGCAGAAGCAGTTTCAGTGACAGGAAGTCTATTCCGGAGTTCAGTTACTTCTGCAGCCCTCCGGGTCAAGTCAGCCTACAAAGAAAATCAAGTATCAAAAAATGACAATTAAGACAAGTCTCAGGCACATAAGCAAGTTATCTACTTGACACTTGGGGGCTAATGGGCAGTTGAAGTATCAAAAGATGACAATTAAGACAAGTCTCAAGCACATAAGCAAGTTATCTGCTTGTCACTTGAGGGCTAATGGGCAGTTGAAGTATCAAAAGATTCAGACAAGTCCCAGGCACATAAAACAAGTTATGCCCCTGGCACTTGGGGGCTAATGTAAGTTCATTTTCATACATTTGGAAGTACCGGTTCACCTACAACGAAGCTAAACCGGAACTTGGGGGCTACTATGACATAGACAGAAATATAAAGAAGGCAGAGCAAGGACAAGTGAAGGGAGGTACCTCGTATTTATCCTTCATCATATTCACCAAGCCCAGTTCATAGTCGCGGCTGGTATGAAGCCGGTTCAAATACCCGGAATAAAGTTCCTGGGCACTCAATTCGGCATAGTTGGACAAATCCGTGCTCCACTTGCTCTTCTCTTGTTGAAGCTTCTCCGCTTTAGCAGTGTGCTTGGCCAAGATGATAGGTTCAGCAGGAGCGGTAAAACCTGTCCCGGTTACCTGAACCTCCGGAGAAAAAGCAGTGGTTGGCTGCGAAGGGGCAGCAGTATGAGCCGGGCTAGCAGGAGCCGGGCTAGTCCGAGGAGGGCTAACCCGGACAGGACTTGCCGGTTCAAGGACATCTTCTACATTTGTATCTTCAGGAGCAACAATGTAATCATGGTCCATGGGAGCAGGATCATCAAGCTGAATTGCAGGCTCGCTCTCTGGAGGGATGACTTCATCCGGATCAGCCACCGGATCAGTAGCAGCAGTCTCGGCAGCCGCTTTGCTGGCCTTTGCCTTTTTGCTAGGCCTGGGCTTGCTGAAAGAAATTGAAGAAGCAATCAGAGTTATAAAGGAACAAATACAAATATAAACTAGATGAGGGAAAGGACTTACCCAGGTACAGTTTTCAGTACAGGGACCTGTGTGGCAGTCGATTCACCAGAAGATGATAAAGGTGTCTCCTGATAGTTAGGATCAGACGGTTTAAGTGGTTTGCGTATAAGTCCGGCCTTGGGATGAAGAAGAGTTGGAAAAAGTAAAACCTCAGGGCGGCGCCTCCGGGCCGGAGTGAGAGATATTCCGGAAGATTCTACTACATGGCCACTATGGCGTGTAGTCCGGCGGGCTTCATGTTGCTGCTTCTTCAAAAGAAATTTAGGGTCCAGTTGAGCGTAAGGATGAGAAAAAGGGTACTTCCGAGATGCCCGTCATTTCAGAACTGCTTGGGGGCCCAGAACACCAATTGAAACAACGTTGATTAAGTCCTCTTCCGTAATGCGGGAAGGAACCCAGTTGCAAGAAATGAACTGCTTGGTAGCCATATGAGCAAAAGGAAAACGCTGAAAAAGTAAAGTGCAAAATCCGGATTATTCAAGTGCTGAAGCATAAACCGGAGTGTGTGTTATCAAATTACATCGACGGTTTAGACAGGGGACTAATGGCATTGACAACCCGGAAGCAGATGGGAGATGAGCTGCTACCGGTTTATGATAACAAAAAAGAGGAGGCTAAACCGTCGGGCTAATGGTTGATGTTTTGCAAGAGGAACATATGATTGGTTAAGCCGGCGAGTAACTTGCAGATCTATTAAGACAAAGAAACAGATTTCTACAGAAGGCTAAAGTAAAAATGGATCTGAGCGGTAAGAAAAAGATGAAATATACGCAAGTTTGACACACGAAGAACTACGAAGGATTTCTACACAGCAAATGAATCTTAGGGACACATCTAAAAGTCTGAATCTAAGTTTAAACTACAGAGCAGGGGCGCATTCGAAACAAATTCAGGGTTCGAATCTACTGCTGATATAACCTATAGGATGAACAACAGAGCTTTGAGGTCTCATGGCGGAAACCATGGAGGAACCCTAGATTAAAGATCTACAGCGAGAGGAAAAGAATACCTGAGAAGGAAAGGGACGGCGGCGGAGTACTCTGGACGCGTTTCAGGGTGATGCAGCGGACTGACTGGACGACGGCGTCGAGCTCGAAGGCAGCGGCGGAGCTTCGGGCGACGGAGGAAGAAGAAGAGCGGAAGGAAGGAAAAGAATAAGAGCTCAGCGGTATTTATAAAGACCGGAGAGGTGAAACGGCAAGCGCGGGAATCAAGGAGGTCAGAGATTGGATAAAGATTCCATTGTCGCCTCGATTTTCGGGATAGCCTTTAAACAAAGTTAACAAACAGCTGTGAGCAATAAATGCGGAGGTGATGTCACGACAGATGAAGATGCTTTCCGGAGATGACGTCATAGCCAGGGGCGGAGCCCATTGGGCCGACCCTGATGCACAGGAATACAGCTCCAGAAAAAAAAATAGTAGTAACTATCACGTAAAAAGGGCAGTGCATCAGGTTGGCCCAAGAGCAGTGCATCGGGTCTGTTTTTCCGGCCCGATGCAAGCCTGCAAAATGGGCTGAGACAGGCTGCCCACGCACGCATTGCTGGCTTGCTACCGATCACACAACGCAGTTTTCTTCCCAGCCCAAGTCACGGACGCTGCACACTTTATCGATTAGTCTTCCCTTTGTATACCCGCACATTTTTAGCCCTTCCATACACCTCGCTCAAGGTCAAAGGCGGCAGCCTGGCGGCGATAGAGACGCTGGACGCCGGACGCCGCAGCGGCCACCACCATGGCACGCCTGAATCCCGACGCAGTGACACCACGCGGGGATACTGCACGACGCAATTTCGTATCCGGCTGCTCCGTCTCTCGGGAAATCGGTATTCTGTTCAATCGTCAATTTCATCCATAGATTGCAAACTAGTCTAATTCTGGTATCGTCGTTGCCTTGCTTATTCTATGTTACAAATTTCAACCATTATTATAAACTTGTAGCGAACATATTAAATCCCTAGGTTTTGGCAAAACGGGAGCATTTTCTAGGGTTATAACTTCCAATTAGGATATACGTACTTTATTTGTTTATACAAGTTTCCATACCGTGGACAAGTGGTTGAGTATTTCATGGCTCCGAGGAAGGAACGTACAAAAGGTAATTCTCAAATTTTAGCCGTTTAAATACTTTCCCGGGGCATTTTATATTGTTCTACTTGAATGTCCATTCTATTTTTATTATCTTATAGGTTATTGCACCTTTGATGTTTCATGATGTATTTTGGAATTTGGTAATTCAAGACACCCTTTTCAAGTAATTTTCTCTTCGTTTTTATCATTATAGTTAGCATTTTAGTGCCTAAATTTATTTTTGTATATCATATTCTTTTTTTGCGAGAAACCTTCCAATCTATTCATCTTCAATCATGACAGTACAACGAACACCAGAAATAAAAATTACATTTAGATCCGTAGACCACCTAGCGACGACTACAAGCGCTCAAGCGAGCCTATCATATTATGTGATGTCTGAAAGTCTATGGTAGAAACTGTGAACACACCTTTATTCAATACATCGTAGCTTTAATTATTTACACCATGTTAAAGTGGTGCATCAGGGTAAATTTTGCTCCAGCTCCGCCCCTGGTCATAGCCAGTTTACAAAACAGAGAAGATACAAAGAAGAAGTTTATGCAATATTTAGAAGACTGACATGAACAAGTTCAAATCACTCTGGGGCCTAATGTCAGGGATATTACTAGCAGGTACAAACCGGCTAGGGAGATCTGGATTATGATAATATAGTTGTGTTGTTATAAGCTCAGTAGAGGTTACGGCCCATGAGAGCTTAGGGCCCATGTGTAAAGTTTACGGTTTCTAAATCGTCCAATCATGTAACTTGAGGTACAAGGAAGAAAGAGTAGAGACCGAGGCGGACACGATTATGAGCCGGCCTCGGGACTCTGTAAACCGGACCGGGTGTTGCCTCCTATATAAAGGAACGGCCCGGCGACGGTTCAAGGACAGGCAACAACCCGTCGAGAGACAGGCAAACAATCTGCTCCCTGTTCATCGACGCCCAAGCAGTACCAAACCAAACTAGACGTAGGCTTTTACCTTCATCGAAGGGGCCGAACTAGTATAAACCCTCTGTGTTCTTTGTGTGCTTTAACCTCTTCAAGCTAACCCGCGCGATGGCTCCACACCTATGTCCTCTAAACCGGACATCTGCCGTGCTAATTCCACGACAATCACCATTCTTCCTTGGTCCCCATGTTGTTTTTAGCCGGGATACCAATATGCTAATGATGCGACTTGAGTTATGTACTTCTAGCAACCCTATTGCCTTTGAAGTTAACGATCGACAGTTTGTTCTTAGACTGTTGGTTATTGAATCGTCACTCTAACATTGATCTTGTTGCCTAAGGTCATATTTCGGGCACACCTTTCAACTAATGATTAATGGTGTATGTTTTCCTCGAGGATACAACATTGTATCATTTGAATTGACGAGTGTCATCTTCTTGTTCACATTATTGTGGAAAACCATCCGTTTGGAATTCTCGATGATTTTTTGCTGAGCCCATCAGCCACCTCCTCATCATCTGCTTGGTTTAATGAGGAACTATTGTTTTGGGAACCCGCTCCCATAGTTCATTTCCCGAGATTCTTGCATTGTCGTTTCGTGGATTTGTGTTGCACCTTTTCATCTCAAACATCCTGAGTCTGAGGTATCATGACACCAATCGGATCTGAATCTCGGTCAGATATGATGGTTGGGACAACTTTCCAGGAGTTAAAATGTTGGTCCTTTGACGACCCGGTAATATGATGTCATGCCTAGCACCCCTGGCTGGAGGACCTATCATTATAATTTATTTTGCAAGGATAATCATTCTTCCAGGAGGAAATTGCATGACTTATTTTATAAGTTGCTCCTGATGGATCATTTGTGTATCCAAAGTCCGACCCTTGATTGAAAGACCATATCATTGCTACCTCGAAGCATGACTATGATACCCAGCTCATCAATAAGAACATTGGAGGCGCGATGCTAAATGTTTCTTGGTCAGTTATCCAAACACCGTTGTATGGGTAACATCTTCATTAATCCTTGCCTCTTTATCGGAATGGTTGGGTACTTGCTCTCCTAACCTGTATGCCATGTTCTGCTTGTCCATGGGAAGGATATACTCGTATTAGTTGTGTGTAATCACAATTTTCCTTTCCATTTGTTTGTTTAACATTTCTTTGATCTACATATAATCTAAGCAGTAATAATTTTCTGCTTATGTAAACACCTCGTTGTACAACTCTGTCAGTAAGTCCTTGATTCTATTGTTGATAACATTCCGACACTGTCGGTGGAAGAGAAATTTGCCTATTGGTCCGCCTCGTTTCCACGAGCGGGAAAATGGTTCTCTTCGTTACCCGTCCTTGGTACCGACATTGTTGCTGACATAGCTGACAAGCTATCCACTGACTTACCTCACTGTCGCGACTGTGGAAGATGTCGCCACCCTTCCTACTTTCAATCCACATGGTGGGCCCATAACCCACAGGTCCCAGGATCAAAACCTGACTCTTCTTTACAACCCGGATTCTAATGTATCCTTTGCACCTGGCTTCGTATGTGATTAACGAGCTAAATTCTATACCTTTATTCATCCTGGAATCAGACGCCATGTTATTCCTGTTATTCAAGCCCCCATTCCAGCTTCTATCTAGGCATCGAATGATTGCCTACCCATTTGAAACTTTGGTACCATCGTATTTTGCACTCAACGAATTCACTGAAATACAACTCGTGGGGTACCTCATGTATTTCCCATTGAGTTCACCGTCAGATGCCCAGCTTTGTGGAGATGTGTTCTTCCGGAGTTTTTCCCCCTGGTCGCGTTCGTAGGACGATGGAGATCCCGAAGGAAGGATGACGACTTGATCACAATGACTTGAAGCAGAGAAATGAAGACATCAACGAAAGGGATCAACCTCTTCGAAAGGGCAGCCAAGACCGAGAAGACTCGTTAGCTTTTCGCTACCAGCACCTTTCCCCCCTTACTCCACCGCTTCAATATCGGGACGAGATTTCTTGTAGTGGAGGGGAATTGTGACGCCCGGATAATTAAGCTGCAGTGATCCCCCGCAAATGATGCCACGTTACCGAATTCACTGTTGTAATCTCGCGTTATTCAACCCCGTTCGAATTCAAAATTCAAAATAAAGTAAAACGATGAAAGATTTCAAATATCAAAACTAAAATGTTCAAGTCATGTCAAATAAATCATAAGTAAATATGTTGGAGGCCAGGAGCCAGAAGATCCCAAGGATATTTCTACGTGGAGTTCGGCTTCGAAGAGTTGTTAGGAGGTCCCAGGCAGGAGGCCTTGCCTTTTCGATCGTTGCTACATTTGTGCTAGCCTTCTTAAGGCAAACTTGTTTAACTTATGTCTATACTCAAATATTTTTGCTTCCGCTGACTCTTGTGTTTTGGAACTATGTATTCGAGCCATCGAGGCCCCTGGCTTGTAATATAAAGCTTGTATTATTTTATTTTGTGTCTAGAGTTGTGTTGTGATATCTTCCAGTGAGTCCCTGATCTTGGTCGTACACATTTGCGTGCATGATTAGTGTACGGTCAAATCGGGGGCGTCACAGTTTCATAAAAGTTTTCCAGTTCATTCTTTTTTATATTAGTTCATTCTTTGAGCTAAATGACCCTGAAATTGAAAAGCATTTCAAATGAACTCTGAAAAGGTAGAAAGTTGGCATGGTATCATCATTTCACCCACATAGCATGTGCAAAAAAGTAGAGAGGGTTACGGCAAAAACTGGATGCACTTCGTGTACAAAACGGACAATCTATTTCGAGGTAGTAGGGTTTCAGACGAAAACTTGTCTGTTACAAAGGGATTCCATTTTTTGAGCTTATTTCAACTACAGACTTTTTCCGTGTTCAAAATGGACCATTCAAAGCCACATCATCAATTTTCAACCATTTCTGACTTCATTTGCTATTTTTCATGCATTTACTGAATTTTTTGAGCTAAATGACCCTGAAATTGAAAAGAATTTCAAATGAACTCTGAAAAGGTAGAAAGTTGGCATGGTATCATCATT
>LR738714.1:820314857-820352655 GCA_902687465.1 Secale cereale | reverse complement strand
TCTGTGTTCAAAATGCACCATTCAAATCCACATCAGCAATTTTCAAGCATTTCTGACTTCATTTGCTATTTTTCATGCATTTACTGAATTCTTTGAGCTAAATGACCCTGAAATTCAAAAGCATTTCAAATGAACTCTGAAAAGGTAGAAAGTTGGCATGGTATCATCATTTCACCCACATAGCATGTGCAAAAAAGTAGAGAGGGTTGCGGCAAAAACTAGATGCACTTCGTGTACAAAATGGACAATCTCTTTCGAGGTATTAGGGTTTCAGACAAAAACTCGTCTGTTACAAAGGGATTTCATTTTTTGAGCTTATTGGAACTACAGACTTCTTCTGTGTTCAAAATGGACCATTCAAAGCCACATCATCAATTTTCAACCATTTCTGACTTCATTTGCTATTTTTCATGCATTTACTGAATTTTTTGAGCTAAATGACCCTGAAATTGAAAAGCATTTCAAATGAACTCTGAAAAGGTAGAAAGTTGGCATGGTATCATCATTTCACTCACATAGCATGTGCAAAAAAGTAGAGAGGGTTACAGCAGAAACTGGATGCACTTCGTGTACAAAATGGACAATCTCTTTCGAGGTATCAGGGTTTCAAACGAAAACTCGTCTATTACAAATGGATTTTATTTTTTTGAAAATTATTTGAACTACAGACTTTTTCTCTGTTTAAAATGCACCAGTCAAAGGCACATCATCAATTTTCAACCATTTCTGACTTCATTTACTATTTTTCATGCATTTACAGAATTCTTTGAGCTATAAAACCCTGAAATTGAAAAGCATTTCAAATGAACTCTGAAAAGGTAGAAAGTTGGCATGGTATCATCATTTCACCCACATAGCATGTGCAAAAAAGTAGAGAGGGTTACGGCAAAATCTGGATGCACTTCGTGTGCAAAACGGACAATCTCTTTCGAGGTATCAGGGTTTCAGACGAAAACTCGTCTGTTACAAAGGGATTTCATTTTTTGAACGTATTTGAATTACAGAATTTTTCTGTGTTCAAAATGCACCATTCAAAGCCACATCATCAATTTTCAACCATTTCTGACTTCATTTGCTATTTTTCATGCATTTACTGAATTTTTTGAGCTAAACGACCCTAAAATTGAAAAGCATTTTAAATTAACTATGAAAAAGGTAGAAAGTTGGCATGGTATCATCGTTTCACCCACATAGCATGTGCAAAAAATTAGAGAGGGTTACGGCAGAAACGGGATGCACTTCGTGTACAAAACGGACAATCTCTTTCGAGGTATCAGGGTTTTAGACGAAAACTTGTCTGTTACAAAGGGATTTCATTTTTTAAACTTATTTGAACCACATACTTTTTCTGTGTTTTTTAAAATGAACCATTCAAAGGCACATCACCAATTTTCAACTATTTCTGACTTCATTTGCTATTTTTCATGCATTTACTGATTTTTTTGAGCTATAAAATCCTGAAATTGAAAAGCATTTCAAATGAACTCTGAAAAGGTAGAAAGTTAGCATGGTATCATCATTTCACCCACATAGCATGTGCAAAAAAGTAGAGAGGGTTACGGCAAAACGTGGATGGACTTCGTGTACAAAACGGACAATCTCTTTCGAGGTATCGGGGTTTCAGACAAAAACTCGTGTGTTACAAAGGGATTTCATTTTTTTGAACTTATTTGAATTACAGAATTTTTCTGTATTCAAAATGGACCATTCAAAGCCACATCATCAATTTTCAACCATTTCTGACTTCATTTGCTATTTTTCATGCATTTACTGAATTTTTTGAGCTACATGACCCTGAAATTGAAAAGCATTTCAAATGAACTATGAAAAGGTAGAAAGTTGGCATGGTATCATTATTTCACCCATATAGCATGTGCAAAAAGGTAGAGAGGGTTACGGCAAAAACTGGATGCACTTCGTGTACAAAACGGATGATATCTTTCGAGGTATCAGGGTTTCAGACGAAAACTCATCTGTTACAAAGGGATTTCATTTTTTTTGAACTTATTTGAACTACAGACTTTTTCTGTGTTCAAAATGCACCATTCAAAGCCACATCATCAATTTTCAACCATTTCTGACTTCATTTGCTATTTTTCATGCATTTACTGAATTTTTTGAGCTATAAGACTCTGCAATTGAAAAGCATTTCAAATGAACTCTGAAAAGGTAGAAAGTTGGCATGGTATCATCATTTCACCCACAAAGCATGTGCACAAAAGTAGAGAGGGTTATGGCAAAAAACTGGATGTACTTTGTGTACAAAACGGAAAATCTCTTTCGAGGTATCAGGGTTTCAGACGAAAACTCGTCTGTTACAAAGTTATTTCATTTTTTTGAACTTATTTGAACTATAGACTTTTTCTGTGTTCAAAATGCACCACTCAAAGCCACATCATGAATTTTCAACCATTTCTGACTTCATTTGCTATTTTTCATGCATTTGCCTAATTTTTGGAGCTATAAGACCCTGAATTTTTTGAGCTATAAGACCCTGAATGTCGGACTTGCCCTCCACTCCCACGATATATAATTAAGCGTGTCAAAAACCATTACAGAACATCATGGATAGATAAGTGATCAAATTAATATAAGTTCATCATCACATTAAATTCAAAGTGCATGCATAGCTCTCTAGTGCATCTAATTAAACCATACATTGAAACTATGTAGAACATTTCAACGCAACAACAAATGCGATCATAATCGCAACCAAGGTAACAATTGATCCAACGACATAATGATACCAAGCCTCAGTATGAATGGCATATTTTCTAATCTTTCTAATATTCAAGCACATGGCATCCATCTTGATCTTGTGATCATCAACGATATCCGCAACATGCAACTCCAATATCATCTTCTCCTCCTCAAATTTTTTTAGTTTTTCCTTCAAGTAATCGTCTTCTTCTTCAACTAAATTTAACCTCTTTACAATAGGGTCCATCTTTTTCTTGTGATCATCGATGACTTCCGCAACATGCAACTCCAATTCCATCTTCTCCTCCTCCGTTTTTTCTAAATTTTTCTTCAAGGAAAT
The DNA here is from genome assembly GCA_902687465.1 of Secale cereale. Lineage (NCBI taxonomy): Eukaryota > Viridiplantae > Streptophyta > Magnoliopsida > Poales > Poaceae > Secale > Secale cereale. Next base: position 820,349,615 of record LR738714.1, on the reverse strand, counting down.
GTTTTCCTTTTCAACTAAATTTAACCTCTCCACAAGAGGGTCGGTTGGAATTTCCGGTTCAACTACCTCCTAGACATATAAAAACATCAATGTCAGGTTGGTCGGCATAATTGTCATAAACACTAAAACAAATAGTTATAAATTAAAGATAATATACCACATCCGAATTGTAGACAGGAGGAGGGCAGACGTGGGCGGATATCAAAACCATCGCACTATATAATAACAATCAGTAATAAAAGTAATAAAATTAGACAAATATCTATCTAAAGCAATAATAACAAGCAATAATAAAAGTAAGAAAATCATAGACAGAACAAAAGGCTCACCACGGTGGTGCCGGTGATGAGATCGGCGGGGGCGATCGACGGCGGTGAAGACGGGGACGGGACGTGATGGACTGCTAAACCTAGACAAATCTCGGAGAAAATGGAGCTTGGAGTTCGAGCTTCGAGAGGAGAAAAGCTTAACTAGCGTGGCTCGGGCATTTCATCGAACACCTCATGTGCATAGGAGGTGAGCTAGCAAGAGCACCACAAAGCACCCCCCTCGTCGGCCAGAAAAAATAGAGCAGTGGAGTGGTGGGCGATGGGGTATATATAGGAAACTCATTGGTCCCCGTTCGTGACAGGAACCGGGTCTAAAGGCCCCCATTCTGTCCCGGTTCCAGACAAGAACCGGGACCAATGGGTGTAGGCCAGGAGTGAGGTCCATTGGTCCCGGTTCGTGTTTGGAACCGGGACAAATGGGTCCGGACCAACCGAAACAGATGCCCCACGAGGCCCGGTCGGCCCCCTGGGCACACGAACCGGGACGTATGACCCCATGGGTCCCGGTTCGTGAGTGAACCGGGACTATTGGGCTTGCCAGGCCCGAACCAAAGCCCTGTTTTCTACTAGTGACACTTGAAGTTGTCAGCAAAATTCTTCAGAAATTGCACATGTTCCACATATTATATCATAAAACTAAGTAGACACATAGCATGTTTAAATGTCAAGAGGTTCAATGAGACCAGGACAATAAAAACAGGGGAAGACAAAACACAAAATGAGAGAGATATCTCAACATCAGCCCTTAAAAAGGGATCAGTTAGATCTAGATCATGGACATGGAAGATATCTTTAATATCCCAGATGCTTCCATTAGTAGTGAAGTGAAACAGAGCACCACTTGAAGGATCTCCAACTGAAGCAACCTCAGCTGTTTTGCAATGAACTCCACATCAATGGGTTCAACCTGAATTGTCATTGTTAAACATGATCGATGCCTGGCTATGCACGCCAAGTGTGGCCTTGTGCCCCAAGGCTTCTGTAGGGTAGTTTAGTTAGAGCTTATCTCTATCTCTTTCTATCCTCTTAAACCTCCCTGTAATATCTCTGTGGTAGTCCAACTACCATATCTTGTAACCTACCGAGGGATGGGTCTCTCCACAATCAATATAAGTACACGCGGCTCCCTGTATGGAAGTAGAGACGCTTCAACCTATTTTCACATGGTAATCAGAGCCTCCCTCTTCCACCACATCTAGCAAGTCCCGATCATCCTCCTCTCGCTTCAAACCCTGATCATCTTCTTCACCAAACCAAGCCATGTCCACCTCCAATCATGTCCAATCCATTGGCCTGACCACTACCACATCTGAGCCTCTCACAAGAACCAATTACATACTATGGAAAGCCCAAGCCCGCTCCCAGATCATAGGTGTCGGACTATATGGGTACATAGATGAAACCATACCCGAGCCAACCAAGACCATCATCACAAAAAATTCAGAAGGAAAGGAATCCATCCTTCCAAATCCTACCTACAACCCATGGCTGGTCCAGGACCAGCAGATCGTCGCTTTCCTGCTTAGAAACTTATCGAAGGAGGTACTAGTCCAGGTCGCATCTTTAGAAACCTCTCGCACCATCTGGACTACCCTAGCCAACATGTTTGCCGCCCAATCACTCTCGCGTGCAAACAACTGCCGCATAGCCCTCTCCAATGCGAAAAAAGGTTCGCAGAGTGCCACCACATATTTTGGTTAGATGAGAGCCCTCTTGGATGAACTAGCTGCAGCGGGGAAACCCATAACAAACGCATATCTTCTTTCCTTTATTATTGCAGGGCTCGATATGGATTACCAGCCCCTAATTTCGGCACTGGACATACGCATTGAACCCCTCTCGGTGGATGATCTCTTTGGCATGGTCGCCAACTTCGACCAGCGCATTGAGATGTTCCACGGGACATGGGTAGGTGCCTTCAAATCATCCGCCAATGCTGCACCTCGAGGCCGCAGCAACAACAACCCCAGTCGCTACCGCAACAACTCCAACATAAGCGGTGGCGGTGGCGGATCCCGTGGAAACAACGGCGGTGGTGGTGGCGGCAGCCACTACAATAGCGGTGGCAGCAGCAACTACTACAACAACTCCAACAATGGTGGCGGTGGCGGCCACTACAACTTCTACAACAACAGCGGTGGTGGTGGCGGCGGCCACTACCAGAATGGCGGCGGTGGTGGCAACGGCCACTACCAGAACGGCGGCGGCGGCAACAACAGGCGCCCCTACTACAACAACAATAGGGGGCTCCCCTTCCAAGGGTATGAGGAGTATGAGAAACTCGACTCGTTTTTCCAAAGTATGGTGTGTCACATCATGTGTCATGTTCTCATGCACGCCAACAGAACGGATCTACAGAACGCAAACATAGGCACATTGTTGAGGTGGGCCTAGCTCTATTTGCGGGTGCCTCCATGCCTCTCAAATTCTGGGATGAGGCCTTCCTTACCGCGGTCCATCTCATTAACATGCTTCATAGCCGTGTCATTCAAGATTATACACCCATGCATAAACTCTTCAATATACGACCAGATTACACCTCTCTTCGTGTCTTCGATTGCGCTTGTTGGCCAAACTTACGCCCTTACAACAACCGCAAGCTCATGTTCCGCTCAAAATAGTGTGTTTTCGTCGACTATGGTACTAAACACAAAGGAGTCAAATGTCTAACTGGTCGTGTATACTTATCTCGTGATGTCGTTTTTGATGAAACTGTTTTCCCCTTTGCTCATCTACATCCTAATGTTGGTGCCTTGCTTCGCAAAGAAATCCTCCTATTACCCTCTCATTTAAACGATTTTCAGCAAGGGGATGACAATTGTATTGATCATATGACTAATGCTTCTAACCGTGGAAATGAGTCTTCTGGTGCTGCAGGATCAGATATGGAGGCAGCAGAAAAAAATCTGGTGAAAACGGCCTTCATTTTATGTGCCCGCAACGTGACAATGGGGAGGTAGGATCCTCCTCGGGATCGGCAACGCCAGAGCTGGCACAATCTCCTCCGGGATCGGAGCCGAACCAGCAGCGCAGGATTCCCGCCGCCGAATCTCCTCCATGCGCCACCCGCCAACCCTCGTCCGACACGCGGCGAGGCGTGGGCCAGGAGCCCCGCGCGCACGCGTCGCCATCTGTGGACCAGCTGACCGACCGGTTTGGCTTGGCCCCATGAGTCTACATCAGGCGAGCGACTCGCCAATCAGCCTCGGGCGCACTCCTCCACCCGGATACGGAGGCGCGTGGGGCTAGTGCGCTGTCGGGCGCGACTGGATCTTCTGCGCCGGCTGCTGGTGCATCATCTCCAATTCCATCCAGAGAAAATCCTACTGGGGACAACAGCACCTCGGGATCCATCTCAGCGGATCTTTCTTCTGGATCCTCTGTGTCAGTTTCGGCTGTGGCACCTCAGGCAGCACAAACTCCACCGTGCACAAGGTTACGAGCAGGGGTAATTCAACCTGTTAATTATAAGATCAAGTTTGGTCTAATCTATTCCACAGGAGAACCTAGTACGTTCCAAGAAACATGCAAAGATTCAAGGTGGAAGAAAGCCATGGAAGAAGAGTTCCAAGCACTTCAGAAAACAGAACATGGCACTTGGTTCCGCCTCATCAAGGTAAAAATTTGATTGATTGTAAACGGGTGTTCAGAATAAAGAAAAAGTTAGATGGGACCATAGATAGCTACAAGGCTAGACTTGTTGCAAAAGGATTCAAACAAAGGTATAGCATAGACTATGAGGACACATTCAGTCCTGTTGTTAAAGCTGCCACCATACGTCTTGTTTTGTCCATTGCTGTATCGAGAGGATGGAGTCTCAGACAGCTAGATGTGCAGAATGCGTTCCTTCATGGTGTTCTGGAAGAGGAAGTGTACATGAAGCAACCTCCTGGTTTTGAAGACAAAAATAAACCCTCCTTTGTATGCTGGCTTGATAAATCTCTCTATGGACTAAAGCAAGCTCCTAGGGCATGGTACTCTAGGCTGAGTTCCAAGTTACAAGCACTTGGGTTTGCTCCTTCAAATTCTGATACATCCTTGTTTATTTATAGTATACGTCAATATTTGTGCTCATATATGTTGATGATATTATTGTTACAAGCTCATCAAGTGAGGAAGTTGCAGCTCTGCTGAAGGATTTAAGCTCAGAGTTTGCTCTCAAGGACCTAGGAGACTTGCATTTCTTCCTTGGTATTGAAGTCAAGAGAAACAGGGAAGGTGGTCTTCATCTTTCTCAGGAAAAGTATGCCACTGATATTTTAAATAAGGTTGGAATGCGGGGTTGCAAACCGTCATCAACACCATTGTCCAGCACAGACAAACTGTCTCTTGTAGAAGGTGAGCTCTTGAGTCAAGAGGATGGTACTAGGCACAGAAGTTTGGTAGGTGATGTACAGTATTTGACTCTTACAAGGCCTCATATTTGCTTTGTTGTTAACAAAGTTTGTCAGTTTCTTCATGCACCTACTACTGCGCATTGGACTGCAGCAAAACGCATACTAAGATATGTAAAGGATACATTAATTGTTGGGTTGACATTTAACAAGTCACCATCCACTCTTGTTAGTGCTTTCTCTGACTCAGATTGAGCAGGATGCCCAGATGACAGACGCTCAACTGGTGGCTTTGCTGTGTTCTTTGGACCTAACCTAATCTCATGGCGTGCAAGGAAACATGCCACTGTTTCGAGGTCAAGCACTGAAGCAGAATACAAAGCACTAGCAGATGCAACTTTAGAGATTATTTGGGTGAAGTCCATGCTGAGAGAACTTGGGATACGTCACACTCCAACTCCCTGTCTTTGGAGTGACAATCTTGGTGCTACGTATTTATCTGCTAACCCTGTTTTTCATGCAAGGACTAAACATATTGAGATCGATTATCACTTCGTAAGAGAAAGAGTTGCTAACAAAGAGTTGGATATCCGGTTTGTGCATTCAAGAGATCAGGTTGCTGATGGGTTTACAAAAGCGCTGCCTACAAGACTCTTTGAAGAATTTAAGCGTAATCTAAACTTAGTTAAGTTTTGATTAAGGGAAGGTGTGTTAAACAAGATCGATGCCTGGCTATGCACGCCAAGTGTGGCCTTGTGAGCCAAGGCTTCTGTAGGGTAGTTTAGTTAGAGTTTATCTCTATCTCTCTCTATCCTCTTAAACCTCCCTGTAATATCTCTGTGGTAGTCCAACTACCATATCTTGTAACCTACTGAGGGATGGGTCTCTCCATAATCAATATAAGTACACGTGGCTCCCTGTATGGGAGTAGAGACGCTTCAACCTACTTTCACAGTCATTATTGACTCCAGCACTCTCGCGTTCAATACAAAGAACGTGTGACAAATTTAACTTGAGACACAATGCATTGATAAGACTCAAGTACTACTGTATTCAGATGGGTGCTGTTAAGGCATCCGATAGGATTTTGGTATTTATGATGCCAGTGATTCTCTGGCCCTAACCCTAAAACATGCCTTGACCGGAAAAGAGCCTACACAAAACAACCTCAGAAGTCGGAACATCAAGTATACGGAACATCCTTTCGAGACAAGGGTCATTCTCAATGATGAGTTACTCAAACCGGGGCTCACCAAACTGATGCTAGTCCATAACAGGGAAAGCATCTCATCAACTCATATCCTGACAGAAGATGGTCATATTAAAGGGAACCCCATATTAGAAGATAATTCCTAGTTCCACCGTGACATGTTTGCTAATGTTTTTCTTTTGAAACGGAAGCATAAGATTTGCCTTATCCTAGTGTGATATTGCACAATCTTGGTCATTTGATAGAAAGGCACACCAGAATTAAATGTATGTAAAAATACTGGCGCTGGAAAATAAATGTACAGAAGATACATAATGAAAATCTGACAAAAATCAGGAAACATGAAAACGTATGCCAATAAATATACTCTTGGATGCCAAATGATGGCATATATATGTTCCAAATTTTCAGTTAATGTTCAGCCTGACAAAGCAGTGGATGCCCAGATTAGCAGACAAATTTGAGGATAGAAATAAAACATCCTACAATGGTCTTCTATCAAATTAGCATGGACTGCAGCGTACATTTCTCCATAGAGAAAGAGTATTCACACAATACTCCAATTTTTCTCCAATCAGGAAAATCAGTTTACAGTCTACACATGTGAATCTGGTAGCGAAACCATGAAGAGAAAGCTCAACAAATTGAGGGCACAAATGTATGAATAGAAAGCTCAACAAATCTGATAGTGATGGTCCAAAGCTATGAGCCACAATAACAACCAATCAGAGTCATACACACTACAAAAAATGGAACCAATCGGTTCAGAAGTTCAGTGAGATTCTTCATAAATGCTTCTGTCACGGCAATTATATTCCAGAACTGACACCATAAATAGCATGTCTAGATATGACGAACTAAATAAGCAACAAACATGAGAATATTATTATTCATCAGTGTAGTTCACAAACTGAAATCCACTCTTTTGGTATTATAAGCTGTTTATTTCAAAAGCATAACAGGCACACAACAGCCACAGGTCTGATGCAAAGCCACCACAGGCAAACACACTCATATAGCTGATGTTGATGCACCCAGGCACACAAAGATGCTGCTTAGTCAAGCGCTCTAGGTTCACATCAAACAGACGGCACACACATAGCAAGCACTCTCACTCTCAATTCACACTTTGGCGCACACATCGGTGCAAGCAGCCAAAATCATGCTGCTTCTTTTTTGAAAGCCACAAAGGTAAGAGCCACCACATGCTCACACCTGATACTATAACACACGGTAGCAGGAGTTGATCGACGAGCAACACCACCTCAAATTCTCCTTCCAGCAACCCAGGAAGCACACAACAAACAAAACACATGCAGCAGGCAGCAGGACCTCCACGAGCCTCAATCTGATCTCCCCTGTAACGATGGAGAAGCCACACCAGCCAAGCGCAATGCAGGAATCACCTAGGCAATGCGAGCCAAAGCACAGAGAAACAAAGGGTGAATAACAAAGCTGACTCTGAGTATGATCTCAACTGTTTAATTAGCATGACAAAAAAAAGATACTCCCTCTGTCCCATAATATAAGAACGTTTTTTATACTACACTAGTGTCAAAAATGTTCTTATATTATGGGACGGAGGGAGTAGAATTGTTACATGCTAGGGAGGGTACCTGAGGACGGATACCCTGGGGAGTTTCTTCTTGTAGTAGCGTGAGTGCAGCGGTGCCTCGAAGTGGTCAGGGCTCACCTCCCTGTCCCACTCCAGAGCGTCCCAGACGTCTTTCTCGATCTCGATGGTCGGCTTCTTCATGTCTTCGCTACGGGGCCCCACCACTGGGAGCTGGCGCAGGCCCCAGCACCCTCTGATCTTGATGGTCTTGAGCTCCGGTGCCACCATCTTGAACTCACATATCTGATGCAGCACTGGCAGGTCGTGCAGGTGGATGGTGGTCAGCTTTGGGAATGATACACCTTGGGTCGATATTTTGTCTAGCACGAATATGTGCCTCAGGTACCCGCAGTGGATGATGTGGAGGGTCTCCAAACTTGGGAAGGAGTCGACCCACACAGGGAGCACGAACTGGAGCCTGGGGCAAGAGCGCAACTGTAAGTGTTGCAATTTTCTGAACGAACCATCATTGAAACTGGCGTAACCTTTACTGCATATCCAGCTGGCCGTTAGGAGATCTGACGCCCAGAAGCTCTCCAACTCCTTAAATTCATCTGATACCCACGGGAAGACTTCAACCAACTTGGGGCACCTATCCATGCGGCACTGCCTGAGAACCCGCCAGCTGTACCCCATAGGCAAACTAGCACTAGTTGAGACATCATGGACATGCAGGGATTCGGCAAAATCTGTCATTATATCTCCGAGTCCACTTTCCAAGATGTGCCTCCCTTCAGTAATCTCGATATGCCGATCCAGGTTATTAGTGGGAGGCTTAGGGAAGGCCATCATCGGGGCATCACCAACCATGCTTTGGACATCACTGTACCGGTCTGCTTGAACAGGCTGCAGCAGGCTGACTTGATCTCCATACATGACAATCTTCTTCTCATTTTCTGTCACTTTGGATTGATTCAGCTCACTATAGACAGCTGAGGTGACATGGATATTAAGATAAACATTCACAGCTGCATAACGATAATATAATAGTTGCTGCAAGGACCGAGCAAGCCTCGCATCAACAATAGTAGCGTGCACCTCCAACTGAAAGGATTTGTTCCGGTCAATGCATGACCGAGAACGGCCAGCTCTAGCACGTGTATCTATGCATAACAAATTCAAACGGAAGCTATCAGTATTGCTGCCCCAGATTATTGCACGAAGGTGCTCACATCCTAGCAGAAATAACCGCTTCAACATTGGGACTTCCTGCACCATATTTCTGAAATCAAGTGACTTGAATGCAGTTCCAGAGAGGTCAAGCTCGACGAGGTTGGGCAACCCACGCACAAACAGATTCTCCAGTTGTGAGCAACCTTTGAGGGAAATCTTAGACACACTAGCACCATCCTTAGTTGCTGGGGTCAAGGGGCGTTCTTGTTTGGGAGGTAGCTCAACAATTGGCGCCCGGTGGAGGGCTGGCCCATATCCATCAAAGCTAAAGGACTTCAGCAACTGGGGTAGCCCATCAGGCACAAGGACATTTTTAAGATCATTGCATCCATCCAGAATAAGCACTTGAAGCCTACTTGCCTTAGGTAGGCTGTTTGGTAGAACTTCCATCTTATTGTTGCCAGACAGGTCAAGTATTTCCAGCTTTGCCTTGTCCATGAAGGAGTTGCGTGCGTCTGTTGAAATATTTGGTCCATGTGTAGGCTTGATTACCCTGAGCCTTTGAAGATTAGGTAGTCGACCTTGTAAGCAAGTTGTGTACTGCCAACACCAGAACCCCTCTATGCTTAGCTCCAGGAGGTTATCCATGAGGTCCATCTTTGCGGGTGATAAGATTTCATTCCACTGGGTGTAACGTAGGTCCAATACCCACAAACTATGCAGACAAACCCACTCAGTATGATCCTCTCCTTCCCCTGTTTTGTCATTTGTACAGTGATCTAATCCAAGGAATATTAGGTTATGGCATTTTAGGAAAGGAGGTGATGCAAAACTAAAGGCACAATGACAGAGAGTCAGTACACCAAGGTTGCTGGAATGTTCAAACAAACCATTTGGTAACATTGTTGGCTGATCGGACATTACAAATTCCAAGAAGAATGATGATGTCTCTGCAGGTAAAGTTTTCATGCCAAGCATTTCCCTATCCCTTGATGTGACTGAAATCCAACTGTATGGTCCTTCTTCATACACATCATATTCTTTCACTATGAGGAAAGAAAGCTTGAAATGTTCCTTGAAATTTGTGAGCACATTATCATCACACTCCCAGGTTATCGCTCGGTGCAATGCATCACTTATCTCCAATGTTATGTCTTTTTGTAGTATCCCATCACATAACCAATAATTGGAAGCAACATCAACCCAATTAGTATTAGTCTTGGAAACACTACATTGCAGGAATAGTTTGTAGAAGCAACAATTTACAGCCATTATTTGATCGACTCCTTGGATGCATGGATTTCCAGCAACTATGATGTCAGCCTCTTTACACAGTAGTGCATACAACTGTCCACTTGCTAGATACTTCATCCCATCATAAACCAAAAGATGAGTGTACCTCAGCTCATGTAGTAGTTCATCTTGTTCGTAATTTTTTATGGTCAACATCCTCCTTTTGTAGGTCCATATCATCACATTGTCACCAAAACTTGTAATCGGAGGAACACCAAAGTTGACTAGGTCAACAATCTCGTTGTCACTACCATTATGAAAAATCAACACAAATCTGCTGTATTTCAGAATATTGTGGATCTCTCTTGACACACTTGTTATCTCGTTCCTAGAGCTTTCATCAACTCCATTAAAATCATCCTCTTCATCCTGCTTATCCAGAATAGCCATTATTGAGCTTTCAAGCTCCAGTTCCTCTGCGATTGCCCTCTGCAATCCTCTTCTATTTTTCCAATCTGAGCAATCTATATGAATTATCTTATCAAAGCATAGTTCCGGAGTGCTTCTTGTAGATGTGAGCACTTCTGCTATGGATCTAAGGACAACAGATGCCCCGAATCCATCCCAACCATGAAAATATATGACCCTTCTATCTCCCTGAAGAATTTGGAATATCTCCTCTATGTGATCATCAATAGTGCTACCCCTGGCAAGCTGGATTTAAAACCCATAATTATGTTAGACCAGACCATGGTTGCTAGAAACGTCACTAATCTAATTCACGTAAACCAAAACTCTGAGTGCACATGGATAAACAAGAGGTGCATAAGTGAATTAATACATGACTCAGTACTTTGTCACAGGGTTAATTCACTGTCATATCACTGAGAGACTAGCAAGTTTTTTCCCCTTGTTTATAGCTGGACTCCCAGACTTATAGAGCATTCTAACTAGCCGCGTACATAGTTGTGTTTTTGCATTTATAATTATATCCATCCTCTGGTCAGTGAAATTGAAACTATTTATACATCACACACACAATTAAGATAAAAGACTGACGTATAAGAACACATGGAACCATGAAAATCTCGACATAATTAGATGAAAGAAAAGGAGTAATTATTCCATGAACATAAATTGCGCAAGAGTATTACCTGTACAGGAATCCTCATAATGAAGTTCTCTATCAAGATCAAGAAACAAAAGCAGCGGCAGATGAATTAATCTAACCCATTGGATGAAGTTCTGTAACCACCACCTGCATGCACAGCAACGACAACATCTTACATTTGGGCCTCACCATTGTTAATTAACCAAACACCCGTGCAATTTTAGCAAGAACAGGGTACAAGGTCAAGGTTGGAGCATCAAAGAGAGCTAACAAAATACCACTAGTTTTCAGTAGTATGTGCATACCTTGACAGTAGACAGCAGGAGCAGCTTGAGAAACAGAGACTCGATTTCAAGTACTTAACGTGTTGTGGCTTTAGATCAAAGCAGAAGTTTTCCCTCTTCGTCAGTTTGGTCTATGAAACATGGAAATCAGCCCTTCGTTCTCTAAACTAAGAAAGGCACAATTCCTTGCGTGTTATCCCCATACACTAGAATGGGTCCCTTTTTCTTTTCGCCAGAGCATGCAGTGATGATGATGCCTGGTAGTGTACACTAGAATGCTCTAGAATCCGGTAGTGATGTAAAGAAGCAGCATCAAAGTAACACACGGCTTTGCTCAAAGCAGATTCATAAGCAGGTCCGGCGGACAATCTGGGCCACTGAGAAATCAAAGTACAGAGGAGGCATGTTGGGCAACATGGAAACATACTCATGAGGCCCTGAATATAGTTTCAGACACATAATAAATTTTCAGTTATGATATGCGACTGACAAGACAGTCGATGCCAAGGTTACCAAGTATATTTCAAAGCAACAATGTTACAATCTAAAATGCCTACGTCTATCTCTCTCCTTAGTTCCTGTTCAAAGCTCACCCATTTAACCGAGAGCACAAATAACCAAAATGATGGCGGGAAGCTAGAAACCACAACAACAATCAGTCAGAGCCATACCAAAAATTACATAATCAATCAGTTAAAATTTTCAGCGAGATTCTTCAGAAATTCCACGGTTGTCACATCTTATACCACAAAAAAGACATCACACATAGCAGGTTAACCTTTGACCTGGTGAGTAGCAGCATGGTGCCAGTGTGTAGCCATGATTGAGTAGTGCTTGGAGGTATGCGTGAGCAGAGTGTGGTAAGCAACAGTGAAACTGCTCATGTAATGTGTGTCAGGCTCACTCATCTTTGTTCAGTAGACAGTCATAAACTGAAAAAGAAAAAGAAGAGCAGGCACCCACCCTTCTTTTTCTTTTTCGGCTCACTTTGGAACCACACTGATGGTAGAAGATTACACTAGCATCAGTGTGTGTGCGCACTCTGTTTTTTTTACCATCCTCTGCTTTCTGCAGCTTCCTCTGCTCTGGAGTGTTAGCCAGTTTGTGATCTTTGCATCGAACCACATAGCCAGTTTGAAGATACATTATAATCTACAAGAACAGGTGAAGACAGGAACAAGCAAATCGTTGTATAAAATAGGCAGAGTCTAGCTCTGATGAAACATTGGCAACAATATAACACACCCATGAATATAACACACACATTGGCAACAATATGACACAAAACAAGGTGTTAGGATTTTCAGGTATGGTGTTCGAACGTACAATATTTCCATATGCTCCCCGTTCCCATTCAAAGCAGACCTCCCTTTCAAATAACCGAAATGATGGCCCGAAGCTATGTACCACAGTAACAATCAGCCGCAGTCTACAAAAAAATAGTACTATCAATCAGTAGAAATCTTCAGCGAGATTGTGCTTCAAATTTTTTTGGCCACATATTTGTATCACAAAAGCTATTGACACACATAACATGTTTAAATGCCATATTTCCAGAAAATAAAAACTAAAGCAAACACAAGAAGACAAACTACAAAATAAGATAGACATGGACAACTCATTAACGCATCGAGTTCAGTATCAGCACCAACGTACAAAAGGTTCAGTAATCACGAACATGCCAGATGTCTGAAATACCACGAAGACGTCTATCAGCCGTAAATTGAAACTGAGCACTTCTTGAAGCCTTGTTCTTCACCTGAAGCAACCTCTGCTGTTTCGCAATGAACTCCTCGTCAATGGTTTTAACCTGAAATGTCATGGACTCTAGCACTCTCGCATTCAGTACAAAAAATGTGGGAAAGTTAATTTCAGGCACAATGCCCTTATAAGATTCAAGTACTATTGTTTTGAGATGAATATCAACATTTGATATTAGGATTTCGATTTTACGGCACCAACAATTATTTGGACCTTTTTTTCTTGCCTGGAAAAGGGCATAGACATAAAATAATTAACAACTTCAAAAGTTAGAGCGATAAGTATCTCAAAAGCAGAGCTGAACAATATGATTTTTCAGTGAAGAACGGTCACCTCATATTGCACATACAACTTCTCCAAGCAGGGAAATAATCTCATCAAGTTAACAAGCATATCCAGAATAAAAATACGCATAGTAAAAGCCAAAATCTTGATAGTGCCCAATATTGTTGCCAGGCTATCAAAACGTGCATCCTTTATGAAGCATGAAGCACAAGATTAGGCTAACTGACATGACATTTCTCTAAACCAAACAATGGAGCTTAGAGGTACCTTGATAGTCCTATCGAAACTGAAAGGATCACCTTCATCAATGTTGCATAAGGTCTTCAGCTTGTGTGCGCTGATTACCGATACTCGCAATCCATCCAATAGTTCGATCTGGCCTTGGTGGCGTGGCGGACCTGCCTTCCGACGGCGGCGCGGCGGACGCCTCGGCCTAGGGCGGTGGCGGGTGCGGCGGCCGGCCCTACTTCGGGCAGCGGCGGCGGCCGGGTCTGCGGCGAAGGACCATCTGACCTCGGATCGGCGGTGGCGGTATGGAGGGCCTGGTGGTTGGGTCGGCGCCATGCGTGGTTTGCCCTCCGGACAGATCTGATCTGTCCGGTGCGGCTTGCTCCTTGTGCGGCGGCTCAAGATCGGCGGCGACCCGTGCACACTATGCTTGATGGAGGTTCTTGGAGCGGATCTGGGTGAAAACCTAGTTCTTGGCTTCATGCCAAGACCGACGTTGGCGGCACTCTTCTATGTCATTACCTTCTTGAAGGCATCGCCGTGGAGAAGCTCCAGACCTTTATCCGCTACCTTCGGGGGAAACCCTAGATCAGTAGATCGGATCACTACAACAAAACAAAGATTAAGTAACACAATCATGTAACATATACAAAGATGTGTTACAGGGCAAAATGTCAGTAACACATCATGTGTGTTGCGGCGAGGACAGTAACACATCTTTGATAAGGTTTGGAAATGTGTTACCGGCACATTACCATAGTAACATATAAGTTTGTGCCGCTCCAGGTGTGTTACAAACTATTGGGACAGTAACACATAATCCTGTGTTGCCGCATAGTGTTACAAGCTATATAACATTAGATAAAAAACAATTAGTGTAAACTATATTTTAATAAAAAAAGGAATAGTGCCACAATGCTTACAAACATAGGTTCAAATTTTCACTCAATTGATTTTCTCAACAATCTTTGTCCATAACATAAGGTTGTACAAAGGTCTTGTACATTTTTTCTTATTACTTGAACCTTAATTGAGATACATATATGACTCAGTGGAATTACTTCAAATATATATGCATAAATTCATTAATTTAATCTAAGGATAATAGCGAATAATTTTAAAAAATGTTCTTGAAATAACAAATATTAGCATGTGAGCATATTATAAATACATATTCATCTATAAACATTCAAGACATGCGACGTAGATGCATATTATATGTATGTAATAATCTTGCAATAAAAAATTGAGAACATTTAGCCTGTAAACAAGTGAGACCGGCTAAACAACCCAATAGAACCCAGGACCATTTGACATACGTGAACCAAATAAAATGTGACGCCCGAGACCGACGTCCCAGAAGATTCCAGAAGATTCCCGAAGATTCCAGATGTTCCGGGGTTTCCCCTTGTGTTCTTTGTGCTTGTGTTATTTATTTTTGCATTGCATCATGTCATCATGCCATCATGTCATATTTTATTTTTGCATCTCAACTTAAATAAATCGTGTGGACCTTCGGTCCATTTAAATCGAGGGAAGGTGACTTCTCTTTATAACATATAAAAGTCTCTCATTATTATTAGGGAGCTATATAATAATATTCCATTGCTTCGGAATCAACATAACACACTTGCATAATTTTCCCCATGTATTTTCACTTCGGGTCTCACCTTCAAAAATCTTGCCAATAATTCTTTTCCCTTGTTTCGAGGTTCCTCCAAAAATTTGAACATTTTTTGACACTTCAATAATCTCGTCTTAGTTCAAACCTATTTGAATTAAATTCAAATAAGTTTGAATTATTTTCCGTACTGGCCTTTTATATTTTTCTCCGGTCGTGCTCATGTTTATGATGCCGAGAAAAATAGCCTCTTGTGTTTTGCCCTAACCCCCCTCCTCTTTCTTTCTTTTTCCCTCGTAGTTGTTTTTCTGCTAAGAGAAATTAAAAGAGGAAGAGAGGCCCAGCCTTCCCTCTCCTCCTTCCAGCCCGTCTGGGTTCCCAGCCTCTTGGGCCTCCCTGGCCTATCTCCTCTTCCCTCCTCTCTTCGACCCACTTCTGGCCCAAGGCCACTCCAGCCCCCAGCCCGCAGCCACCGAACCCTAAGCGCATCGCAGTCCCCATCGCTCTCTCCTCCTTCCGCCCGACCGCCGCCACCCCGTTCCCTCGTTCGATCCCCCGCTCTGCCTCGCTCTCCCTCTCCCTCGACGCTCTCTTTCTTCCCCGAGCCAGTACCGATTCCCTCGATCTCCCGGCCCGAGCAGCTCTCTCCCTCGCCTCGGCCCTCTCGCTTCCGTCCCGTTGGCCACAGCCAGCAAGGCTGCCCGCCCCGCTCCCTCCAGCAAGGCCAGGGCCCGCGCCCGACGGCCTCCCTCCGGCCAGCCCTGGCCACTGCCATCCGCCGCCTCCTTCGACTCGTCTCCTCGCTCGCCCGTCGAGGCCCGAGCGCCCGTTCTCCTCGCTTGCGGCCTCCCCCCTCGAGCAGCAGCACCAAGCCGCCCCGAGCGCCTCCAGGAGCCCGGCCGGCCACCGCGGCACACCTCCTCCTCTGCGCGGTTCCTCCCCTCCGGTCCTCCGTCCAGGCTCCCTCCGCCCGAGCGTCCCGACCCCATCGCCCTGCAGCGCCGGAGGTCCCGCATCCGAGCGCCCCTGCCTGGCGTTCCCTCCTGCGGCTCCCTCCGTTCCTTGCCGAGCCGGGGGCCTCCTCCGCCGCCGCCCCGGCTTCGCCTCGCCGGCCGGTCAGGAGCCGCCCTGACCTCGCCTCTTCACGCCGGCGACCCAAGGCCGCACCCTCCAGCGCCATGGCCTCCCTCGTCCGGCGTCCCTCCGATCCAGCAAGGCCGCGTCGTCGCCCGTCAAACCGCTGCTGTTGTTTTGTTGTTTTGCCATGCCTGCTGCTGTTTTGTTTTTGTTTTCGCCAAGAGCTTCGAACGAGGACCCCGAGCTACGTGTACAACTACCGTCGCAAGAACGAGTACGCCTACACGACGACCAAGTACGACTACGACCGGGACCGAGACCGGCAAGTACATCTACGGCCGAGTACACCTCGACACGATGACGTGAACAACTACATGACCCGACAAGTACCACTACATGTACAAGTACCTCGACGCCCGGAGCACTCGAGAACGACAAGTACCCCGACAACATGTGTACCACTACCGTCGCCTCGTGTACGACTACGAACGTGTTCCTTGACTCACGAGAACGTCTACTTCCACTACTTCCTCTCCGACCGCGAGTACCACTACTTCATCTACGATCTCGAACCGTCCCGAAACAATTGTTTCGAAGGTATAACCCCGAGACGTGACCCGTGTGATGCTTGCTTGGTTGTATGAAATGTCTCCCGTGTGTGCTTCGTGCCCGTTCCACCTTTTGTCATGTTCCTCGGTTGCCTCGCCACCGACTCGTGGGAACCCGGCAACGGGATCACCCCATCATCTTGTTCAACTCGTTCACTCCACCTTTTGTTTTGCACCGGTCCCTCACCGAGATACCGGAACCGATATGATGCGTTGCATCATGTTCGGATCGTTGCCGTGGCACCCTTTCGTTCCACCACGATGACAAATGCTTCTTATCCTCTTAAGTCAACCTGTTAATAAAATTGCATAAACTTGATCATGTCATCCGCATCATGATAACAACATAAGAATGTTTAATTGTTGATGCTTTATAATTATTAAACATGCTCATGAGGATTTTCCGGATATGTTGTTGTTATTTCCGGCCTCATTTAAATTGCCTAGTTAGTGTAGTTTTATTAAGCTTCACCTCTTACCATGTTAACCAACATTTAATCTTGTCTTGTTAATTAACGAGAGTCAACTAAATAAATAACATGTGGTGTTTCGTCAATATGCAACTCGTTGCATATTAATCTCCACTTAACTTGTAGTATTTGTTTGTGCACTTTGTCATGCCATGCATATTTAAACCGGACATGCATCATACTTGAATGTGCATCGTATGCCATGTTTATGCTTGTGTGTTTACCGTGTTGTTTGTTTTTCTTTCCGGTTGCTTCTCTTGTTAGCTTCGGTTTCGTTCCGGAGTTGTGAGGTTTCGCTCGACTGCTGCTTCGTCTTCCTCTTGGATCCGTTCTTCTCCCTTGTGGAATCCCAGGCAAGATGATCATACCCTTGGATACCTTTACTACCATTGCCATGCTTAGTTGTCTCGATGCTATCGTTACATGTCGCGATACCCATCTTTTATGTCAGCCTCTCCTTGTTGCCATGAAACCCCTAACTTTGACACCTTCCTAGCAAAACCACTGTTTGGCTATGTTACCCGCTTGCTCAGTCCTTCTTATAGCGTTGTTAGTTGCAGGTGAAGATGAAGTTCGTTCCAGGAGGGAACTTGTTGTTGGTATATCACAATATCTATAATTATTATTAACACACCTATACACTGGGCATGGGTGGAAGGCTTGGCCTTTTGCTCGGTGTTTTGTTCCACTCATGCCACCTTAGGCGCCGATAAACCGGCATTATGTTCCTTGTTTTTGCGTTCCTAACACGATGGGTGTAATGGGGACCCCTTGACAGTTCGACTTTGAATAAAACTCCTCCAGCAAGGCCCAACATTGGTTTTAATTTGCTCATAATAACAACTTAATTAATTAATTAAATTTGCATAGGGAGTTAGCGCTACCCGAGGATTCTTAATTCTACATAGCAGGGGGGGCCAGTGCTGATGGTGTTGGTCCCAAACTAGAGCCACTTGCGGATACCACCCAGTTCGCTGGGGTCTTCGGTATCTGTACGTACTGCTCATCCGGACGTGGCCTGAGACGAGATACGCGCGGCTACTATCAGGGTGTCGGCACGCCGGGAGGTCTTGCTGGACTTGTTTTACCATTGTCGAAATGACTTGTGCTACAGGGATTCCGAGCCTGATCGGATTTTCCCTAAGATAAGGGGTGATGATATTATATTTATCACTTCAGCTAATCGTGAGAGCTTGTGATGGGCTAAGTTGGAACACCCCTGCAGGGTTATGAACTTTCGAAAGCCGTGCCCGCGGTTATGTGGCAGATTGGAATTTGTTAATGTCCGGTTGTAGAAAACTTGACAGAGGATCCGAAGTAAAACACACAACTGTGTGAGTAACCGTGACTGTCTCTTTTCACTTTGAGAAGAGAACACGGTGGGGTTATGTTTGACCGTATGTAGTTAGGATCTTTAGCGATCACTCCTTTTGCGACCGTTTGCGTAGCTTCTCATCTTATTCTGGTACTCGTAAGTTAGCCACCATATTATGCTTAGTCGCTGCTGCAGCCTCACCACTTTACCTCTTCCTACCCATAAAGCTTTGCTAGTCTTGTTACCCATGGTTATGGGATTGCTGAGTCCTCGTGGCTCACAGATACTACAACACCAGATGCAGGTTCAGCCGAGTTTGAAGCAGGAGCTGGCTCAAGTGCTTCACTTGGAGCTCGATGAAGAGAGTTGCCGTTTGTTTGTGTCGTTTCGATGTTCAGTAGTGGTTTCTACTAGGATTCGTTCCTGACCTGTGGCTTTATGTTGTTTTGGTATCTTTCTTTTGGATCTTACCCTTAGATGGGCTGTGATGTTTTGAATGATGATTGCTTATGTAATGTATTGTGTGAAGTGGCGAGTGTAAGCCAACTATCTCCTTTTGCTTTTTTATCCCTCTTTTACATGAGATGTGCAAAGATACCAAACTTGAGATCATTCTAGGATGGGCTTATACCTTTAAGTCGTGCCTCGACATGTAGGAGGTATAGTCCCATCCTGGGCATTACAAGTTGGTATCAGAGCCTTCTCCGACCTAGAAGCCCCACTGATTGATCGAATCGTTGATGGTTGAGTCTAGGCACACACTGAAAACTTTTTGAGTCCTATATTATATCGGAGAGTAGGATTTCTTTGCTCCTCATCTCTTTTCATTCTGGTGAGGACTCCTGACGATTACTCTTACCTCTTCTACTTTCAAAAATTGCACCAAATTTTTTTTTAGGATCCCGCGAGTATTCTGGGATTGTTTCGATGTTCTTGTGACAAGGATATTGTTCTCGATGCCTCCTGTTCCCGAGGAGTTGAGCTTCGGGGTATCATTGACACAAGCATATCGCGGCAGTACTAAATACTTAAGACGGCCGACATCGAAAATCTCTCCTATACGGCCAGTGGCAAGATAACCCCGACATCACCCAGTACTGGGGAGGTAGTTCGAGAGTATTGCCATAGCTTGTTATAGTGGATGCTTTTCGAAGGTCCGAGGTAAACAGTTTCCGAGAAAGACTGGTTATGTGTTGAAGGATGGATACACCTGGATGTAGGTTTAGAGTTGATTGCGCGGTGCTTCTCGTGTATCCCCAACACCTGTTTGCATAACTGGAAACTTTCGGAAATCTATAGGTGGGTTCATCAAGTAGTTCTAGGCATTCTTCCAACGGATGCTCGATATGAAGTTTGGGGTTCTACATTGAGTGAAGTGGTTTTATGGACTTGTTCTGATCGGGAGTTGCATCTTAAAGGGTCCTTGGCTATGCTGATCCGGGGATTGCAAAACCCTGTTGTAACACGTTCCATGAGCTTTCAGCACGAAGATGTCGGACGAAACTTCTATCTTGTATTTGTTCTATCTGATCCTTGTTCCTTTTAATTTATCTTTTGTTCTCCAAGTGGCTTCTCGACAAGTTGATGTACCTATGGAATTCATTCGTTCAAGTCTCTCTTCGAATGATATTGTGAAGATTAGGCTGCTACACATCTATCCTTTGTTTTGTTTTGATTCTGGTATTCGAGTTGCTTCGATGTTAAATGTTGATTCCATACCTTTCTTAATCGGTGTTCTCATATTTTTATGGGAGTGCTATTTCTTCTTGATCATCAAGATGGTCATGTTAAATTCTTTTTCAACCGGTGTCCATTTTGTTCATCTCAAGTTGTCTTTGTTTTCCCCACCCTCCCACCCTTTTCTTTATGGAGCCAGCAATTCTCAAATGAAATATCCATTTTATTCATGTGATGTTCCTCATTCTTTTCCTTCAATGTTCTTATCCGGTGATTTATCGTGAAGATGCTCAACAGCTTCAAGTTCATCATTCTTTTGTTCCAATATTCTGCTGGTGGATGTAATTCAAGATTTCGGTTTCATCTTATCCTTTTTCCTCATTTCACAATGCTTTCTTATTCCGGTGCACCAATTAATCATTCTCCTCTTGCTATTCATATCCGGAGTGCTGTAGATTCATAATTCCATTCTTTATCCGTTCAAATTATTTTTGAGCATTGTTATCTTACTCAAGCCTTTTAATTCAACCGGTGCAATATCTATTAAGCAATCTTTTTCAACGGTGATTTCTTTGAGTGGGCCCTAACCCACAGGTCTTTTCCCAGGATCTTACCTGACTCTTCTATTTTCCGGAGTTATTCTCAAATTCTTTTCAAAGTGTGACGTAAGAATGATCTCCATCAGTCACATGCCTTCTCCAAGTCCGCTTTCAAATTCTTTTTCATCATTGGTCCAACCTCTTAATTCTTCATTCCGGAGTGCTCAACAATTCTTCATGACATTTCTCGTCTTCATTCTCAGCATTTGGAGACCGGAGAAGAGTTTCTCTTAAATTTTGACCCGTTCTCTTGAAGATTCGTGGTTCTAGCTTCATGCCATCCTCATTATTGTTTTGATTGTGAGGAATTCTTTTATACCCGTCCGGAGCATTTCATGAATTCTTTTCTTTGTGTTCCTCCGAAGGCCACCTTTCCAGAATATCTCTTCGTTCTCAGTTTTCAACTTCGTCCTCCAAATATTCTTCATTGATGTCTCTTCGTTCGTCTCCATATTCTTACGGTGGTTCTTTCAAGATTACTCTTCCGTTGTTATCGTTTTAATTCATTTGTTCTTTCCATAATCCTACCGGTGGTTCGTTGAATCCGAGCTTGTGCTAGATCTCTCTTTAATCCTTTGCAACGAGAATAAGTAGTATGCCAAATCCTTTGGTCGTCATCAATTAAATTGGTGAAGGAGATGCATTACATAATTCTTATTCTTATTCCTTCAAGGTGATTTAATTCTTTGTCTGGAGCTTGTTCATCATATCCTTGGTTCTAAGTTGATCATCTTGTTTTCCGGAGCTCCAAGTTATTTCAATTATATCATTTTCAAAGCTCCATCTGATTCATCGCAGGCCTTGAATCTTATTCTTTTCATCTTTAACTCCTCATGCTTTCATTACCGGAGTTCTCTTGGTGGTTCATCATCATTTAATTCATCCTTGAAGTCTTCATCAAGATTCTTGTTGGAGCTCAAGCATTCTTCATCATGCATTCCAATTGCAATTCTTTCTACCTTATCGTTTCAGATGGTGTTATGTCATTCTTGACAATTCCTTCATGTTTTATGATTCACGAGTTTTCAAGAATGAGATATTTAAACCCATCATTTTCTTTGTTCAGGAGATCTTTCCAACCCTTCAATTATTCATTGGAGTAATCTTGGGTTGTATTTCACCTAAAAGCTTTCCCTAAGGATTGTTGTTACTGTGGTGCTTATAAATGACCCAAGTTCTTCATTTATCCTCCCGGTGAGATAAGTTTTTCATCTCCTTGTTGATCTCAATCCAATCAATTGTTTTCCATTAGTGGCTGGTTGTCACCCCTTAATTTTGAGATGTTTTCCATAAGCACACATCAAGCTTATTCTTTCGTTGTTGAATTTTCAACAACTCTATTCAACCCTTCCTCGTAAGGATGCTCTTTCAAATTCAATTTTGAGAGAAGTTGTCTTTTCTCTCCATTCATTTCTTTCATTGATTATATGCTATTCTTTCATTCCGGAGGTATTGTGATGTTGCTCTCTCCAAACCATCATCTCGTTTGTATCGAGATCATGTTATTTCCCTTGCTTATCATTTAACCGGAGTGTTGTATTCTTCATTCAAGTTCCCTCTTCTTATCAAGTTTTGCCTATCTTTTGTTAACCGGAGTGCTATCTGAATTCTTTCTTACCCCTTGTGCCATTCTTTTAATTGTTTCAGAGGCAATGTGTTGTTGATTTTCATCAAGTATCATCTCAACTTGGCAAGTTCTTGTCCAATTCCTTCCATTTACAGACGAAGTGCTGCCCAAATTCTGTCATTCTTATTCCTTGGCTATACCATTGCGGTTTCAAATTATTTTGTCATCCGTGAGCTCTTGCTTCATGTCTTTCAACCTATAAGGTTCTTATAATGCTCCTTGCTCCTCTTTTCTAACGGAGTGTTTTCATCTTCGTTCATCTCCGTTGCTTTCTTTCTTTCAACTTGTTCAACCTCTCAAGGTTCTTTGGTTTTCACTCGTCTGTCTAAGAAGCAACTTTGTTTTACCTCTTCCTCTTCCGTTTTACCCGGTGATATCTCTAGGATCTCGGGTCGAGATCCTCTGTTAGTGTGGGAGAGTTGTGACGCCCGAGACCGACGTCCCAGAAGATTCCAGAAGATTCCCGAAGATTCCAGATGTTCCGGGGTTTCCCCTTGTGTTCTTTGTGCTTGTGTTATTTATTTTTGCATTGCATCATGTCATCATGCCATCATGTCATATTTTATTTTTGCATCTCAACTTAAATAAATCGTGTGGACCTTCGGTCCATTTAAATCGAGGGAAGGTGACTTCTCTTTATAACATATAAAAGTCTCTCATTATTATTAGGGAGCTATATAATAATATTCCATTGCTTCGGAATCAACATAACACACTTGCATAATTTTCCCCATGTATTTTCACTTCGGGTCTCACCTTCAAAAATCTTGCCAATAATTCTTTTCCCTTGTTTCGAGGTTCCTCCAAAAATTTGAACATTTTTGGACACTTCAATAATCTCGTCTTAGTTCAAACCTATTTGAATTAAATTCAAATATGTTTGAATTATTTTCCATACTGGCCTTTTATATTTTTCTCCGGTCGTGCTCATGTTTATGATGCCGAGAAAAATAGCATCTTGTGTTTTGCCCTAACCCCCCTCCTCTTTCTTTCTTTTTCCCTCGTAGTTGTTTTTCTGCTAAGAGAAATTAAAAGAGGAAGAGAGGCCCAGCCTTCCCTCTCCTCCTTCCAGCCCATCTGGGTTCCCAGCCTCTTGGGCCTCCCTGGCCTATCTCCTCTTCCCTCCTCTCTTCGACCCACTTCTGGCCCAAGGCCACTCCAGCCCCCAGCCCGCAGCCACCGAACCCTAAGCGCATCGCAGTCCCCATCGCTCTCTCCTCCTTCCGCCCGACCGCCGCCACCCCGTTCCCTCGTTCGATCCCCCGCTCTGCCTCGCTCTCCCTCTCCCTCGACGCTCTCTTTCTTCCCCGAGCCAGTACCGATTCCCTCGATCTCCCGGCCCGAGCAGCTCTCTCCCTCGCCTCGGCCCTCTCGCTTCCGTCCCGTTGGCCACAGCCAGCAAGGCTGCCCGCCCCGCTCCCTCCAGCAAGGCCAGGGCCCGCGCCCGACGGCCTCCCTCCGGCCAGCCCCGGCCACTGCCATCCGCCGCCTCCTTCGACTCGTCTCCTCGCTCGCCCGTCGAGGCCCGAGCGCCCGTTCTCCTCGCTTGCGGCCTCCCCCCTCGAGCAGCAGCACCAAGCCGCCCCGAGCGCCTCCAGGAGCCCGGCCGGCCACCGCGGCACACCTCCTCCTCTGCGCGGTTCCTCCCCTCCGGTCCTCCGTCCAGGCTCCCTCCGCCCGAGCGTCCCGACCCCATCGCCCTGCAGCGCCGGAGGTCCCGCATCCGAGCGCCCCTGCCTGGCGTTCCCTCCTGCGGCTCCCTCCGTTCCTTGCCGAGCCGGGGGCCTCCTCCGCCGCCGCCCCGGCTTCGCCTCGCCGGCCGGTCAGGAGCCGCCCTGACCTCGCCTCTTCACGCCGGCGACCCAAGGCCGCACCCTCCAGCGCCATGGCCTCCCTCGTCCGGCGTCCCTCCGATCCAGCAAGGCCGCGTCGTCGCCCGTCAAACCGCTGCTGTTGTTTTGTTGTTTTGCCATGTCTGCTGCTGTTTTGTTTTTGTTTTCGCCAAGAGCTTCGAACGAGGACCCCGAGCTACGTGTACAACTACCGTCGCAAGAACGAGTACGCCTACACGACGACCAAGTACGACTACGACCGGGACCGAGACCGGCAAGTACATCTACGGCCGAGTACACCTCGACACGATGACGTGAACAACTACATGACCCGACAAGTACCACTACATGTACAAGTACCTCGACGCCCGGAGCACTCGAGAACGACAAGTACCCCGACAACATGTGTACCACTACCGTCGCCTCGTGTATGACTACGAACGTGTTCCTCGACTCACGAGAACGTCTACTTCCACTACTTCCTCTCCGGCCGCGAGTACCACTACTTCATCTACGATCTCGAACCGTCCCGAAACAATTGTTTCGAAGGTATAACCCCGAGACGTGACCCGTGTGATGCTTGCTTGGTTGTATGAAATGTCTCCCGTGTGTGCTTCGTGCCCGTTCCACCTTTTGTCATGTTCCTCGGTTGCCTTGCCACCGACTCGTGGGAACCCGGCAACGGGATCACCCCATCATCTTGTTCAACTCGTTCACTCCACCTTTTGTTTTGCACCGGTCCCTCACCGAGATACCGGAACCGATATGATGCGTTGCATCATGTTCGGATCGTTGCCGTGGCACCCTTTCGTTCCACCACGGTGACAAATGCTTCTTATCCTCTTAAGTCAACCTGTTAATAAAATTGCATAAACTTGATCATGTCATCCGCATCATGATAACAACATAAGAATGTTTAATTGTTGATGCTTTATAATTATTAAACATGCTCATGAGGATTTTCCGGATATGTTGTTGTTATTTCCGGCCTCATTTAAATTGCCTAGTTAGTGTAGTTTTATTAAGCTTCACCTCTTACCATGTTAACCAACATTTAATCTTGTCTTGTTAATTAACGAGAGTCAACTAAATAAATAACATGCGGTGTTTCGTCAATATGCAACTCGTTGCATATTAATCTCCACTTAACTTGTAGTATTTGTTTGTGCACTTTGTCATGCCATGCATATTTAAACCGGACATGCATCATACTTGAATGTGCATCGTATGCCATGTTTATGCTTGTGTGTTTACCGTGTTGTTTGTTTTTCTTTCCGGTTGCTTCTCTTGTTAGCTTCGGTTTCGTTCCGGAGTTGTGAGGTTTCGCTCGACTGCTGCTTCGTCTTCCTCTTGGATCCGTTCTTCTCCCTTGTGGAATCCCAGGCAAGATGATCATACCCTTGGATACCTTTACTACCATTGCCATGCTTAGTTGTCTCGATGCTATCGTTACATGTCACGATACCCATCTTTTATGTCAGCCTCTCCTTGTTGCCATGAAACCCCTAACTTTGACACCTTCCTAGCAAAACCACTGTTTGGCTATGTTACCCGCTTGCTCAGTCCTTCTTATAGCGTTGTTAGTTGCAGGTGAAGATGAAGTTCGTTCCAGGAGGGAACTTGTTGTTGGTATATCACAATATCTATAATTATTATTAACACACCTATACACTGGGCATGGGTGGAAGGCTTGGCCTTTTGCTCGGTGTTTTGTTCCACTCATGCCACCTTAGGCGCCGATAAACCGACATTATGTTCCTTGTTTTTGCGTTCCTAACACGATGGGTGTAATGGGGACCCCTTGACAGTTCGACTTTGAATAAAACTCCTCCAGCAAGGCCCAACATTGGTTTTAATTTGCTCATAATAACAACTTAATTAATTAATTAAATTTGCATAGGGAGTTAGCGCTACCCGAGGATTCTTAATTCTACATAGCAGGGGGGGCTAGTGCTGATGGTGTTGGTCCCAAACTAGAGCCACTTGCGGATACCACCCAGTTCGCTGGGGTCTTCGGTATCTGTACGTACTGCTCATCCGGACGTGGCCTGAGACGAGATACGCGCGGCTACTATCAGGGTGTCGGCACGCCGGGAGGTCTTGCTGGACTTGTTTTACCATTGTCGAAATGACTTGTGCTACAGGGATTCCGAGCCTGATCGGATTTTCCCTAAGATAAGGGGTGATGATATTATATTTATCACTTCAGCTAATCGTGAGAGCTTGTGATGGGCTAAGTTGGAACACCCCTGCAGGGTTATGAACTTTCGAAAGCCGTGCCCGCGGTTATGTGGCAGATTGGAATTTGTTAATGTCCGGTTGTAGAAAACTTGACAGATGATCCGAAGTAAAACACACAACTATGTGAGTAACCGTGACTGTCTCTTTTCACTTTGAGAAGAGAACACGGTGGGGTTATGTTTGACCGTATGTAGTTAGGATCTTTAGCGATCACTCCTTTTGCGACCGTTTGCGTAGCTTCTCATCTTATTCTGGTACTCGTAAGTTAGCCACCATATTATGCTTAGTCGCTGCTGCAGCCTCACCACTTTACCTCTTCCTACCCATAAAGCTTTGCTAGTCTTGTTACCCATGGTTATGGGATTGCTGAGTCCTCGTGGCTCACAGATACTACAACACCAGATGCAGGTTCAGCCGAGTTTGAAGCAGGAGCTGGCTCAAGTGCTTCACTTGGAGCTCGATGAAGAGAGTTGCCGTTTGTTTGTGTCGTTTCGATGTTCAGTAGTGGTTTCTACTAGGATTCGTTCCTGACCTGTGGCTTTATGTTGTTTTGGTATCTTTCTTTTGGATCTTACCCTTAGATGGGCTGTGATGTTTTGAATGATGATTGCTTATGTAATGTATTGTGTGAAGTGGCGAGTGTAAGCCAACTATCTCCTTTTGCTTTTTAATCCCTCTTTTACATGAGATGTGCAAAGATACCAAACTTGAGATCATTCTAGGATGGGCTTATACCTTTAAGTCGTGCCTCGACACGTAGGAGGTATAGTCCCATCCTGGGCATTACATAAAATGACAACCAATGAGTTAATACAAGAAAAAACGCCCATTATTGATGCGTACAAGAATCGAACCTGAAACCTCCCGCTTGGGCAACCAATTGATTACCAACGTGCTACATCCGGTAGTTTGCTTAATTTTAGTAATTGTCATATATTATAAAAAAAGGAACGGCTCCGTCAAGGCCCATCAGATTTTTTAGCAACGCTGGACGCATTAGGTGGTCTCATATTATTAAATGGGCTGTAATTTGGTGACTTAGGCCCAGTTTTGCTTCCCGAAGTTTGCACCCAGTTTTCCATGTTTTAATGCTGGGTTTTTTGTCAGCTTTTCTTCCGGTTTTTCTGTTTCTTTTTCCTATTTATTATTTATTATTTATTATTTATTATTCATTTCAAATTTCATAAAAAAATCTTCAAATTCGTGATTTTTTCTCTTGAAATATGTGGACTTTTTTTCTTGAGGTTCGTGGACTTTGTTAAAATTTGAAAATAATTTTCAAATCCACAAAATTATTCAAAATAATGAATGCTTTTTTAAAATTCTGAGAACTTCCTCTTCAAATTCATTAATTTTAGGTAGACCCGATCTTATTTCAAATTCACAAACATCTTTGAAAGTCAGTGAACATTTATTTTCCCGGGAAAAAATTCAAGCCGCGATTTTTCCAAATTTGTGGACTTTTTCAATACGCTATTTTTTGACTTGGGAATTTTTCCAAGATCGCAAATTATTTTTGGAATTGATGATTTTAAAAAATACTGAAGTTGTAATACAATAATTCTGGAAAAAATCCTTCACAAAATGAGATGTCATGTATGAACATTCATGTGTTTTCAAAGTGATGGCCATATTCATTGCATAGTTTATGATAAATGTGTCCAAATTGGGCCCATATGTGCATCTTGCCATTACAAACAATGTTGAAAACTAGTGTTTCTAATTTTTCTGTAAAAAAAATCTTTTATATTTTCCCAATGTAAAAAATGAGCATTTTTGAAGCCAAGCAAGTACAAAAAAGTGGGTGCAAAACGGCACCACTCCAATTTTCACAAAAAGTATACGATATTTTAAGGACAATTCCCAAGTATCATAGATTTTTTAGATTTCTAGCTACCGTCGTATGTTTAGTGCGTATAATTCAAATCTAAATTCTGAGTGTATAAAAATGTTGTCAAAATTTTGGGTTCAAAATTCATATTTATATCATTTAATCATAGGCCTTATTCAAAAACAGAAGAGAAGAAAGAAAAAGAGAAAGAAAGAAAGAAAAGAAAAGAGAAAGAAAAAGGAAAAATGTTATTATTTTTGTCAAGTGTAACGACATTAGACTAAAAAAATACTGTGTTCTGATTGGTCAGAGTAGAACGGATCGCGCGTTGTAACCATTGGATTCGTGTAGATCCAACGGCTGCGGCCCTGTGGGGGCTTATCCTTTAATTCCTCTCTCTGCCCTTATCCCTTCTCACCCACGCCTAGCCATCGCAGCCGCCGCATGCCACACCGCGAGTCACTACCGCTAGCCCATGGCGTCATGCCTCCGCCGCTCGCCCCTTTCTCTGTAGGTCGCGGACGCAACCCTAGGCCCCGGGGCCATTCCCTCCTCCCCACCAGGCTCGAAGAGGCCCAAGGTGCCAGCCATGAGGAGCGCGCAGCCGCCAGAGCCATGGGCAGATCCAGCCGACGCCGTCGGCAGCCATCCCTCCCTCCGGTGGCCATGAAGAATTGAACCGGCTTGAGAAGAACGTGCGCATGGACGGTGCGCACCTCTCGCAATAGGAGCCACCGGTCCTCGTCATCTGCTACCATCCACGAGGAATCGATCCATATGTAAGCTATCTTCCAGAAGAATCCATCTAGTTGACTGCTTGCTTGTATGTGTACTAGTGGAAACGGGAGCAAGATGCGAGGCCGGCATCCAAGATACATGCCGGCTGCTAATTGATTCTCTTGGTAATAATAGTAGTACGTGTTCCTTCCAATGGTGGAGATGTACATACCCGAATAGTCGTCACATATCATGTACATACTCGTATACTCTTAGACTGGCCCGTATACATACGTACCCAAATACCTGTGCATTTTCTTAATTTAGCTAAATAAGTCTATCGAGTGTCAAACTCAACAAACGCTTGCCCCTTTGCCTAGTGTTGCACTTGGCAGACTGCGTCAGTCCGATTGGTAATAGAGATTGTTCAGAGCAACATTGACATCTACTTTACTGACAGGGAATATAGGTGTAATACATAGTGCTTTTCATGGTAAGAGTTATAGTAGATGTATGATCATTTTAGTGTAGAATATCACAATAATTACTATGAAACTATAGTCGAAGCTTGTCAATTCATTTCCACTTTAATTCTTATATTTCCCGTGTCTCAAATCTCATCAGCTAGTTTGATATAATTGAATGGGTGAAAGCATCACCGTGTACCAATTACCCATCCTAGTTACTTTTTTTATTTAGGTGAATGTAAGATACCATCACCTTTACCAAGTATCCATCCTGGTTACATGATGTGCAAAATAGGTTCTACATTTAATTTCAAAATTGTCGAATATGTGGTTTTACCGCATGCTTATAGTTTGTAGCTTTTGGCTGTACATCTATTTCTGTCTCAAGTTTATCATTCTACTGTTGCAGAATATTTGCGGGGAGCTCGGATAGTGTCGATGCCTCAAGGGTTTATGTATATCAATTCCATGATGTTTAGAGCCATTGTAATCATGGCTACTGGTTTCTAGGTATATGTTTATGCAGTCATATGGACACGCTCATAGACAATTCGTATGGAATGTTTAAATTCTTTATAACTTTGCCATGGAATGTCTACTGTTAGAAAACATCTTACGGGTACTTTCGTAACGTACTAGAAAGCACATACACATACATGCCCAACGCAACAACAAGCACGCACATACAACACAGATGTTTTGCTCCTGATTCTCAATAGTATGATGATGCTTTGCTCAGCCACTCTAAATTTTTTTTTGCACCGGGGGACACTTTGCATGTGCTTGGTCACTGATTGATAGTTGTTTCTGCTGTTGTGTTCAACTAATGTCGAGATACATCAAGTTAGTCTTGATTTGTACAATAGCTAAGTACAATTGTCTCAACTATTTTGTGGGTGCTTACCACACATCATCCACTTGGTGATTGTAGAAACTATTAATACAATAGCGCAACAGTTTACTACTATATATATGGGATTAAATGGGATTATCTAGGCTAGCAAACCCAACATGGTTGATTGCGGGCTGCCCACAAACACCCGCGTAACATATCCAAACTAGTGGAATAATATTGTTCATGCAAATTCTGTTATCATTGTCGTTGAATAATAATATTGATCATAATATAGGTTGCATCCAAAGTAGTTTTAAAGACGTTTAACAAATCCAAACAAGAGGAATGTTCCATATGCTACTATTCGGAGTATTGATCTAGAAACTAAGAATGTTCCATATGCCACTATTTGGAGTATTGATATAGAAACTAAGGTTGGTGATATTTAGCTAGGTGCTGAATTTGCACTTATGTGCAGAGATGGACCTATTCTGGATAATGACACTACAGGAATCAGGTAATTTGCCGTCTGTGAATTACAGACGGCAAAGACCTAAATACAGACGGCAAAGAGTTTGCCGTCAGGACGCAGACGGCAAAGTCAAATCGGCAAAGAATACTTTGCCGTCAGCTTTTCATCGGGATGACGGCAAAGACTTTGCCGTAAGCCAATCTCAGTCTTTTGCCGTCTGCACACATTTTCTTTGCCGTCTTGGGTGTATGAGGCAGACGGCAAAGAAAAAATTTTCATTTTAAAAAATATGAACCACCAATCGAGGTGAGGTCGTAGATGCTCTTGATGGTGTGGACAGAAAAAATTTGACAGCGATTTCACCATCAACAGTTCAAGAAAGGATGACTACCAAATGGATTTTACAAGACACGAATACTCTATTTGCACAGTATATCGATCATCACAATAATAACATAGAAATACACTTTTTACGATATGAAGTTGTCCATTTACATGACGAACAAATGAACGAATCTGCACACAAAAAAACTGCAATATTTCACACAAAAAACTAGATGAGCTGGCCCATGCTCAAGCGGCGGCTGGTGGTCTTGGAGGAGGAAGCCACGGCGGGGAGGAGGAGGATCCACGCCCCCCTGCTTGGCGGCCAGATCTTGCGGGGCGGCCGGATCGAAGGCCGGCGGCAGTTGACGAGCAGGGGCTCAGGATCTTGAGGAAGCTCGGTGGTCGCGGGTAGGGAAGAGGATGACCCCACAGCGAGGAGGAGGAAGATGCCGTGGTGGACTCCTGCTTGGCGGCCGGATCTTGCGGGGCGGCCGGATCAAAGTCCGGCGGCAGTTGACGAGCATGGGCTCGGGATCTTGAGGAAGCTCGGGGGTCGCGGGCAGGGAAGAGAAGGTCCCCATAGCGAGGAGGAGGAAGATGCCGTGGTGGACTCCTGCTTGGCAGCCGGATCTTGCGGGGCGGCCGGATCGAAGGTCGCAGGCAGGGAAGAGAAGTGGATCCCGCGGCGAGGAGGAGGATCCCGCGGTGGTTTCCTTCTCAGGCGGTGGCGAGGCGGGGTCAACCTGTGCGGCGATGAGGTAGCTCGAGAGAATGGTGGAGGGAGGCAGAGGAGGCGGTCGGGTTGGGAGAGAGATCGATGGGATAAGGGAGAGATGGATCGGGCTGGAGAGAGAGAGCTCGGTGGGGATAAGGGAGAGATGGGCCGGTTGGGAGATGGAGTGGTGGGGTCGGCGTGGGACAGGGGCACTGGGCAGATCGTGGTGTGCGTGTGGATGGAGCAGATGATGCCATGTCATCGATCCGTGGGTGTGATCCGCGTGATGTGTTTTCTTGTTTGCCGTCATCAATTTTTTTTACAAACGTCAAAGACATACTTTGCCGTCTTCATTTTTTTTACAGACGGCAAAGACATACTTTGCCGTCTTCATTTTTTTACAGACGGCAAAGAGATGACTTTGCCGTCTGTAAAAAAAATGAAGACGGCAAAGTATGTCTTTGCCGTCTATAAAAAAAATGAAGACGGCAAAGTATGTCTTTGCCGTCTGTAAAAAAAATGAAGACGGCAAAGTATGTCTTTGCCGTCAGTCATTCTTTGCCGTCATCCATTGACGGCTAAAGTGGTATTTGCCGTCTACCCCGATGAAATGCTGACGGCAAAGAGCAGTACTGACGGCAAATCTCCTGTTTCCTGTAGTGTGAGGAGTTAGTAATGTAAGAGTCTAATTGCAAGAGAATTGATTATGCTTTTGCTTCAGCATACTTAACCCGACCTTCAGCTTTTGTAAGTTGAAGTCTTTTCTTCCATATTCCAAAATTATATTTGTGTACATTCAATCACATAACTATAACGTCCATTTATCTTTTGCAGACTCAAAAGAAGGATAATTAAGTTGCAGCTGAATTCTTTGGTTGGATGAGGAAGCAAATATAATTAGAAGATTTTACTTAGCAATAATCGTAGTTTACATTAATAGATTAAAAATGTAATATTATTCAGAAGATCATTTCCCTTGGTCGAATTGATGCAAATTATATGGCGTAATATTCTCCATAGATATGTTCTCTATTGTAAAATTGATATGAATGATATGTTGTTCAACCAATAACATTGGTATTTATTCATTGTAATGCATATGTATCCTACACTCTTGTATATTCATAATAAATACCTCGATATTTTCAATTTGTGTATGTGTCGTGCTTCAATTTATCTGTCATTTCAATGGTGCCAAGTATCGTAATAAAATAATTAACTATTTGAGCAACTGCAATGATTTTATTAAATATATGTATATTCCATAAAATGGATATCTACTTTTCTGGTTAATAATTAAAAATACATTAATTATATGGCCATACTAATGTAGTAGTGTTACTGATGGTGTTACTATAGTTACAAAATGTGTTACTAGTGTTGTATTATATATTTGGATATTTTGTTACAAGTTGTGTTACTATAGTCACAAAAACATGTTACCACAATGTTCTACGTCTACAAAATATGTTACTATGGGTGATACTATACTAACAAAAATGTGTTACCAGCGTGTTTGGTAACACCTAATATGCATGTTACTATAACGTAAGTGTAACACACTTTTTGATATATGGTAACAATTATGATATGTTACAACAGACACCACTTAGTAACACGGTCTAATGGAACACATTTCAAAATGTGTTACGATGTGGCTTAGTAACACAGTTTTGGGCCTATGGTAACACAACACTGTGTTAAAAAAGCTTTGTCCTCTTGTAGTGGATGACGGCGGCGCGTTGGTGTCGTTTCCTCCTTGGGGGCGTCATTCTTGGAGGCGTACACGAGATCGAGGGATCAGTGGTTGGCTTTTTTGGTGGAGCGGTGCTTCATCCTACACATTGATAACGGCGGATCTCGGCGACGTGGCGCAGTGGAGACTCGGTGCCTAATGCGCGGTGATGGACTCGCGCAGGAGGAGGTAGTTGTCTGGCGTCATGGTGGCGCCGATGGCAGAGTGGCCTGACAAGGTAGAGGTCTCAATATCTGCTCTGAAGACGGACCTGTGGAAGATGGCGGCGACGACAGATGTGAGTGTGTCGGACCAGTTTATGCCCCAGACCCGGTATGTGGCTCGGCTGGGGCTTCTGGCTTTTGATGATAGGCTTAGGTGAGTGGTCTGGGTATTTGGTCCAGCTAGCATCCCTTCATCATATGAATAGGAGTAATGGCATATGTTGCCAAGATGGCGGATTCAGGCATATTGTTGTAATACTTTGTAAGGTACTCGAGAATAATCAATAAAGTGGCCGCATGCATCTCCCAGATGCAGAGGCCGGGGGTCATCCTCCTTTTCTAAAAAAAATCCAATAGTTCTATACGGAGCAGCGTTTCAAGACATGGGGCATTCTCGGTTACAAGTTCCTCCAAGAAGGGCATATCCATAGAGTTGTCAGGAGCGAACACACCAATGCTTCTGATCCTGAGCGCGTTGATCCGGGTGCAAAGGAATCCGGAGATGCACCAAAACAACAAGCACTTCAAGGCGGGGCACACAACAATCAGACGGTGCAATGCGCCCTCCGAGATGACCACGTCGGTGAGTGCAAGGTGCTTAAGCTGGGAGGGGAAATGAAGCGATTGGATGGCATCGTTGGGGAGGCGGCATAATCAGATACAGGCAAGGTAAAGCGTGGCAGCAAATCGAAAGGTGCTTAAGCTAGGGGGAAATGAAGCGATTGGATGGCATCATTGGGGAGGCGGCATAATCAGATACTGGCAAGGTAAAGCGTGGCAGCAAATCGAAAGGTGCTTAAGCTGGGGAAATGAAGCGATCGGATGGCATCGTTGGGGAGGTGGCATAATCAGATACTGGCAAGGT
>LR738714.1:820206561-820305550 GCA_902687465.1 Secale cereale | reverse complement strand
TTCCCTTATAAGCCCTTTATGTGATGTCGCTTAGACGTCCGACTGTGGCATTCTGTTATTTATTTTTGTTATAAGCCCTTTATGTGATGTCGCTCAGATGTCCGACTGTGGCATTCTTTTCTTTTATAAGCCCTTTATGTGATGTCGCTCAGACGTTCGACTGAGGCATTCTTGTTATTTATTTTGCTATAAGCCCTTTATGTGGTGTCGCTTAGACGCCCGATTGTGGCCTGTTATCATTTATTATTTTCCTACGAGGCGTCACCCAGACCCTCGTTTGGTCTCGTTATTTTTGTCTTTTGGATTTCGGGAGGATTACCGCCCGACTTCCATTCTTTACTTTCAGTGCATTCATATTCTGTTCCGGTTGCATTTTTGCTGGAATACTCATATGCATTCATGTTGGCATTTGTTATATCTTAAGTCCGAACTGTCTTGCGAGTACATTCAAACTACTCACCTGGCTTGTTGATTTGGCCAGATGTGGACGAAGGCGATCTCATGGATGAAGAGTTCGATAGCGAGTCCAACGCTTATAGGAGTCCCAGTCAGTCCCTTGCGATCCTGGAGTTGTCACTGTTTTATAACCGCTTCCGCCTACCACCAAATAAATTCATTGGGTCTCACTCCGACACCCGATGGACTGTATTATATTGGAGTCACACCACCCATTTCACTGTGACTTATTTCACCGCTTTTTTTTACGAGTCAGTAGTATGCCACGCTACCTTGCGCCATATCCGCCTCTATGTAATATATTGGCGCGCTTGTAATAAAATTTGTTGAGCCACCCCTAACTCAACCTTGTATAATATTCAGTGTACTGGAAATTCTGTATCAAGGAATTGTCTGCCAGTAGGAATATTTATCCTCGCTGGTTATTAAAGAGATCGGTCTTTCGGTAATTATTTTACTGAAGGACCGGTCGCGACAACCTTTGTATCAGAGCCAGGCTGACTGGTGGAAGCCACTAGGTGCGCTCGCTAATCGGTTATTAGCGAAAAATCTGCTTTTCAGCATTTTTACATCTGTAGCAATTTTCTGTTGGTCAGTATAAATTTATGGCCTGACTATTCGGAATTTTTGTCTACTTTTGTAGATGGCCAGCAACGACTGTGATGCACAGGTGTTCGCCAACATTCCAGAGGGGTTTGTCAAGCTCCTCATCGCCATCACCAAAGTCGCAATTGGGCCATCCACACGTCCCGAATTTACACTCTACCGTCACAAGCTCAACGACAGTGTGTCTATGCATCAGGCTGTGGTACACTTCAAAGGTGGGCGTTCTGAAGGGCGCCACCTTCGATTTGTGGGCAGAGCCATGCCTACGGAGAGGCATGCTATGCAGATGGCTGCCCGTGAGGCGATAGCTCGTCTCCGGGACATCCTTCCTTCGATGAAGACTCGTCGCTTCCGTTACCTCCCATGCCACGTGCCTTATACGTGCCACTATGCATTTGCATGCGCAAATGGGGAGCGTGACGAAGCCATTGAATCAATGGTCGAATACCTTAAGGCTCTTGAGGCAGCCTTTGATAACCTGGTGGATGACCTGGTGGCCGCCCGTATGGAGATGGTCCAGAGTGGCTCCGCCAACAGGAGGGAGCTGCTCCATACCGCACCACCGATGACTTTTGTCTCGTCCGCCGCATCCTATGCACCTTCCATTGTAGCCACCGCTCGCCGTCTGCCTACCACTGAGGAGTTTGACCAAGTCATTGCTCCTACTCCAGTCAGAGCTGCACTGCCTGCTGCACCTGCTTCGACACCTTGTACTCATACTCCGTGCCTGGAGCCCATTAGTGAGGAGGAAGTTGAGTCTCCAGCACCACTGGGCCTTACCCTCGGCAGGCCGAGGGAAATCTTCAACATCTCCGACTAGCGCGTCATTTCGCGACGCGCCGCGCTCGCTTGTAATATTTGTGTGATATGTAAAATAGGTTGATGGGAGTAGTCTGTTTGCGCATCATGTAGGACCTTGGAGGAGTGCACAAGTTTCAAATAACATGTCAGGATGTGTACGCACACCCTGAGTGACGTATGTGTAATTAGGATCTGCGTGTAACATATGTACTAGCAGCCTTCTCCGTGCGCAATCGACCAGTCTATTTCAAAAATCTTTTTCGAGCTCGTGTTTGACCGCTTTTGCAAAATCTTGGTTTTGCTACTTGGTTCTTCTCAGGTTTTCTGCTTTGTTACCCCAGAGTAAGAAATGACTCGTCCCTGGACACGTTCCATGCCAAGTCTGCCGGAGGAAAATTATGGCACGCAAACAAACAACAATTTCTCACAGGGGCAGTCAAGTCAGCAAGGCAGTGAGACAACTTTTTCTCAAGTATGCCGCCTTTACGAGCAAAGTCAGCAACAGCACCAAGAAATGATGAACCGTGTCATTAACATGGGAAATCACCGCGAACCATACCAGCAGCACTCAAAATTGTCTGAATTTCAGAAGACGCGTCCAACAACATTTTCATACACAGACAAGCCTCTTGAGGCCGATGATTGGCTTCGAGACATTGAGAGGAAGCTAATTGTGGCACAATGCTCGGACCGTGAAAAAGTACTGTACACACCACATTATCTTACTGGAGCAGCTGCGTCATGGTGGGAAAATTTTCTGCTTATGCATCCCCACATAAATAATATCACCTGGGAAGATTTCAAGGAAGGCTTTCGTGGGGCACATATCCCTAAGAGTATCATGAAAATCAAGAAAAGAGAATTTAATGATCTCAAGCAAAGAGGCATGACAGTACAGGAGTACAACAGTCAGTTTGCGCAGTTGTCACGATATGCCAACGAAGAGCGAATGACAGAAAATAAAAAGATGGAGAAATTCCTGGACGGACTGGCACCAACACTAAAATGCCAGTTAGTCGTACATACTTTTCCAGATTTCAAGACTCTGGTAGACAAAGCTATTACACTGGAAAATGAACGTCGCAGTCTGGAGGATATTCGCAAGAGAAAAAGGGATCAGACCAACCACCCCCGCAACAACAAGAATAAAATGAATTTCCAGAGGAACGTGGTAAACAGACCCACGACCAACGACACACGTCCAAATAAGAATTTTCATGCAAGAGACAAGGGTTTCACCTATCGCCCGGGTGTTACCTGCTATGCATGTGGAGAAGAAGTACACTATGCTAAATAGTGCCCTAAGCCAAGAAACTCAGCGCCAAAGCCGAACAGCAACGGGAACAATTTCGCGCCCAAGCGTAACAATTTCAACCCCAATAACAATCACAGGAAAGGCCACCTGAACCATGTGACCAAGGAGCAGGCACAGGATGCACCGGTTATCGTACTCGGTACGTTCCCTGTCAACACAATACCTGCCACGGTTTTGTTTGATTCTGGAGCTTCTCATTCGTTCATTTCGAAGAGTTTTGCTTTGCAACATAGTTTTTCAATGCTTCCCTTGGGAAAATCAATGACCATCAAGTCCCCCGGAAGTAAGCAGATCACTCAGAATTACTTCCAAGGTTTGACCATTGGGATTGAGGGATTAAAATTCCACGCGAACCTCATCGTGTTGGAAAACAAAGGACTGGATGTTATCCTGGGTATGGACTGGCTAACCACCAATAAAGGATTTATTGACTGCTTCAACAGAACAGTGATTCTTACCCATCATCATGGAGAAACAATAAGAGTCGCAGCTCAGGAGAGACCAGTATCTCGGCAACCAAAATTAAACAAAGTCGATGCATCTGAGTTAAGCAAGGTTCCAGTCGTATGTGAATTTCCGGACGTATTTCCCGAGGAATTACCAGGCATGCCGCCAGGCAAAGAAATAGAGTTCATTATTGAGCTAGCACCAGGAACCACACCCATATATAAGAAACCATACAGAATGGGGCCATCCGAATTGGTTGAATTAAAGAAGCAAATAAAGGAATTGCTGGACAAGGGATTTATACGGGCCAGCTCCTCGCCTTGGGGCTCGCCGGTATTATTTGCCAAAAAGAAGGATGGGACCATGAGGCTGTGTATAGACTACCGAGCGCTCAACATGGTCACAATCAAAAATAAATATCCGATGCCACGGATAAATGATTTATTTGACCAGCTCGCACAAGCCAAAGTTTTCTCAAAAGTTGACTTAAGGTCAGGTTATCATCAGCTCAAAGTACGCACAGAAGATATCCCGAAAACGGCATTCACCTCAAGATACGGACTTTATGAATTTACAGTGATGCCGTTCGGACTGACGAACGCCCCCGCATATTTCGTCCACCTCATGAACAAAGTATTTATGAAATTCATGGACAA
Organism: Secale cereale; assembly: GCA_902687465.1. Taxonomy (NCBI): domain Eukaryota; kingdom Viridiplantae; phylum Streptophyta; class Magnoliopsida; order Poales; family Poaceae; genus Secale; species Secale cereale. The sequence continues at coordinate 820,301,269 of LR738714.1, read as the reverse complement.
ATTTGTGGTGGTATTTATTGATGATATTTTGGTATATTCCAAGACACCGGAAGAACATGCCGAACACCTCCGCATTGTACTGGGAGAATTAAGGAAACACCAACTTTACGTCAAATTCAGCAAATGTGAATCTTGGTTGAGACAAGTGGGTTTCCTAGGACACGTACTAACACAAGAAGGAATTGCTGTGGACCCAGATAAAGTCAAGGCTGTACTTGGCTGGAAGTCGTCAGCCAGTGTAACGGATATACGCAGTTTCCTCAGTATGGCCGGATATTACAGAAGGTTTATTGAAGAATTTTCCACCATAGCCAAACCAATGACCCAGCTACTCAAGAAGGATAAGAAATTCGAGTGGACCGAAGCATGTGAGAAAAGCTTCCAAGAGCTCAAAAAAAGGTTAACGACAGCCCTAGTATTAATTGTGCCAGACATACACAAGAGTTTTGAAGTATATTGCGACGCATCCCGGAAAGGCCTCGGATGCGTACTGATGCAAGAAGGCAAAGTAGTCGCCTACGCATCCCGGCAACTGCGAAAACATGAAGAAAATTATCCTACTCACGATTTGGAGTTGGCATCAGTCATTCATGCGCTCAAGGAATGGAGGCACTTCTTACTTGGAAATCGCTGTGAAATATATACGGAACATAAGAGCCTCAACTATATTTTCACACAGCCAGATCTAAATTTACGACAACGACGCTGGTTGGAACTAGTAAAAGATTACGACGTTGGTATCCACTATCACCCCGGGAAAGCAAACGTAGTAGCCGATGCTCTCAGCCGTTACCCCAGCCCGAACATCGGCAGCATACAGAACCTGAGACCCGAATTTCAGCGAGAATTCGCCAGACTCAACCTAATGATGGTCACGGAGGGCGAAGTATCCAAGCTAGGAATACAGCCTACACTGATAGAGCAAATAAAGAAGGCTCAACTCGGACACCCGAGTATCGAAGGAATAAAAAGAAAAGTAAGTCAAGGCAAGGCTTCTGAATTCACCATAGACAGTGAAGGAATATTATGGTTCGGAGACAGACTCTGCGTACCCAACAACAACGACCTCAAACAGCAAATTCTGGCGGAAAGTCATACCGCTCCATACTCAATCCACCCTGGAGGTACGAAAATGTACAAAGATATTCAGGAAAGATTTTGGTGGCACGTCATGAAGAGGGATATAGCCACATTTATTGCATGTTGTGATTCATGTCAACGCATTAAAGCCGAGCACCAAAAACCCGCAGGGCTATTACAGCCAAATAAGATACCAGAATGGAAATGGGATGATATCGGAATGGATTTTATTCTTGGACTACCACAATCACAACACGGTAATGATGCCATATGGGTCATCACAGATAGACTGACCAAGGTGGCACATTTCATACCCGTCAAGACAACACACACCACTCAGAAGCTCGACAAGCTTTACCTCGCCCGGATAGTATGCCTACATGGTGTTCCCAAGACTATAATATCCGACAGGGGCACTCAGTTCGTCTCAAAATTTTGGGACCAGTTGCAGCAAGCCCTCGGGACACAACTAACGTTCAGCACGGCTTACCACCCCCGGACTGGAGGACAAACGGAACGAGTAAATCAAATACTCGAAGACAATGCTAAGGGCATGTGTCAGCACCTATGGGGCCAGTTGGGAGGAAAGCTTACCATATGCCGAGTTCGCATATAACAATAGTTACCAAGCTAGCCTACAGATGGCACCCTTCGAAGCCTTGTACGGACGAAGATGTTGTACTCCATTGAATTGGTCGGAAACAGGGGACAGTCGCATATTTGGCCTGGATATGTTGAAGGAAGCCGAGGAGAAAGTAAAAATGATACGGGATCGACTCAAGACCGCCCAGAGCCGACAAAAGAGCTATTACGACCAAAAGCATCGGGAAATAAGTTTTGAGCCCGGTGACGACGTATACCTGCGTGTGTCACCGATGAGAGGACTACAACGATTCAAAGTCAAAGGGAAACTAGCACCACGATTCATCGGACCCTTCCGCATAGTTGCACGAAGAGGCACAATAGCTTACCAACTGGGCCTTCCTAAGGAATTGTCCGACGTCCACGACGTGTTCCACGTCTCGCAACTACGGAAGTGTGTAAGCAACCCAGAGAAACATGTGTCACATGAAAATCTTGATGTGCAACCAGATCTTACATACCGAGAACACCCAGTGAAGATTTTGGAGGAGCCTGAAAGGAGGACCCGTCAGAAAACTATTAAATTCCTCAAAGTTCAGTGGAGTAATCACACAGAGGATGAGGCAACATGGGAAAGGGAAGATTTCCTTCGAATAGAACATCCGCACCTATTTGAGGATCAGCTGAAATCTCGGGGACGAGATTTTTCCTAAGGGGGTAGGTGTTGTAACACCCCAAATTTTTGAGTTGGTTTTCTTGCAAACTTTTGGCCTTTTGAAAAGGGAATTGTTTGATCCTTTCTTTTGCGCTTCTAAAATCCCTTTTTGCCAAAGTTTGTGTGTCTTCTCAAGCTTGGTTTTTGGCCTTGAAGTTCTCCTCTTGTGTTGGGCTCAAGCACAAGTTGAGTTTCAAAAGGAGTTGTTTGATTTCTCCACTTCTTGTTTTAAAATTCTCTAGTTTATCCTTGACTTATCTCCCCTCCAACCTTCATCTTGCCATGATCCCAACAGGAACAATCCTCTCAAAGACTCTCTTCACACCATGGGACAAGCATTTCATCAATTCCAGCAAGTTGTGAGCTTATTGGGATTTTCCCCCTATTTATTTCATTCCAAAAACAATTCTGTCTTGTATAGTGGACCTTGGTGATTTACAAAGGAACCACAATTTTCATCTACCTATTTGGCTCCAAACCAACTCTCCTAAATAGTCCTTAGTACCCACAACCTAGATCCATCTTATTTCACTGGTCAATAGTTCAAAATTTTCAAATTTCACCTGCTGCAAGTTTGGACCAGATTTGCAAAATTTGGTGAAATTCATATTTACCTTCTTCCAAAAATTCTGTGAAAAATCATGCAGCCTCTAGATACATCAAGAGGCCACTCCACCAAAAATCAGCCCCTGAAACATTGCACACATACCAGAATCATTTCATCAAACACCTAGCCTACACTGAACTGTTGGCTGTTAACTGAAACTGTCGACAGTTCAACACTTCGTCAGTTTCGTCGGTTTCGACAGTCGTCGGCGCGGCGACAAAACCTCGTCTGTATCTCCCTTGGCTCGAAGCTGCACTGCAGCTTCTCCTTATCCATGCGCCGCCCGGTCGCTTGGCTGTTTCTGGGCGTCGGTGGCGCCCTGGCCCGACCACGCCGGCGGCTGCCACGGCCACAGCGCCGCCCGTGGCGGCTGACAGAAGCAACGCCGCAGCTCCACACCGTTTCGCGCCGCCCAGACCACCCCAGTGCCCCGCGTGTCCTTCTCCACAGCCAGCGCACGCCTGGCACGCGCAGAACGCCATTTCTGCCGCACGGCCGTTCTGTCGGTGACAGGTCGTAACTCTACCTCTCCTGCTAGGTTTAGCGCGGGAATGGAACCACAACAGCTCCTGGAAGATGCTCAAGCTCCTAACCCCGCCGTCCGACCACTGCAGCGCAGTAATTGGCTCGCCGGACTTATCCATTCGCGGCAGCCACCTCGAGCCGCCTACAAAAGGCACCCCCGAACTCGTGCTCGAGCACACACGCCTCCACTACGTCTCTAGACCACGCCCAACCTCTAGAAGAGCCCCTAGAGGCTTTTCTTCCCCGGCTCCGGCCAGCTGCCTCCGCCTTGGGCTCCAGCTCCTTTCACTTTGGTGAGGGCTTCTCCGCCACCGTGAACTTGAACATAGCACCCTGGCGTTCACCTAGTCCTAACCCCAACTCAATTTCACTCCAAAAACCTTCTCCGACGAGATCCACGACCACCCAAGCCGCCGTCCGCCGGAGATAAGCTCGCCGTCGGCGTGGGACTCGCCGGCACCCAACTCCACCACCGTTCGACGCGGAAGACCACCGCGAAGCCATAGGTACCACTCCCCTCCCCTATCTCGCCATAGATTGACGCCGGCGATCACCGCAGCACCGGCGCCGGCGCGGCTCTGTTTCTTTTGCAAACCTGACAGGTGGGGTCCCTCTGTCAGCCTCTCACATCTCCCCCTCGAACCGTTTTCTGTTGGCGTATTTTAGCAAAGTGCGTTTTCCCTCTACGGGTGACGTACTGCGTACCGGTTCGCTTTGTCCTTTTCTGTTCTAGCCCCTGGATCTTTTCTGTTTCATTACAGATGGGTCCCTAGACAGAAACCTTAATATCTTTTAAGCTAAAAGTGATTTTGAGTTGATTCTTTTTGTGTCCACTTTGGTTTTCTGTCTAGTTTTTTGTCATATTTATGTGGAAATATTTTGAGCAACTTTATTTGCACGTGCGGTATTTGTTGGAAATATGCCCTAGAGGCAATAATAAAAGTATTATTATATATTTCCTTGTTCATGATAATCATCTGTTATTCATGCTTGAATTGTACTGTATGGAAACAGCGATACATGTGTGAATACATAGACCAAAAAATGAGTCCCTGGTAGGCCTCTAGTTACCAGCTCGTTGATCAACAGGTGGTCATGGTTTCCTGACCATGGACATGGGATGTCGGTGATAACGGGATCACATCATTAGGAGAATGATGTGATGGACAAGACCCAATCCTGAGCATAGCACGAGATCGTTTTAGTTCGTAATGCATAAGCTTTTCCGTGTCAAGTATTTATTCCTTAGACCATGAGGTTGTACAACTCCCGGATGCCGTAGGAATACTTTGGGTGTGCCAAACGTCACAACGTAACTGGGTGGCTATAAAGGTACGCATCGGGTGTCTCCAAAAGTGTCTGTTGAGTTGGTACGAACCGAGACTGGGTTGTTGTCACTCCATATGACGGAGAGGTACCTCTGGGCCCACTAGGTAAGACATCATCATAATGAGCTCATTGTGACTAAGTAGTTAGTCACGGGATGATGGATTACGGATCGAGTAAAGAGACTTGCCATGACGAGATTGAACAAGGTATCGGGAATACCGACGATCGAATCTCGGGCAAGTACCGTACCGATGGACAAAGGGAATAACATACGGGATTGAGTGAATCCTTGACACGGTGGTTCATCCGATGAAGATCATTGAGGAACACGTGGGAACCAACATGGGTATCCAGATCCCGCTGTTGGTTATTGACTGGAGAGTCGTCTCGGTCATGTCCACGTGTCTCCCGAACCCGTAGGGTCAACACACTTAAGGTTCGGTAACGCTAGGGTCGTAGAGATACATGCACGTGGAAACCTGAAAGTTGTTCGGAGTCCCGGATGAGATCTCGGACGTCACGAGGAGTTCCGGAATGGTCCGGAGGTAAAGATTGATATATAGGAAGTCCAGTTTCGGCCATCAGGTGATCTCCGGGGGTCATCGGGAGCGTCCCGGGACCACCGGATGGGCCCCGGGGGTCCACCGGGTGGGGCCACCCATCCCGGTGGGGCCCCTAGGCTGCAAGGGGAAGTATCCAGCCCTAATGGGCTGGCGCACCACTAGGGGCCCACCTCCCCATGCGCCTAGGGTTGAAACCCTAGGGGGGAGGGGGCGCCCCACTTGCCTTGGGGGGCAAGGACACCCCCCTGGCCGCCGCCCCCCCTGCAGATTGGATCTGCAGGGCCCTGGCGCACCCCCCTGGCCCCCTATATATATGTGGGAGGGGAGAGGGCAGCCGCACCCAAGCCCTGGCGCCTCTCCCCCTCCCGTCACACCTCCATACTCCCAACGCCGGGCGCCCGGCGAAGCCTTGTTGCGATCTCCACTGCATCCACCACCACGCCGTTGTGCTGCTGGATCTCTGACGACTTCTCCTTCCCCTTGCTGGATCAAGAAGGAGGTGACGTTGCTGCACCGGACGTGTGTTGAACGCGGAGGTGCCGTCCGTTCGGCGCTAGATCATCGGTGACGAAGAACGCGAAGAGTACGACTACTTCATCCACGCTTCTTCGAAAGCTTCCGAACGCGATCTACATAACGGTATGTAGATGCACTCTTACTTGCTCGTTGCTAGATGTCTCCATAGTTGGATCTTGGTGAAAGCGTATATTTTTTTTGAATTCTGCTTCGTTCCCCAACAGTGGCATCTGAGCTAGGTTTTATGCGTAGCATCTTGCACGAGTAGAACACAAAAAGTTGTGGGCGTTTGATTTTGCTCAACTTTCTTACCGTTACTAGTCAATCTTGATTCGGCGGTATTGTGGGATGAAGCGGCCCGTACCGACTTTATACGTACGCTTACGTGAGACTGGTTCCACCGACAGACATGCACTAGATGCATAAGGTGGCTGGCGGGTGTCTGTCTCTCCTACTTTAGTCGGATCGGATTCGATGAAAAGCGTCCTTATGAAGGGTAAATAGAAGTTGACAAATCACGTTGTGGTTTTGGCATAGGTAAGAAATGTTGGGGAACGTAGTATTTTAAAATTTTCCTAGGATCACGCAAGATCTATCTACCAGATGCATAGCAACGAGAAGGAAGAGTGTGTCTACGTACCCTCGTAGACCGGGAGCGGAAGCGTCAAGTGACGCGGTTGATGTTGTAGAACTTCTTCGCGACCCAACCGATCAAGCACCGAACGTACGGCACTTCCGCGTTCAGCACACGTTCAGCTTGATGACGTCCCACGAGCTCTTGATCCAGTTGAGCTTCACGGGAGAGTTTCGTCAGCACAATGGCGTGGTGACGGATATGATGTGTTCACCGGCGCAGGGCTTCGCCTAAGCTCCGCGACGGTATGACCGAGGTGTGATTCTGTGGAGGGGGGCACCGCACACGGCTAAAACAATTCAACTTGTGTGTCTTTGGGTGCCCCCCTGCCCCCGTATATAAAGGAGCAAGGGAGGGAGGCCGGCCGGCCCTTCCTGGTGCGGCTAGGGAAGGAGTCCTACTAGGAATAGGATTGCAATCCTATTCCTAGTAGGATTCACCAAAAGGAAGAAGGGGGAAAGGAATAGGAGAGGTGGCGCCCCCCCCCCCAATCCTAGTCCAACTAGGAACCCTAGGTGGGGGCGCCGGCCAGCCCTATGGGCTGCTTCTCTCTTTCCCTTTAGGCCCACTATGGACCATCCCCTCTCGTAGGGGGTTCCGGTAACCCCCTCCGGCATTCCCGATAAATCCGAAACTTTTCCGGAACACTTCCGGTGTCCGAATATAGTCGTCCAATATATCAATCTTTATGTCTCGGACATTCCGAGACTCCTCGTCATGTCCGTGATATCATCCGGGACTCGGAACTACCTTCGGTACATCAATACTCATAAACTCATAATACCGATCGTCATCAAACGTTAAGCGTGCGGACCCTACGGGTTCGAGAACTATGTAGACATGACCGAGACTCATCTCCGGTCAATAACCAATAGCGGAACCTGGATGTTCATATTGGCTCCTACATATTCTACGAAGATCTTTTATCGGTCAGAACCGCATAACAACATACGTTGTTCCTTTTGTCAAACGGTATGTTACTTGCCCGAGATTCGATCGTCGGTATCTCTATACCTAGTTCAATCTCGTTACCGGCAAGTCTCTTTACTCGTTCCGTAACACATCATCTCGTGACCAACTCATTAGTCTTTTGCTTGCAAGGCTTTATTGTGATGTGTGTTACCGAGAGGGCCCAGAGATACCTCTCCGACACTCGGAGTGACAAATCCTAATCTTGATCTATACCAACACCACGAATACTTTCGGAGACACCTGTAGAGCATCTTTATGATCACCCAGTTACGTTGTGACGTTTGATAGCACACAAGGTGTTCCTACGGCATTCGGGAGTTGCATAATCTCATAGTCATAGGAACATGTATAAGTCATGAAGAAAGCAATAGCAGTTAAACTAAACGATCATAGTGCTATGCTAACGGATGGGTCTTGTCCATCACATCATTCTCCTAATGATGTGATCCCGTTGATCAAATGACAACTCATGTCCATGGCCAGGAAACATAACCATCTTTGATCAATGAGCTAGTCTAGTAGAGGCATACTAGGGACATACTGTTTTGTCTATGTATTCACACTTGTACTAAGTTTCCGGTTAATACAATTCTAGCATGAATAAAAGACATTTATCATGATATAAGGAAATACAAATAACATCTTTATTATTGCCTCTAGGGCATATTTCCTTCAGTCTCCCACTTGAACTAGAGTCAATAATCTAGATTACAAAGTGATGATCCTCACACCCATGGAGTCTTTGTGCTGATCATGTTTTGCCCGTGGAAGAGGCTTAGTCAACGGGTCTGCAACATTCAGATCCGTATGTATTTTGCAAATTTCTATGTCTCCCTCCATGACTAGATCGCGGATGGAATTGAAGCGTCTTTTGATGTGCTTTGTTCTCTTGTGAAACCTGGATTCCTTCGCCAAGGCTATGGCTCCAGTGTTGTCACAAAAGATTTTCATTGGACCCGATGCACTAGGTACTACACCTAGATCAGATATGAACTCCTTCATCCAGACTCCTTCATTTGCTGCTTCCGAAGCAGCTATGTATTCCGCTTCACACGTAGATCCCGCCACGACGCTCTGCTTGGAACTGCACCAACTGACAGCTCCACCGTTCAATAAAAATACATATCCGGTTTGTGACTTTGAGTCATCCGGATCAGTGTCAAAGCTAGAATCGACGTAACCGTTTACGACGAGCTATTTGTCACCTCCATATACGAGAAACATATCCTTAGTTCTTTTCAGATACTTTAGGATGTTTTTGACCGCTGTCGAGTGATCCACTCCTGGATTACTTTGGTACCTCCCTGCTAGACTTATAGCAAGGCACACATCAGGTCTGGTACACAGCATTGCATACATGATAGATCCTATGGCTGAGGCATAGGGAATGACTTTCATTTTCTCTCTATCTTCTGCAGTGGTCGGGCATTGAGTCTTACTCAACTTCATACCTTGTAAAACAGGCAAGAACCCTTTCTTTGACTGATCCATTTTGAACTTCTTCAAAATCTTATCAAGGTATGTGCTTTGTGAAAGTCCAATTAAGCGTCTTGATCTATCTCTATAGATTTTGATGCCTAATATGTAAGCAGCTTCTCCGAGGTCTTTCATTGAAAAACTTTTATTCAAGTATCCTTTTATGCTATCCAGAAATTCTATATCATTTCCAATCAACAATATGTCATCTACATATAATATTAGAAATGCTACAGAGCTCCCACTCACTTTCTTGTAAATACAGGCTTCTCCAAAAGTCTGTATAAAACCATATGCTTTGATCACCTCATCAAAGCGTATATTCCAACTCCGAGATGCTTGCACCAGTCCATAGATGGATCGCTGGAGCTTGCATACTTTGATAGCACCTTTTGGATCGACAAAACCTTCTGGTTGCATCATATACAACTCTTCTTTGAGATATCCATTTAGGAATGCAGTTTTGACATCCATTTGCCAGATTTCATAATCATAAAATGCGGCAATTGCTAACATGATTCGGACAGACTTAAGCATCGCTACAGGTGAGAAAGTCTCATCGTAGTCAACTCCTTGAACTTGTCGAAAACCTTTTGCAACAAGTCGAGCTTTGTAAACAGTAATATTACCGTCTGCGTCGGCCTTCCTCTTGAAGATCCATTTATTTTCGATGGCTTGCCGATCATCGGGCAAGTCAACCAAAGTCCATACTTTGTTCTCATACATGGATCCCATCTCAGATTTCATGGCTTCAAGCCATTTTGCGGAATCTGGGCTCATCATCGCTTCCTCATAGTTCGTAGGTTCATCATGGTCTAGTAACATGATTTCCAGAACTGGGTTGCCGTACCACTCTGGTGCGGAACGTACTCTGGTTGATCTACGACGTTCAGCAGAAACTTGATCCGAAGTTTCAAGATCATTATCATTAACTTCCTCACTAATTGGTGTAGGAATCACTGGAACAATTTCCTGTGGTGTACTACTTTCCAATCCGGGAGAAGGTACAATTACCTCATCAAGTTCTACTTTCCTCCCACTCACTTATTTCGAGAGAAACTCTTTTTCTAGAAAGGATCCGTTCTTAGCAACGAATATTTTGCCTTCGGATCTGTGATAGAAGGTGTACCCAACAGTCTCTTTTGGGTATCCTATGAAGACACATTTTTCCGACTTGGGTTCGAGCTTATCAGGTTGAAGTGTTTTCACATAAGCATCGCAGCCCCAAACTTTAAGAAACGTCAACTTTGGTTTCTTGCCAAACCATAGTTCATAAGGTGTCGTATCAACGGATTTAGATGGTGCCCTATTTAACGTGAATGCAGCTGTCTCTAAAGCATAACCCCAAAACGATAGTGGTAAATCGGTAAGAGACATCATAGATCGCACCATATCCAATAAAGTACGGTTACGACGTTCGGACACACCATTACGCTGTGGTGTTCCAGGTGGCGTGAGTTGTGAAACTATTCCACATTGTTTCAAATGAAGACCAAACTCGTAACTCAAATATTCTCCTGCACGATCAGATCGTAGGAACTTTATTTTCTTGTTACGATGATTCTCTACTTCACTCTGAAATTCTTTGAACTTTTCAAATGTTTCAGACTTGTGTTTCATTAAGTAGATATACCCATATCTGCTCAAATCATCAGTGAAGGTCAGAAAATAACGATACCCGCCGCGAGCATCAACACTCATTGGTCCACATACATCAGTATGTATGATTTCCAACAAATCTGTTGCTCGCTCCATAGTTCCAGAGAACAGAGTTTTAGTCATCTTGCCCATGAGGCATGGTTCGCAAGCACCAAGTGATTCATAATCAAGTGATTCCAAAAGTCCATCATTATGGAGTTTCTTCATGCGTTTTACACCAGTATGACCTAAACGGCAGTGCCACAAATAAGTTGCACTATCATTATTAACCTTGCATCTTTTGGTTTCAATATTATGAATATGTGTATCACTACAATCGAGATCCAATAAGAATAGACCACTCTTTAAGGGTGCGTGACCATAAAAGATATTATTCATTAAAATAGAACAACCATTATTCTCTGATTTAAATGAATAACCATCTCGCAATAAACAAGATCCAGATATAATGTTCATGCTCAACGCTGGCACCAAATAACAATTATTTAGGTCTAAAACTAATCCCGAAGGTAGATGTAGAGGTAGCGTGCCGACGGCGATCACATCGACTTTGGAACCGTTTCCCACGCGCATCGTCACCTCGTCCTTAGCTAATCTTCGTTTAATCCGTAGTCCCTGTTTCGAGTTACAAATATTAGCAACCGAACCGGTATCAAATACCCAGGTACTACTACGAGCATTAGTAAGGTACACATCAATAACATGTATATCACATATACCTTTGTTCATCTTGCCATCCTTCTTATCCATCAAATACTTGGGGCAGTTCCGCTTCCAGTGTCCAGTCCCCTTGCAGTAGAAGCACTCAGTTTCAGGCTTGGCTCCAGATTTGGGTTTCTTCGTGGAAGTAGCAACTGACTTGCTATTCTTTTTTGAAGTTCCCTTTCTTTCCCTTGCCCTTTTTCTTGAAACTAGTGGTCTTGCTAACCATCAACACTTGATGCTCCTTTTTGATTTCTACCTCCGCAGCTTTGAGCATAGCGAAGAGCTCGGGAATTGTTTTTTGCATCCCTTGCATGTTATAGTTCATCACGAAGCCTTTATAGCTTGGTGGCAGTGATTGAAGAACTCTATCAATAACACTATCCTCGTCAACTTTGCAACCAAGTTGAGTCATATGATTGTAGTACCCAGACATTCTGAGCAAGTGTTCACTGATAGAACTATTCTCCTCCATCTTGCAGCTGTAGAACTTATTGGAAATCTCATATTTCTCAATTCGGGCATTTGCTTGAAATATTAACTTCAACTCCTGGAACATCTCATATGGTCCATGACGTTCAAAACATCGTTGAAGTCCCGGTTCTAAGCCGTAAAGCATGGCACACTGAACTATCGTGTAGTCATCAGACCGCGACTGCCAGACGTTCAAAGCGTCTACATTAGCGGAAGGGGGCTTGTCACCTAGCGGTGCTTCAAGGACATAATTCTTCTGTGCAGCAATGAGGATAATCCTCAGGTTACGGACCCAGTCCGTGTAATTGCTACCATCATCTTTCAACTTAGCTTTCTCTAGGAATGCATTAAAATTCAAAGGAACGGTAGCACGGGCCATTGATCTACAACGACATAGATATGCAAAACTATCATGACTAAGTTCATGATAAATTAAAGTTCAATTTAATCATATTAATTTAAAGAACTCCCACTTAGATAGACATCCCTCTGGTCATCTAAATGATCACGTGATCCAAATCAACTAAACCATGTCCGATCATCACGTGAGATGGAGTAGTTTCAATGGTGAACATCTTATGTTGATCATATCTACTATATGATTCACGCTCGACCTTTCGGTCTCCAGTGTTCCGAGGCCATATCTGTATATGCTAGGCTCGTCAAGTTTAACCCGAGTATTCTGCGTGTGCAAAACTGGCTTACACCCGTTGTATTTGAACGTAGAGCTTATCACACCCGATCATCACGTGGTGTCTCGGCACGACGAACTTTCGCAACGGTGCATACTCAGGGAGAACACTTATACCTTGAAATTTAGTAAGGGATCATCTTATAATGCTACCGTCGTTCTAAGCAAAATAAGAAGCATAATAAGATAAACATCACATGCAATCAAAATATGTGACATGATATGGTCATCATCATCTTGTGCTTTTGATCTCCATCTTCAAAGCACCGTCATGATCACCTTCGTCACCGGCTTGACACCTTGATCTTCATCGTAGCATCGTTGTCGTCTCGCCAACTATTGCTTCCACGACTATCGCTACCGCTTAGTGATAAAGTAAAGCAATTACATGGCGATTGCATTTCATACAATAAAGCGACAACCATATGGCTCCTGCCAGTTGCCGATAACTTTACAAAACATGATCATCTCATACAAAACCGTATAACTCATCATGTCTTGACCATATCACATCACAACATGCCCTGCAAAAACAAGTTAGACGTCCTCTACTTTGTTGTTGCAAGTTTTACGTGGCTGCTACGGGCTTAGCAAGAACCGTTCTTACCTACGCATACAAAACCACAACGATGTTTCGTCAAGTATGTGCTGTTTTAACCTTCATAAGGACCGGGCGTAGCCATACTTGATTCAGCTAAAGTGAGAGAGACAGACACCCGCCAGTCACCTTTAAGCAACGAGTGCTCGTAACGGTGAAACCAGTCTCGTGTAAGCGTACGCGTAATGTCGGTCCGGGCCGCTTCATCTCACAATACCGCCGAAGCAAAGTATGACATGCTGGTAAGCAGTATGACTAGTATCGCCCACAACTCATTGTGTTCTACTCATGCATATCATCTACGCATAGACCTGGCTCATGATGCCACTGTTGGGGAACGTAGTATTTTAAAATTTTCCTACGATCACGCAAGATCTATCTACCAGATGCATAGCAACGAGAGGGAAGAGTGTGTATACGTACCCTCGTAGACCGGGAGCGGAAGCGTCAAGTGACGCGGTTGATGTTGTCAAACTTCTTCGCGATCCAACCGATCAAGCACTGAACGTACGGCACCTCCGCGTTCAGCACACGTTCAGCTTGATGACGTCCCACGAGCTCTTGATCCAGTTGAGCTTCACGGGAGAGTTTCGTCAGCACAACGGTGTGGTGACGGATATGATGTGTTCACCGGCGCAGGGCTTCGCCTAAGCTCCGCGACGGTATGACCGAGGTGTGATTCTGTGGAGGGGGGCACCGCACACAGCTAAAACAATTCAACTTGTGTGTCTTTGGGTGCCCCCCTGCCCCCGTATATAAAGGAGCAAGGGAGGGAGGCCGGCCGGCCCTTCCTGGTGCGGCTAGGGAAGGAGTCCTACTAGGAATAGGATTGCAATCCTATTCCTAGTAGGATTCACCAAAAGGAAGAAGGGGGAAAGGAATAGGAGAGGTGGCGCCCCCCCCAATCCTAATCCAACTAGGAACCCTAGGTGGGCGCGCTGGCCAGCCCTATGGGCTGCTTCTCTCTTTCCCTTTAGGCCCACTATGGACCATCCCCTCTCGTAGGGGGTTCCGGTAACCCCCTCCGGCATTCCCGATAAATCCGAAACTTTTCCGGAACACTTCGGTGTCCGAATATAGTCGTCCAATATATCAATCTTTATGTCTCGGACATTCCGAGACTCCTCGTCATGTCCGTGATCTCATCCGGGACTCCGAACTAACTTCGGTACATCAATACTCATAAACTCATAATACCGATCGTCATCAAACGTTAAGCGTGCGGACCCTACGGGTTCGAGAACTATGTAGACATGACCGAGACTCATCTCCGGTCAATAACCAATAGCGGAACCTGGATGTTCATATTGGATCCTACATATTCTACGAAGATCTTTTATCGGTCAGAACCGAATAACAACATACGTTGTTCCTTTTGTCAAACGGTATGTTACTTGCCCGAGATTCGATCGTCGGTATCTCTATACCTAGTTCAATCTCGTTACCGGCAAGTCTCTTTACTCGTTCCGTAACACATCATCTCGTGACCAACTCATTAGTCTTTTGCTTGCAAGGCTTTATTGTGATGTGTGTTACCGAGAGGGCCCAGAGATACCTCTCCGACACTCGGAGTGACAAATCCTAATCTTGATCTATACCAACACCACGAATACTTTCGGAGACACCTGTAGAGCATCTTTATGATCACCCAGTTACGTTGTGACGTTTGATAGCACACAAGGTGTTCCTACGGCATTCGGGAGTTGCATAATCTCATAGTCATAGGAACATGTGTAAGTCATGAAGAAAGCAATAGCAGTTAAACTAAACGATCATAGTGCTATGCTAACGGATGGGTCTTGTCCATCACATCATTCTCCTAATGATGTGATCCCGTTGATCAAATGACAACTCATGTCCATGGCCAGGAAACATAACCATCTTTGATCAATGAGCTAGTCTAGTAGAGGCATACTAGGGACATACTGTTTTGTCTATGTATTCACACTTGTACTAAGTTTCCGGTTAATACAATTCTAGCATGAATAAAAGACATTTATCATGATATATGGAAATACAAATAACATCTTTATTATTGCCTCTAGGGCATATTTCCTTCAAGAAACGTTCTTGCTAGAAATCCTATGGAAGCCACGTAAAACTTGCAACAACAATTAGAGGACGTCTAACTTGTTTTTGCAGCATGTGCTATGTGACGTGGTATGGCCAAAACGAAGATGCGATGAATGATATATGTGATGTATGAGATTGATCATGTTTTTGTAATAGGGAATCACGACTTGCATGTCGATGAACTTGACAACCGGCAGGAGCCATAGGAGTTGTCTTAATTATTGTATGACCTGCGTGTCACTGAATAACGCCATGTAATTACTTTACTTCATTGCTAAACGTTAGCTATAGTAGTAGAAGTGATAGTTGGCGTGACGACTTCTTCAAGACACGATGATGAAGATCATGATGATGAGGATCATGGTGTCGAGCCAGTGACAAGATGATCATGGTGCCCCGAAGATGGATATCCAAGGAGCAAGATGATATTGGCCATATCATGTCACTTTAATTGATTGCATGTGATGTTTATCATGTTTATGCATCTTGTTTACTTAGAACGACGGTAGTAAATAAGATGATCTCTCACTAAAATTTCAAGTATTGTGTTTCCCCTAACTGTGCACCGTTGCTAAAGTTCGTTGCTCCGAAGCACCACGTGATGATCGGGTGTGATAGGTTCTAACGTTCGCATACAACGGGTGTAAGACATATTTACACACGCGATACACTTAAGGTTCACTTGACGAGCCTAGCATGTACGGACATGGCCTCGGAACACGGAAGACCGAAAGGTTGAACACGAGTCGTATGGAAGATACGATTAACATGAAGATGTTCACCGTTGATGACTAGTCTGTCTCACGTGATGATCGGACACGGGTTAGTCGACTCGGATGATGTATCACTTAGATGACTAGAGAGATGTCATTCTGAGTGGGAGTTCATTAAAATTTGATTAAGATGAACTTAATTATCATGAACTTAGTCTAAATTCTTTACAATATCTCTTGTAGATCAAATGGCCCACGCTCCAGTTTCCCTCAACTTCAACGCGTTCCTAGAGAAAACCAAGCTGAAAGACGATGGTAGCAACTATACGGATTGGGTCCGTAACCTGAGGATTATCCTCATAGCTGCCAAGAGTGTTGGAAATATGCCCTAGAGGCAATAATAAAAGAGTTATTATTATATTTCCTTGTTCATGATAATCGTTTATTATCCATGCTATAACTGTATTGATTGGAAACTCAAATACACGTGTGGATGAATAGACAGACTTTGTGTCCCTAGTGAGCCTCTACAGGACTAGCTCGTTGATCAAAGATGACCGCGGTTTCCAGGTCATAGACATGAGTTGTCATTTGATAACGGGATCACATCATTAGGAGAATGATGTGATGGACGAGACCCAAACGTTAACATAGCTTTTGATCGTGTCAGTTATCGCTATAGTTTTCTGCATGTCAAGTATAAGTTCCTATGACCATGAGATCATGTAACTCACTGACACCGTAGGAGTGCTTTGTGTGTGCCAAACGTCGCAACGTAACTGGGTGACTATAAAGGTACTCTACAGGTATCTCCGAGGGTGTCTGTTGAGTTGACATGGATCGAGACTGGGATTTGTCACTCCGTATGACGGAGAGGTATCTCCGGGCCCACTCGGTAATACGTCATCTCAATGAGCTCAAAGTGACTAAGTAGTTGGTCACGGGATTATGTATTATGGTAACGAGTAAAGAGACTTGCCGATAACGAGATTGAACTAGGTATAGAGATACCGACGATCGAATCTCGGGCAAGTAACATACCGACGAGACAAAGGGAACTGTATACGGGATTGCCTGAATCCTTGACATCGTGGTTCATCCGATGAGATCATCGAGAAACATGTAGGAACCAATATGGGTATCCAGATCCCGCTATTGGTTATTGACCTGAGAGTGTCTCGGTCATGTCTACATGGTTTCCGAACCCGCAGGGTCTACACACTTAACGTTCGGTGACGCTAGGGTTGTTAGTGAGAAGAGTGCATGGTTACCGAAGGTTGTTCGGAGTCCCGGATGAGATCCCGGACATGACGAGGGTCTCCGGAATGGTCCGGAGACGAAGATTGATATATAGGATGAAAGGTTTCGGAGTACCGGAAGTGTTCCGGGGAGCATCGGGAAATCGGCGGAGTACCGGGAAGGTTTTCGGGGGGTCCGGAAGGTGTTCTGGGCCTATTGGGCCACAAGGGGGGACACCACAGCCCTCAGGGGGCTGTGCGCCCCCCCTGGGCCCTCTCCCCATGCGGCTAAGGGGGTGGGACCCCCTAGGGCTGGCCGCACCCCTTGGGACTTGGGGGGCAAGGCACCTAGGGGGGAAACCCTAGGGCCTGGGCGCCTTCCCCTGCCCTGGCCGCCGCCCCCCTCCCCTTGCCCTGGCCGCCGGCCCCTAGGGGGAAACCCTAGGGCGCCCTAGCCTCTCCACCCCCCCTATATATAGTGGGGCAAAGGGAGGGCAGCAAACACAGTTCGTGCCTCGGTGCTGCCCTCCCTCTCCCGTCATATCTTCTTCTCCCGCGGTGCTTAGGCGAAGCCCTGCTGGAGTTCTTCTCCACCATCACCACCACGCCGTCGTGCTGCCGGTTCTCCATCAACCTCTCCTCCACCCCTTGCTGGATCAAGAAGGAGGAGACGTCCCCGAGCCGTACGTGTGAAGAACGCGGAGGCACCGTTGCTTCGGTGCTAGGTCTTCGGCGATCTGAATCGCGACGAGTACGACTCCATCATCCGCGTTCATAACGCTTCCGCTTAGCGATCTACAAGGGTACGTAGATCACACTCCTTCCTCGTAGTTGCATCTACTAGATTGATCTTGGTGAACGGTAGGAAAAATTTTTGTTTCCCATGCAACGTTCCCCAACAGAACTGTTGGAAATATGCCCTAGAGGCAATAATAAAAGAGTTATTATTATATTTCCTTGTTCATGATAATCGTTTATTATCCATGCTATAACTGTATTGATTGGAAACTCAGATACACGTGTGGATGAATAGACAGACTTTGTGTCCCTAGTGTGCCTCTACAGGACTAGCTCGTTAATCAAAGATGACCGCGGTTTCCAGGTCATAAGACATGAGTTGTCATTTGATAACGGGATCACATCATTAGGAGAATGATGTGATGGACGAGACCCAAACGTTAACATAGCTTTTGATCGTGTCAGTTATCGCTATAGTTTTCTGCATGTCAAGTATAAGTTCCTATGACCATGAGATCATGTAACTCACTGACACCGTAGGAGTGCTTTGTGTGTGCCAAACGTCGCAACGTAACTGGGTGACTATAAAGGTACTCTACAGGTATCTCCGAGGGTGTCTGTTGAGTTGACATGGATCGAGACTGGGATTTGTCACTCCGTGTGACGGAGAGGTATCTCCGGGCCCACTCGGTAATACGTCATCTCAATGAGCTCAAAGTGACTAAGTAGTTGGTCACGGGATTATGTATTACGGTAACGAGTAAAGAGACTTGCCGGTAACGAGATTGAACTAGGTATAGAGATACCGACGATCGAATCTCGGGCAAGTAACATACCGACGAGGCAAAGGGAACTGTATACGGGATTGCCTGAATCCTTGACATCGTGGTTCATCCGATGAGATCATCGAGAAACATGTAGGAGCCAATATGGGTATCCAGATCCCGCCACTGGTTATTGACCTGGGAGTGTCTCGGTCATGTCTACATGGTTTCCGAACCCGCAGGGTCTACACACTTAACGTTCGATGACGCTAGGGTTGTTAGTGAGAAGAGTGCATGGTTACCGAAGGTTGTTCGGAGTCCCGGATGAGATCCCGGACATGACGAGGGTCTCCGGAATGGTCCGGAGACGAAGATTGATATATAGGATGATAGGTTTCGGAGTACCGGAAGTGTTCCGGGGAGCATCGGGAAATCGGCGGAGTACCGGGAAGGTTTTCGGGGGGTCCGGAAGGTGTTCTGGGCCTATTGGGCCACAAGGGGGGACACCACAGCCCTCAGGGGGCTGTGCGCCCCCCCTGGGCCCTCTCCCCATGCGGCTAAGGGGGTGGGACCCCCTAGGGCTGGCCGCACCCCTTGGGACTTGGGGGGCAAGGCACCTAGGGGGGAAACCCTAGGGCCTGGGCGCCTCCCCCTGCCCTGGCCGCCGCCCCCCTCCCCTTGCCCTGGCCGCCGGCCCCTAGGGGGAAACCCTAGGGCGCCCTGGCCTCTCCACCCCCCCCATATATAGTGGGGCAAAGGGAGGGCAGCCAACACAGTTCGTGCCTCGGTGCTGCCCTCCCTCTCCCGTCATATCTTCTTCTCCCGCGGTGCTTAGGCGAAGCCCTGCTGGAGTTCTTCTCCACCATCACCACCACGCCGTCGTGCTGCCGGTTCTCCATCAACCTCTCCTCCACCCCTTGCTGGATCAAGAAGGAGGAGACGTCCCCGAGCCGTACGTGTGAAGAACGCGGAGGCACCGTTGCTTCGGTGCTAGGTCTTCGGCGATCTGAATCGCGACGAGTACGACTCCATCATCCGCGTTCATAACGCTTCCGCTTAGCGATCTACAAGGGTACGTAGATCACACTCCTTCCTCGTAGTTGCATCTACTAGATTGATCTTGGTGAACGGTAGGAAAATTTTTGTTTCCCATGCAACGTTCCCCAACAGTGGCATCATGAGCTAGGATCTTGCGTAGATGCTTTCTCGAGTAGAACACAAAGAAGTTTGTGGCGTTGATGTTTAAATTGCTGCCCTCCTTAGTCTTTCTTGATTCAGCGGTATTATAGGATGAAGCGGCCCGGACCAACTTTACATGTCCACGTACATGAGACCGGTTCCATCGACAGACATGTGACTTTTGTTGCATAAGATGGCTGGCGGGTGTCTGTCTCTCCTATCTTAGTTGAATCGGAATAGAACAAGGCGGTCCTTGTAGAAGGTTAAATAGCAACTTGAATATCACCGTTGTGGTTTTGCGTAGGTAAGAAGCGTTCTTACTAGATACCCATAGCAGCCACGTAAAACATGCAACAACAAATTAGAGGACGTCTAACTTGTTTTTGCAGGGTATGCATGTGATATGATATGGCCAATGACATGATGAAATATATTTTGATGTATGATATGATCATGTTGTAATAGTTAATATCGACTTGCATGTCGATGCATACGGCAACCGGCAGGAGCCATAGGGTTGTCTTTAATTTTTGTATGACCTGCGTGTCAATCATTAAGCGCTTTGTAATGCTTTACTTTATCGCTAAACGGTAGCAATAGTAGTAAGAGCATGGTGGGCGCCGACAACCCCGATGGCGACACGATGATGGAGATCATGATGATGGAGATCATGGTGTGGCGCCGGTGACGATGGAGATCATGCCGGTGCTTTGGAGATGGAGATCAAAAGCACGAGTTGATGGCCATATCATGTCACTTATGATTTGCATGTGATGTTAATCCTTTTATGCATCTTATTTTGCTTAGGACGACGGTAGCATTATAAGGTGATCCTTCACTAAAATTTCAAGATAAAATTGTGTTCCCCCCGAGTGTGCGCCGTTGCGAAGGTTCGTCGTTTCGAAGCACCACGTGATGATCGGGTGTGATAGACTCTACGTTCGCATACAACGGGTGCAAGCCAGTTTTGCACATGCAGAACACTCGGGTTAGACTTAACGAGCCTAGCATGTACAGACATGGCCTCGGAACACGGAGGACCGAAAGGTCGAGCATGAGTCATATAGTAGATATGATCAACATGTTGATGTTCACCATTGACACCACCTCATCTCACGTGATGATCGGACTTGGGTTGGTGAATTTGGATCATGTCACGCTCGAATGACCGGAGGGATGTCAATTTGAGTGGGAGTTATAATTAATTTGATTAGGTAATAACTCACTTATCATGAACAATAGTCTAAAATGTCTTTGCAAATTTTTGGTTGTAGATGGCTCGCGCAGTAGCTCCCCTGAATTTTAATGCGTTCCTAGAGAAAGCTAAACTGAAAGATGATGGGAGCAACTTTGTGGACTGGCTCCGCAATCTGAGGATCATCCTCACAGCTGCCCAAAAGGTTTATGTCCTAAATGCACCGCTAGGTGAACCCCCCGCTCCTGGAGCCCCTGCGGACGTTATGAACGTCTGGCAGACACGTTCGGATGACTATTCGATAGTACAGTGTGCCATGTTGTACGGCTTGGAAGGAGGACTTCAAAGGCGTTTTGAACGTCATGGTGCATATGAGATGTACACGGAGTTGAAGTTCATCTTTGAGAAGAATGCTAAGATCGAGAGGTATGAGACCACCGATAAATTCTTCGCTTGTAAGATGGAGGAGAATTCGTCTGTCAGTGAGCACTTGCTGAAGATGTCTGGGTACTATACCCGCATAGCTGATCTGGGACTTGTGTTCCCGGATGAGGCTATCATTGACAGAATTCTCCAGTCACTCCCTCCAAGCTACAAGAGCTTCGTGCAGCAGTATAACATGCAAGGGATGAACAAAACCATCGCCGAGCTGTTCTCGATGCTGAAAGTCGCTGAGGCAGACATCCAGAATGAGTATCAAGTGTTGATGGTCAATAAAACCACCAGTTTCAAGAAGAATGGCAAAGGCAAGAAGGGTAACTCTAAGAAGGGTGGCAAAGCAGTTGCTAATCCAGTGAAGAAACCCAAGGCTGGACCTAAGCCAGAGACTGAGTGCTTCTATTGCAAGGGGAACGGCCACTGGAAGCGGAACTGCCCCAAGTATCTGGCGGACAAGAAGGGGGCCAACAACAACAAAGGTATATGTGATATACATGTTATTGATGTGTACCTTACCAACTCTCGTTGTAGTGCCTGGGTATTTGATACCGGTTCGGTTGCTCACATTTGCAACTCTAAACAGGAACTGCGGAATAAACGGAGGCTGGCGAAGGACGAAGTGACGATGCGCGTGGGAAATGGTTCCAAGGTTGATGTGATCGCCGTCGGCACGCTCGCTCTTCGATTACCATCGGGATTAGTTATGAACCTGAATAATTGTTATTTAGTGCCTGCGTTAAGCATGAACATTATATCTGGATCTTGTTTATTGCGAGACGGTTACTCATTTAAGTCAGAGAATAATGGTTGTTCTATTTATATGAGTAATATCTTTTATGGTCATGCACCCGAAGTTAGGGGTTTATTCTTATTGAATCTCGATAGTGATGATACACATGTTCATAACATTGATGCCAAAAGATGTAGAGTATATAATGATAATACCACTTTCTTGTGGCACTGCCGTCTCGGTCATATCGGCGTGAAACGCATGAGGAAGCTCCATGCTGATGGACTTTTGGAGTCTCTTGATTTTGAATCACTTGACACGTGCGAGCCGTGCCTCATGGGCAAGATGACAAGGACCCCGTTTTCAGGGACAATGGAACGGGCAAGTGACTTATTGGAAATCATACATACTGATGTGTGCGGTCCGATGAGTGTAACGGCGCGCGGTGGATATCGTTATTTTCTCACCTTCACTGACGACTTAAGTAGATATGGGTATATTTACTTGATGAAGCATAAGTCTGAAACTTTTGAAAAGTTCAAGCAATTTCAGAGTGAAGTTGAAAATCATCGTAACAAGAAGATCAAGTTCCTACGATCTGATCGAGGGGGAGAATATCTGAGTTATGAGTTTGGTGATCACTTAAGAAAATGTGGAATTATTTCACAGTTGACGCCACCTGGAACACCACAGCGTAATGGTGTGTCCGAACGTCGTAATCGAACACTATTAGATATGGTACGTTCTATGATGTCTCTTGCCGATTTGCCACTATCGTTTTGGGGATATGCGTTAGAGACAGCTGCATTCACTTTAAATAGGGCTCCATCTAAGTCCGTTGAGACAACACCGTATGAACTATGGTTTGGTAAGAAACCTAAGTTGTCTTTTCTCAAGGTTTGGGGTTGCGATGCTTATGTCAAAAGGCTTCAGCCAGAAAAGCTCGAACCCAAAGCGAACAAATGTGTCTTCATAGGATACCCAAAAGAAACAGTTGGGTACACCTTCTATCTCAGATCCGAGGGCAAAGTGTTTGTCGCTAAGAACGGGTCCTTTCTCGAGAAAGAGTTTCTCTCGAAAGAATTGAGTGGGAGGAAGGTAGAACTTGATGAGGTTATTGAACCTCTGCTTCAACCAGAGAGTAGCGCAGCACAGAAAGATGTTTTTGTGGAGCCTGCAGATGTTGAAGAGGAAGCCAATGATGATGATCAAATAGCTTCTGATCAAGTTACTACCGAACCTCGTAGGTCGACAAGGGTACGCACTGCACCTGAGTGGTATGGTAACCCTATCTTGGAGGTCATGTTGTTAGACAACTGTGAACCTACGAGCTATGGAGAAGCGATGGTGGGCCCGGATTCCGACAAATGGTTAGAGGCCATGAAATCCGAGATGGGATCCATGTATGAAAACAAAGTATGGACTTTGGAAGTATTACCTGAAGGGCGGAAGGCCATTCAGAATAAATGGATTTTTAAGAGGAAGACGGACGCTGACGGTAATGTCACCGTGTATAAAGCTCGACTTGTGGCAAAGGGTTTTTCACAAGTTCAAGGGATTGACTACGATGAGACTTTCTCACCCGTAGCGATGCTTAAATCCGTCCGAATCATGTTAGCAATAGCTGCATATTTCGATTATGAAATTTGGCAGATGGATGTCAAAACAGCGTTCCTTAACGGTTTTCTTAAGGAAGAGTTGTATATGATACAACCGGAAGGTTTTGTCGATCCAGAGAATGCTGACAAAGTATGCAGGCTCCAGCGTTCCATTTATGGGCTGGTGCAAGCATCTCGGAGTTGGAATCTTCGCTTTGATGAGGTGATCAAAGCGTTTGGGTTTGTACAAGTTTACGGAGAAGCTTGTATTTACAAGAAAGTGAGTGGGAGCTCTATAGCGTTTCTAATATTATATGTGGATGACATATTGCTGATTGGAAACAATATAGAATTTTTGGATAGCGTGAAGGGGTATTTGAACAAGAGTTTTTCGATGAAGGATCTCGGTGAAGCTGCTTTCATATTAGGCATCAAGATCTATAGAGATAGATCAAGACGCTTGATAGGACTTTCACAAAGTACATACCTTGATAAAGTTTTGAAGAAGTTCAAAATGGATCAATCCAAGAAGGGGTTCTTGCCGGTATTGCAAGGTACAAAGTTGAGTAAGACTCAATGCCCAGTAACTGCGGAAGATAGAGAAAAGATGAGTGTCATCCCCTATGCTTCAGCCATAGGCTCTATCATGTATGCAATGCTGTGCACAAGACCAGATGTCAGCCTTGCCATAAGTATGGCCGGAAGGTTTCAAAGTAATCCTGGTATGGATCACTGGACAGCGGTCAAGAATATCCTAAAGTACCTGAAAAGGACTAAGGAAATGTTTCTCGTTTATGGAGGTGATCAAGAGCTCGTCGTAAAGGGTTACGTCGATGCAAGCTTTGACACTGATCCGGATGACTCTAAGTCACAAACCGGATACGTATATATTCTCAACGGGGGAGCGGTAAGCTGGTGCAGTTCCAAGCAGAGCGTGGTAGCTGATTCTACATGTGAAGCGGAGTACATAGCTGCCTCGAAGGCGGCTAAAGAAGGTGTCTGGATGAAGGAGTTCATGACAGATCTTGGAGTTGTGCCTAGTGCACTGAACCCAATGACTCTGTTCTGTGACAACACTGGTGCCATTGCTCTAGCCAAGGAACCAAGGTTTCACAAGAGGACCAGACACATAAAGCGACGCTTCAATTCCATCCGCGATTCGGTCAAGGAGGAGGACATAAGTATTTGCAAAGTACACACGGATTTGAATGTTGCAGATCCGTTGACTAAGCCTCTTCCACGGGCTAAGCATGATCAACACCAAGACTCTATGGGTGTTAGATTCATTACCTTGTAATGCTAGATTATTGACTCTAGTGCAAGTGGGAGACTGTTGGAAATATGCCCTAGAGGCAATAATAAAATAGTTATTATTATATTTCCTTGTTCATGATAATCGTTTATTATCCATGCTATAACTGTATTGATTGGAAACTCAAATACACGTGTGGATGAATAGACAGACTTTGTGTCCCTAGTGAGCCTCTACAGGACTAGCTCGTTGATCAAAGATGACCGCGGTTTCCAGGTCATAGACATGAGTTGTCATTTGATAACGGGATCACATCATTAGGAGAATGATGTGATGGACGAGACCCAAACGTTAACATAGCTTTTGATCGTGTCAGTTATCGCTATAGTTTTCTGCATGTCAAGTATAAGTTCCTATGACCATGAGATCATGTAACTCACTGACACCGTAGGAGTGCTTTGTGTGTGCCAAACGTCGCAACGTAACTGGGTGACTATAAAGGTACTCTACAGGTATCTCCGAGGGTGTCTGTTGAGTTGACATGGATCGAGACTGGGATTTGTCACTCCGTATGACGGAGAGGTATCTCCGGGCCCACTCGGTAATACGTCATCTCAATGAGCTCAAAAGTGACTAAGTAGTTGGTCACGGGATTATGTATTACGGTAACGAGTAAAGAGACTTGCCGGTAACGAGATTGAACTAGGTATAGAGATACCGACGATCGAATCTCGGGCAAGTAACATACCGACGAGACAAAGGGAACTGTATACGGGATTGCCTGAATCCTTGACATCGTGGTTCATCCGATGAGATCATCGAGAAACATGTAGGAACCAATATGGGTATCCAGATCCCGCTATTGGTTATTGACCTGAGAGTGTCTCGGTCATGTCTACATGGTTTCCGAACCCGCAGGGTCTACACACTTAACGTTCGGTGACGCTAGGGTTGTTAGTGAGAAGAGTGCATGGTTACCGAAGGTTGTTCGGAGTCCCGGATGAGATCCCGGACATGACGAGGGTCTCCGGAATGGTCCGGAGACGAAGATTGATATATAGGATGAAAGGTTTCGGAGTACCGGAAGTGTTCCGGGGAGCATCGGGAAATCGGCGGAATACCGGAAGGGATTTCGGGGGGGTCCGGAAGTTGTTCTGGGCCTATTGGGCCACAAAGGGGGACACCACAGCCCTCAGGGGGCTGTGCGCCCCCCCTGGGCCCTCTCCCCATGCGGCTAAGGGGGTGGGACCCCCTAGGGCTGGCCGCACCCCTTGGCCTTGGGGGGCAAGGCACCTAGGGGGGGAAACCCTAGGGCCTGGCCGCCCCCCTGCCCTGGCCGCCGCCCCCTCCCCTTGCCCTGGCCGCCGGCCCCTAGGGGGAAACCCTAGGGCGCCCTCACCTCTCCACCCCCCCTATA
Source organism: Secale cereale (assembly GCA_902687465.1). Taxonomy (NCBI): domain Eukaryota; kingdom Viridiplantae; phylum Streptophyta; class Magnoliopsida; order Poales; family Poaceae; genus Secale; species Secale cereale. The sequence continues at coordinate 820,274,811 of LR738714.1, read as the reverse complement.
TATAGTGGGGCAAAGGGAGGGCAGCCAACACAGTTTGTGCCTCGGTGCTGCCCTCCCTCTCCCGTCATATCTTCTTCTCCCGCGGTGCTTAGGCGAAGCCCTGCTGGAGTTCTTCTCCACCATCACCACCACGCCGTCGTGCTGCCGGTTCTCCATCAACCTCTCCTCCACCCCTTGCTGGATCAAGATGGAGGAGACGTCCCCGAGCCGTACGTGTGAAGAACGCGGAGGCACCGTTGCTTCGGTGCTAGGTCTTCGGCGATCTGAATCGCGACGAGTACGACTCCATCATCCGCGTTCATAACGCTTCCGCTTAGCGATCTACAAGGGTACGTAGATCACACTCTCCCCTCGTAGTTGCATCTACTAGATTGATCTTGGTGAACGGTAGGAAAATTTTTGTTTCCCATGCAACGTTCCCCAACAAAGAGATCATATGTCCTAGAAGCACCGCTAGGTGATGCACCTGCTCCCGATGCGGCCCAAGACGTTTTGAACGTCTGGCAGTCGCGTAGTGATGATTACTCCCTGGTTCAGTGCGGCATGCTTTACAACTGAGAGTCGAGGCTCCAAAAACGTTTTGAGCACCACGGAGCATACGAGATGTTCGAAGAGCTGAAAATGGTTTTCCAAGCTCATGCCCGAGTCGAGAGATATGATGTCTCCGACGCATTCTACAGCTGTAAGATGGAGGAGAACAGTTCTGTCAGTGAGCACATCCTCAAGATTTCAGGATTGCACAACCGCTTGTCTCAGCTGGGAATGAATCTCCCAGATGAAGCGGTCGTTGACAGAATCCTCCAGTCGCTCCCACCAAGCTTCAAGAGCTTCGTGTTAAACTTCAATATGCAGGGGATGGAGAAGTCCATTCCCGAGGTGTATTCGATGCTGAAATCAGCGGAGGTGGACATCAAGAAAGAACATCAAGTGTTGATGGTCAATAAAACCACTAAGTTCAAGAAAGACAAGGGTAAAAAGAACTTCAAGAAGGATGGCAAGGGAGTTGCCGCGCCCGGCAAGCCTGTTGCCGGGAAGAAGCCAAAGTATGGACCCAAGCCTGAGACAGAGTGCTTTTATTGCAAGGGAACGGGTCACTGGAAGCGGAACTGCCCCAAATACTTAGCAGACAAGAAGGCCGGCAACGTCAAAGGTATATATGATATACATGTTATTGATGTGTACCTTACCAGCACTCGTAGTAGCTCCTGGGTATTCGATACCGGTGCAGTTGCTCACATTTGTAACTCAAAACAGGAGCTGCGGAATAAACGGAGACTGGCGAAGGATGAGGTGACGATGCGCGTCGGGAATGGTTCCAAGGTCGATGTGATCGCCGTCGGCACGCTGCCTCTACATCTACCCTCGGGATTAGTTTTAAACCTCAATAATTGTTATTTAGTACCAGCTTTGAGCATGAACATTGTTTCTGGATCTCGTCTTATGCGAGGTGGCTACTCTTTCAAATCGGAGAATAATGGTTGTTCTATTTATTTGAGAGATATGTTTTATGGTCATGCCCCGCTGGTCAATGGTTTATTTTTGATGAATCTCGAACGTAGTGATACACATATTCATAGTGTAGACGCCAAAAGATGTAAAGTTAATAATGATAGTCCCACATACTTGTGGCATTGCCGCTTTGGTCATATTGGTGTCAAACGTATGAAGAAGCTCCATTCAGATGGACTTCTGGAGTCTCTTGATTATGAATCATTTGACACGTGCGAACCATGCCTCTTGGGCAAGATGACCAAGACTCCGTTCTCCGGAATAATGGAGCGAGCGACCAACTTGTTGGAAATCATACATACCGATGTGTGCGGTCCAATGAGTGTTGAGGCTCGCGGAGGCTATTGTTATGTTCTCACCCTCACGGATGACTTGAGTAGATATGGGTATATCTATTTGATGAAACACAAGTCTGAGACCATTGAAAAGTTCAAGGAATTTCAGAATGAGGTTGAGAATCAACGTGACAGAAAAATAAAGTTCTTGCGATCAGATCGTGGGGGTGAATATTTAAGTCATGAATTTGGCACACACCTTAGGAGATGTGGAATTGTTTCACAATTGACACCGCCCGAAACACCTCAACGTAATGGTGTGTCGAAACGTCGAAATCGTACTCTGTTGGACATGGTGCGATCTATGATGTCCCTCACCGATTTACCGCTATCTTTTTGGGGTTATGCTTTAGAGACTGCCGCATTCACTTTAAATAGGGCTCTGTCGAAATCCGTTGAGAAGACTCCGTATGAACTTTGGTTTGGCAAGAAACCGAAGCTGTCGTTTCTAAAAGTTTGGGGTTGCGATGCTTATGTCAAGAAACTTCAACCTGAAAAGCTCGAACCCAAATCGGAGAAATGCGTCTTCATTGGATACCCAAAGGAAACAATTGGGTACCTTCTACCACAGATCCGAAGGCAAAGTCTTTGTTGCCAAGAATGGATGCTTTCTGGAGAAAGAGTTTCTCTCGAAAGAAGTGAGTGGGAGGAATGTAGAACTTGATGAAGTGATAGTCACCCCTCCTGGACCAGAAAGTAGCGCAGCACAGGAAACTGTTCCTGAGGTGCCTGCACCGACAAGGGAGGAAGTTGATGATAATGATCATGAAGAAACTGATCAAGTTACTACTGAACTTCGAAGGTCCACAAGGGCACGTTCCGCACCAGAGTGGTACGGCAACCCTATCTTGGGAATCATGTTGTTGGAAAACGGTGAACCTTCGAACTATGAAGAAGCGATGGCGGGCCCGGATTCCAATAAATGGCTTGGAGCCATGAAATCCGAGATAGAATCCATGTATGAAAACAAAGTATGGACTTTGGTGGACTTGCCTGATGATAGGCACGCCATAGAAAACAAATGGATATTTAAGAAGAAGACAGACGCGGATGGTAATGTGACCATCTATAAGGCTCGGCTTGTCGCTAAGGGTTATCGACAAGTTCAAGGGATTGACTACGACGAGACTTTCTCTCCCGTAGCGATGCTGAAGTCAGTCAGAATCATGTTAGCTATTGCCGCATTCTATGATTATGAAATATGGCAAATGGACGTCAAAACAGCATTCCTTAACGACTTCCTCAAGGAAGAGTTGTATATGATGCAACCGGAAGGTTTTGTCGATCCAGAGAACGCTAACAAGGTATGCAAGCTCCAGCGCTCGATTTATGGGCTGGTGCAAGCATCTCGGAGTTGGAATATTCGCTTTGATGAAGTGATCAAAGCGTTTGGATTTATACAGACTTATGGAGAAGCCTGTATTTACAAGAAAGTGAGTGGGAGCTCTGTGGCATTTCTCATATTATATGTGGATGACATATTGCTGATGGGAAATGATATAGAATTCTTGGAAAATGTAAAGGCCTACTTGAATAAAAGTTTTTCAATGAAGGACTTTGGAGAAGCTACTTACATATTAGGCATCAAAATCTATAGAGATAGATCAAGACGCCTCATTGGTCTTTCACAAAGTACATACCTTGACAAAATATTGAAGAAGTTCAATATGGATCAGTCAAAGAAAGGATTCTTGCCTTTTTTGCAAGGTATGAGATTGAGCAAGGCTCAGTCGCCGACCACGGCAGAAGATAGAGAAAAGATGAGTGTCATTCCCTATGCCTCAGCCATAGGTTCTATCATGTATGCCATGTTGTGTACCAGACCTGATGTGAACCTTGCCATAAGTTTGGTAGGGAGGTACCAAAGTGATCCCGGTACGGAACACTAGACAGCGGTCAAGAACATCCTGAAGTACCTGAAAAGGACTAAGGATATGTTTCTCGTTTATGGAGGTGACGAAGAGCTCGTCGTAAAGGGTTACATCGATGCTAGCTTCGACACAGATCTGGATGACTCTAAGTCTCAAACCGGATACGTATATATTTTGAATGGAGGGGCAGTCAGCTGGTGCAGTTGCAAGCAGAGCGTGGTGGCAGTGTCTACATGTGAAGCGGAGTACATAGCTGCTTTCAAAGCAGCACAGGAAGGAGTCTGGATGAAGGAGTTCATCACCGACCTAGGAGTCATTCCAAGCGTGTCAAGCCGATGACTCTCTTCTGTGACAACACTGGTGCTATTGCCATTACCAAGGAGCCCAGGTTTCACAAGAAGACCAAGCACATCAAGCGCCGTTTCAACTCCATCCGGAATTATGTTCAGGATGGAGATATAGATATTTGTAAAGTGCATACGGATCTGAATGTCGCAGACCCGTTGACTAAACCTCTTTCACGGGCAAAACATGATCAACACCAGAACTCTATGGGTGTTCGATTCATCACAATGTAACTAGATTATTGACTCTAGTGCAAGTGGGAGACTGTTGGAAATATGCCCTAGAGACAATAATAAAAGTATTATTATATATTTCCTTGTTCATGATAATCGTCTGTTATTCATGCTTGAATTGTATTGTATGGAAACAGCGATACATGTGTGAATACATAGACCAAAAAATGAGTCCCTGGTAGGCCTCTAGTTACCAGCTCGTTGATCAACAAATGGTCACAGTTTCCTGACCATGGACATGGGATGTCGGTGATAACGGGATCACATCATTAGGAGAATGATGTGATGGACAAGACCCAATCCTGAGCATAGCACGAGATCGTTTTAGTTCGTAATGCATAAGCTTTTCGGTGTCAAGTATTTATTCCTTAGACCATGAGGTTGTACAACTCCCGGATGCTGTAGGAATACTTTGGGTGTGCCAAACGTCACAACGTAACTGGGTGGCTATAAAGGTACGCATCGGGTGTCTCCAAAAGTGTCTGTTGAGTTGGTACGAACCGAGAATGGGTTGTTGTCACTCCATATGACGGAGAGGTACCTCTGGGCCCACTCGGTAAGACATCATCATAATGAGCTCAATGTGACTAAGTAGTTAGTCACGGGATGATGGATTACGGATCGAGTAAAGAGACTTGCCATGACGAGATTGAACAAGGTATCGGTAATACCGACGATCGAATCTCGGGCAAGTACCGTACCGATGGACAAAGGGAATAACATATGGGATTGAGTGAATCCGTGACACGGTGGTTCATCCGATGAAGATCATTGAGGAACACGTGGGAACCAACATGGGTATCCAGATCCCGCTGTTGGTTATTGACCGGAGAGTCGTCTCGGTCATGTCCACGTGTCTCCCGAACCCGTAGGGTCTACACACTTAAGGTTCGGTAACGCTAGGGTTGTAGAGATACATGCACGTGGAAACCCGAAAGTTGTTCGGAGTCCCGGATGAGATCCCGGACGTCACGAGGAGTTCCGGAATGGTCCGGAGGTAAAGATTGATATATAGGAAGTCCAGTTTTGGCCATTGGGTGATCTCCCGGGGTCACCGGGAGCGTCCCGGGACCACCGGAGGGGCCCCGGGGGTCCACCGGGTGGGTCCACCCATCCCGGTGGGGACCCTAGGCCGCAAGGGGAAGTGTCCAGCCCTAATGGGCTGGTGCACCACTAGGGGCCCACCTCCCCATGCGCCTAGGGTTGAAACCCTAGGGGGAGGAGGCGCCCCACTTGCCTTGGGCGGCAAGGACACCCCCCTGGCCGCCGCCCCCCCTGCAGATTGGATCTGCAGGGCCCTGGCGCACCCCTGGCCCCCTATATATATGTGGGAGGGGAGAGGGCAGCCGCACCCAAGCCCTGGCGCCTCTCCCCCTCCCGTCACACCTCCATACTCCCAACGCAGGGCGCTCGGCGAAGCCCTGCTGCGGTCTCCACTGCAACCACCACCACGCCGTTGTGCTGCTGGATCTCTGATGACTTCTCCTCCCCCCTTGCTGGATCAAGAAGGAGGTGACGTTGCTGCACCGGACGTGTGTTGAACGCGGAGGTGCCGTCCGTTCGGCGCTAGATCATCGAACACGAAGAGTACGACTACTTCATCCACGCTTCTTCCAAAGCTTCCGCACGCGATCTACATAACCGTATGTAGATGCACTCTTACTTGCTCGTTGCTAGATGTCTCCATAGTTGGATCTTGGTGAAAGCGTAGAATTTTTTTGAATTCTGCTACGTTCCCCAACAGTATTTATGTTAGTATGTATTTGTTTGAATACATAGATACCGGAGGCCGTGACGGAGACGCGAACCACACCGAGTTAGGCTCCGACTTTTCAGAACCAGGCAAGCATGTTTGAACTCTTGATATGATGAGTGTGTTGCATGTTTGCGCGAGTAGCTCGTTCATAAGCATGATCATATGGGCATATGTGTATGGCATATTTCATGCAAGTAAGCTTCGGGTGAGTCCCGAAGGAGAATGTTGAGCCACCTCAATCATATGGTGATACGATGGGGTGGAATGCTGGTATTGTTGGAGCATGCCAGTAGTTGGTCAACTCAGTATCAACGGAGATCATGTCATGATTCCGTTCGTCTCCTTTTTAGTACTATCATAGGCCGTCCGTTGGGATTACGATCTAGTCGGTTGCAAACCACTTTCCGAGTACACACCAAGTAGAGGGGCCGGGATGAGGGTTCCATGGCCCTGGATTAAAGCCCGTCATCCGGTCAGGGGGCATGGGTGTTTCCGGTTGGGACCGAGAGGGGGGCACCCTTTAGAGCGCGCATATATAAAATTGATCCCATGCTATTCGAGGTTGTAGCCTCCCCGTCTTAAAGTTTTTCGTGAATGTCGTCGCGGGTGATTCCGGACGATAGGATGTTAAATGGGTGTGTACTGGTTAGTTGGGTTTCTACTAAAACACCGTAGACGGGACTAGCCCACGTGGCTAGTAGAACCCGTTGGCTATGAGTTAATGGTACAAGCTCTGCAGAGTTAAATTCCTTCAGTAGCCATGTTTATGGCCTAGGGTCCATCTTCATGTCAACCCGGTGACCGTTTTCGAGTATATTCTCGTTGGTAACCAGAGTAGTATTTTTGTCAAGTTCATTTGGTAGATGAACTCCCCTACTATCTTTGTATTTATTTATTTCCAGAAGTGTTTCATCATTACACTAATGCTATTTTATAAGCCCTTTACGTGATGTCGCTCAGACATCCGACTGTGGCATTCTTTTCTTTTATAAGCCCTTTATGTGATGTCGCTCAAACGTCCGACTGTGGCATTCTTTTCTTTTATAAGCCCTTTATGTGATGTCCCTCAGACGTCCGACTGTGGCATTATTTTCCCTTATAAGCCCTTTAGGTGATGTCGCTTAGACGTCCGACTGTGGCATTCTGTTATTTATTTTTGTTATAAGCCCTTTGTGTGATGTCACTCAGACGTCCGACTGTGGCATTCTTTTCTTTTATAAGCCCTTTATGTGATGTCGCTCAGACATCCGACTGAGGCATTCTTGTTATTTATTTTGCTATAAGCCCTTTATGTGGTGTCGCTTAGACGCCCGATTGTGGCCTGTTATCATTTATTATTTTCCTACGAGGCGTCACCCAGACCCTCGTTTGGTCTCGTTATTTTTGTCTTTTGGATTTCGGGAGGATTACCGCCCGACTTCCATTCTTTACTTTCAGTGCATTCATATTCTGTTCCGGTTGCATTTTTGGTGGAATACTCATATGCATTCATGTTGGCATTTGTTCTATATTAAGTCCGAACTGTCTTGCGAGTACATTCAAAGTACTCACCAGGCTTGTTGATTTGGCCAGATGTGGACGAAGGCGATCTCATGGATGAAGAGTTCGATAGCGAGTCCGATGCTTAGAGGAGTCCCAGTCAGTCCATTGCGATCCTGGAGTTGATCACTGTTTTATAACCGCTTCCGCCTACCACCAAATAAATTCATTGGGTCCCACTCCGACACCCGATGGACTGTATTATATTGGAGTCACACCACCCATTTCACTGTGACTTATTTCACCGCCTTTTTTTACGAGTCAGTAGTATGCTGATACGTCCAAAACGTATCTATAATTTCTGCTTGCTCCATGCCTCTTTTGTGTGATATTGCTATGATACTTATGCACTTCCATACACTTTTGATCATATTTGGACTAACCTATTAACTCAGTGCACCACAGTGCCAGTTCCTGTTATCTGCTGTTTTTCTATTTCAGGTTTCCCCCATATTAAAAGTGCCCTAAAAATTCCGGGAAAAATACAGGAAAAATCAGCGTATCGGGAGCTTCCGGAAAAACCAAGGCAGGGCCAGAGGGGAGCCTGGGGTGGCCCAGGCGGCCACCCGGCGCGGCCCCACCCCTGGCCGCGCCAGGGGGGCGCCTGGGGCCTCACCTCCGCCTCTGGTGACCCCCTTTGGCATATATATTGCACGCATCCCGAAACCCTCGAGGACGGAACCCTTTTTCGCGATCTCATCTCTGTTCCGCCGCCGCCGCGCTTCCAAGATCGGGAGCACCGGGATCTTGCCATCAAGCTTCGGGGGACCAGAATTCCTGCGCCGGCACCCTGCCGGGACGGGGAAGTGCCCCCGGATTCATCTCCATCGACGTTGCTTCCTCCCTCCATGATGCGGGAGTAGTTCCCCTTCGGGGCTGAGGTTCTTACCAGTAGCTATGTGATCAATTCTCTCTCCCATGATGTGATCTTCGTTGTGATCATAGGCTATGTTAATCTAGGGTGTTTCCCCTTCCTCTATGTATTGGATTGATGTACTCACTTGTCTTTATCTAGTATAATCCCCGAGACCAAGGTGACAGCGGTCTATTGGACATGGATTAGAACAATATTTTCATGAGTGATTTCCTCTCTTGTGTGTTGATTGAAGATTGAGAGTCTCTTGGTGCTTGTCTTTGACTATCCTTTGGATATGTTATGGTGATTGTGGGACTATCTTTGGATGGCCGCGGTGACATTGGGAAATCCTTAGATTGAGAACTACGAACTTTGAGGTGTGCTTTTGTAGCCCTACATAATTCTCGTCCTCTCTTGACCACGAAGGAATGATCTCTGAGTGTGTCCCCTTTGCATGTTTTATGGGAAATATCATGTGATTCGATTATGTTAATGTTGTTGGGAGTTGCCACTAGTGAAAGTATGAACCTTAGGCCTTGTTTCCACCATTGCAATACCATTTGTGCTCACGTTTACCACTTGTTTGCTTGCTGCACTTTTTATTACATATTTATATTACTTTGTTTTGCCATCCATATCACTTGCCATTTAACATCTCTTCGCCGAACTAGTGCACCTATACATCTGACAAGTGTATTAGGTGTGTTGGGGACACAAGAGACTTCTTGTATCTTAGTTGCAGGGTTGCTTGAGAGAGACCATCTTCAACCTCTACTTCCCTGAGTTCGATAAACCTTAGGTCATCCACTTAAGGGAAATTGCCGCTGTCCTACAAACCTCTGCGCTTGGAGGCCCAACATAGTCTACAAGAGTAGAAGCGTGTGTAGACATCAAGCTATTTCTGGCGCCGTTGCCGGGGAGGTGAGCGCTTGAAGGTATATCTTTAGATCTTGCAATTAAATCTTTTTGTTTCTTGTTTTTATTTCACTAGTTATGTTTATGGAAAACCTTGCTATTGGATCGTTGCTTGCGGGAGGACGTCCCACACCTGTGGTGGTTGCTCCTCCTCCTACTAAAATTGTGCCCTATAAAATACCGGCTGGTATTATCGATCATGTTTTGGCTAATCGTTATGCAGGAGACAGACATCCCGATGAACACTTGCTATATCTGTCACAACTATGTTCATTATTTAAGCTTGCAGGTGTATCGAGGGAGTTTGTCATGAGGAAATTATTTGCCTTGTCACTGAAAGGAAAAGCATTGGAATGGTATAGGCTACTAAATGACTCTCACCTGCTGGAGTGGGAAGAGATCCAGTCTCTCTTTTACTCCAAGTTTTATCCTCTTCATGAAGTCCATAAGAATAGGAATTATGTTTATAATTTCTACCCTCATGACGGAGAGAGCATAGCTCAAGCTTGGGGGAGACTGAAAACGGTAATGCTAAAATGTCCTAACCATGGGCTCCCCAAAGATATTATTATTACTAACTTCAATGCGAGGCTCTCTCGACATGATAAATATTTGCTCGATGCTTCCTCTATGGGTTCTTTCACAAACAAAAAGATTGATGCTAAATGGGAACTCCTTGATAGAATTCAACGCAACACTGAAGATTGGGAGATCGACAAAGGTAAAGAGTCAGGTATAATTTATGAGTATGATTGCATTAAGTCTTTTGTTGAAACTACAAGTTTTAATAAGTTTAGTGCTAAGTTTGGGCTTGATTCTCAACTCCTTGTTGATTTCCTCAAATCTTTTGCTTCACATCTTAATATGCCTAAGGAGGATTGGATCAAGCATCATAATGTTGGGGAACGTAGCATAATTCAAAAAATTTCTACGTCTTCACCAAGATCCAACTATGGAGACATCTAGCAACGAGTAACTTAGAGTGCATCTACATACCGTTATGAAGATTGCGTGCGGAAGCTTTCAACGAAGCAAGGATGAAGTAGTCGTACTCTTCACGTTCTTCGTCACCGATGAACTAGCGCCGAACGGACGGCACCTCCGTGTTCAACACACGTACGGTGCAGCAACGTCACCTCCTTCTTGATCCAGCAAGGGGGGTGGATAAGTCGTCAGAGATCCGGCAGCACGACGGCGTGATGACGGATGCAGTGGAGATCGCAGCAGGGCTTCGCCGGGCGCCCTGCGTTAGGAGTTGGGAGGTGTGACGGGAGGGGGAGAGGCGCCAGGGATCAGGTGCGGCTGCCCTCTCCCCCCCACATATATATAGGGGCCAGGGGGGCGCCTGGACCCCCTGCAGATCCAATCTGCAAGGGGGCGGCGGCCAAGGGGGGGTTCCTTGCCCCAAAGGCAAGTGGAGCCCCCCCTCCCCTTTAGGGTTGGAACCCTAGGCGCAGGGGAGGTGGGCCCCCTTTGGTGGTGCGCCAGCCCAGAGGGCTGGACACATCCCCTCGCGGCCTAGGGGCCCCACCGGGATGGGTGGCCCCACCCGGTGGACCCCCGGGGCCCCTCCGGTGGTCCGGGACGCTCCCGGTGACCCCCAGAGATCACCCGTTAGCCGAAACTGGACTTCCCATATATCAATCTTTACCTCCGGACCATTCCGGAACTCCTCGTGACGTCCGGGATCTCATCCGGGACTCCGAACAACTTTCGGGTTTCCACGTGCATTAATCTCTACGACCCTAGCGTTACCGAACCTTAAGTGTGTAGACCCTACGGGTTCGGGAGACACGTAAACATGACCGAGACCACTCTCCGGTCAATAACCAACAGCGGGATCTGGATACCCATGTTGGTTCCCACATGTTCCTCGATGATCTTCATCGGATGAACCACTATGTCAAGGATTCACTTAATCCCGTATGTTATTCCCTTTGTCCATCGGTACGGTACTTGCCCGAGATTCGATCGTCGGTATTCCCGATACCTTGTTCAATCTCGTTATGGCAAGTCTCTTTACTCGATCCGTAATCCATCATCCCGTGACTAACTACTTAGTCACATTGAGCTCATTATGATGATGTATTACCGAGTGGGCCCAGAGGTACCTCTCCGTCATACGGAGTGACAACATCCCAGTCTCGGTTCGTACCAACTCAACAGACACTTTCGGAGATACCCGATGCGTACCTTTATAGCCACCCAGTTATGTTGTGACGGTTGGCACACCCAAAGTACTCCTACGGTATCCGGGAGTTGTACAACCTCATGGTCTAAGGAATAAATACTTGACACCGAAAAGCTTATGCATCACGAACTATACGATCTCGTGTTATGCTCAAGTTTGGGTCTAGTCCATCACATCATTCTTCTAATGATGTGATCCCGTTATCACCGACATCTCATGTCCATGGTCAGGAAACCGTGACCATCTGTTGATCAACGAGCTGGGAACTAGAGGCCTACCAGGGAATCATTGTGATCTGTGTATTCACACATGTATCGCTGTTTCCGTACAATACAATTCAAGCATGAATAAAAGACAATTATCATGAACAAGGAGATATAATAATAATGCTTTTATTATTGCCTCTAGGGCATATCTCCAACACATTAACCTTTTAAAGAGACTTGCAAAGAAAATGAAATTGTTCATGATGACTGCAACATGCATGATCCAATTCCTAAAAATGAAGTTTTATATAAGCATGTTAATTTTTGTGGAGTGGATAGACCTTGTGAAAGGCCTATGATTGAAGAAGAGAAGTATTGTAAGCAACATAAGCATGAAAGAACAATCACTTGGGTCAGAGATTTAAATGAAATTGCTAGAGAATTGTGTGACCTTTATCCTTTTACTTCTGAACTTTGCCATATAGAGGGTCACTTTAATTTTGAATGCATGGACTTTCAAAACATAACTGTTAACCGGTTGTGTGATGACATGATCACCTCTGATCTTTATGATGAGCTTATGTTATTTTTGATGTGTGTAGAGTCATTAGAAAAGACTTCTTGGCTGGATGATAATGCCATAGGAATAAAAAACACTTTGCAAAATTGCCATCTCTATTGTGTTGTTAATTGCCATGAAAATGATTACATAAGTAAGATTAGAAAGGAGGGAACTTTACCAAAGTATAAAAATGTCTCTTATATTTCTGCTAATAAAAAGGAGAGTTTCTCCCAAGTTTCCCCTATTGTTTCTAATGATAAACCAGGATATGTGGAGAAGCTTCATCTCCAACCACCCCCTCCTAAGGTGAAGAAGAAGAAAAAGAAGAGGAGGAGGAGGAGGAGCAAGAAGGAAGAAGAATGGGTATCAACCTGGCCTGAGCATATTCCTCCCATCAACTTTTATCCTAACGGTTGTAAGTTTAAAGAAGAAGGTGAAGTTTATTGCCTTAATTATCATCTTGATGATACGTCCGTAGGTACTATTGAAGATGATTTTGATTATGATATGCATGTTACTTATTGTGATTGGGAAAATGATGATAATGCTGCTTATGATCTTGAAAATCTTTTTGGTACCAACTCTGAAAGTGAAGATATGGGAAGCTCTAAGCTTGGGGATGATAGGATTGCAAATCCTTTACCCACTAGTGATGTGACAATTGATAATTCTTTTGCTAGTAAGAATAAAGACAACATGATTACAAATATAGTTGCTAGCAATGATAATGCTCTTCTCTACCATGATGATGTTATAACTCCAATCTATAGTGATTATAAAGGTACCAATGACATAAGGAGAAATTATCCTTATGAAACTTGTCATAATCATGAAGGGAATTACTCCCTTGTTGAACACCACCCTCCTAATATACAACTAATCTATAGTGTTCAAGTTGTTTATGATAGTCCTACTCCCACTATTACCAATGAGAAAAATTATGCTTATGTGGGGAGTGAGAGTACCTTTTTGCATGTGGATCATGGTAACAATGCTTTATGTGATGCTTATATTGTTGAGTTCATCCATGATGCCACTGAAATTTATAATGAGAGAGGGAGGCTTGGTTCTAAATATCTTAATAATAAGAAGTTTCCTCTCTTTATGGTGAATATTTTGAAGTTATGCTTGTTTTGCCTTCCTATGCTAGTTGCTTCGTGCTTCAATGAATTATTCTATTGCAATATTCCTATGCATAGGAAGCATGTTAGGCTTAAATGTATTTGGCATTTGCTTCTTGATGCCCTCTTTTGTTCTTCAGCTCTTATTCTTACGAGAGCATCATTAAAGTTCTATGCCTAGCTTAGGCATTAAAGAAAGCGCTTTTGGGAGGCAGCCCACATGAATATTTTTTTTGCTTTTTGTTGTGTCTTGATGTTTTTTACTGCTGTAGCATCATCATTGTATCTTTGCTCTTCATATTTGTGCCAAGTATAGCCTCTGATTGCTAGAAAGTTCAAAAGTTGTGAGGTGCTATCCAGGAAACAGATTCTGTCCTTGGATAGAAAAATTCGTATAAAATCACCAGATCATCTTTTTGGTCTGACTTTTCTCGACAGCATTCTCTATATAATTGTCTTTCGTGTGTCTGTTCTGAGTTTTTTGATTTGAGTTGCAGAAGTGCCCCGAACAAATCAATTACTACCTGCTGTTCTGTTTTTCACAGATTCTGTCCTGTTTTGCCTTTCCTTCATTTTGCAAACCAAGAGCTTGCTTTTTCTTTGCAAAAACCTTTTGGAAATCTTGAGAAACAGTAGAACTTCAAGAATATATTTATTTCCAGCAAGGAACAATTATTTTATTAAGGGTACTAACCTCGCTAATCAGATTATGATGAGTTATGTATGAAGGGAGTTTTCAAGTGTGCGAGGGAAGATGATAAAAAGATTCAGGAGTGTCAAACGCTCAAGCTTGGGGATGCCCCCATGCACCCCCAAGAAATATTCAAGGAGACTCAAGCGTCTAAGCTTGGGGATGCCCCCGTGCATCCCCTTCTCCATGAACATTATCAGTTCGTCTTTCGTTCCACTATATTTTTATCACTTCATGTGTTATGTGCTATGCTTGGAGCGTCTTGCTTTTAGTTTTCCTTTTTAGTTTTCTTTAGCTTTTCATAACGAGTCGGAACTCAGCTTTCTTTATGTGGGAGAGAATCACGCTCCACTTCTACCTAGAACATAACATAGAATTTTCATGTCTATCTTTGTTGTGTGTGTTCTTTGTCTTTTAATAGCTACTATCATGTTCAGCTCTTAGCTTTCATGCTTATCTTTTCAAAAAGCTTTTGTTTAGTTGGTTGCTTGAACTCTCTTTAATTACCATGCTCACCTTATTAAGAGAGTTTGCTTCCGTTGCAGTGGTTAATATGTCTATGATAAAGATGCTACGTGCATAATGGCGCTTAGTAGTTCAGGTTTTCTTATGGTTAGTCTCAAATAGCTGGGGGATTCCCAATGTGTTATTGGAATACCAACATGATTTGTTTGCCTATGATGTGGTATGGTCTAGTAATATCATCCTTCGAGAATTTATTTTGATTGACTTGGCGTATGCTCACGCATATTTAAGACTATAAAGAAAGTATGTCAAGCCTTGATGATCTTTTATTTCTGAGTAGCGATATAACTTCCATGCCTGATTCAATGTTGCTTTGTCGCTCTGCATGATTATGACCGTCATTGCTCTTTTAGTTGGTCGCTCCCAGTCTTTTGCTAACCTCCACCTGTACTAAGCGGACTGACTGCTTGTGCATCCACATTCTTTTAATCCAGTTATGCCATATGAGTCCACCATACCTTGCTACATGGTATTTACCTGCCATTCCTAACGGAGACTTTCATGTACCATCTCGAAATTATTCAAAAAAGCATTCCTGTTTTGTGCCTCTGTTTTAGCTCATGAGGAAGTAGTAGTTAATTCATGATCTTTTTAAGTTGGACAAGCTTCACCCCGGGATTGCATGTATAATGTGCAAACCCATAATACGAGAAGGAACTGGCATTGAGTGCGCCCGGCTCAAAGATAATATAACAAACTAACCCTCCTTCACGCTTTGTTCATGAGAAATCAGAAAACTTTGGCAGTGATAAACAAAGGAGATTAAGAGGATGTGATCGTCCTCATTCGGGAGCCGTTCCTCGAAACTTGTCCATCCCAAGAAGTGATTGAGTTATCTGCTAGCATTCGTTGACGAAACATGCATGATCTAAAAAATTATTACCTCTGTTTTTTTAAAACCAAGAGCTCTGGTACATGTTTTGTCTTTGTTTCCGACTACGAGTTTTCAACCTTGCCAACAAAAGCCACGGTTCGAGAGTCTCCACCTTCTTTTAAAGCACCAACTACTGAGAGCATGATTGTCATTCTGAGTGTAATGTGCATTGTCCCAAAGTAGCATTGTCTTTTGCATGATTATGATATCGTTTATTCTGAAATCATTGTATCTAGTCATCACTTAAACCTTGAAGGTGCCCCTGCATTTATGTTTTGCATCACTAAAGGGGGCAAGCTAGATATCACTTTATCATATTTGCACATCATGTTCATTGCTAATCTTTTTGATGTTTCAGTTTCATATTGTAAAACTTTCAGTCATTTGTGATTTTCTCATGAGGCAACTTAATTACTTTAGAATCATTGTCTCAGTAAGCTTTTGTCATATGACTATGAAAAAGTCCTATATGGTTAATAGCATGTCACCACAGAAATTATTCTTGTTATCATTTACCTACTCGAGGACGAGCAGGAATTAATCTTGGGGATGTTGATACGTCCAGAACGTATCTATAATTTCTGCTTGCTCCATGCCACTTTTGGGTGATATTGCTATGATATTCATACACTTCCATACACTTTTGATCATATTAGGACTAACCTACTAATCCAGTGCACCCCGGCGCCAGTTTCTGTTTTCGGCTGATTTTGTATTTCAGGTTTTCACATTACGAGAACTGCCAGGAAAAATCCAGAAAAAAATATATAAAAAATCAGCGTTCCAGGAGCTACCGTGCGGCCAAAGTACAGCCGGGGGGGACCCACAGGGGCTCCAGGCGCCCTGTGGGCGCGCTCCCCCCCGGGCCGCGCCGGGGGGGGGGGGCGCGCCTGGGCCCCCCGAGGCACCTCCGATGCCCCCCTTTGGCATATATTTAAAGCGTGTCGAGGAAACCCTGATTCCGGACCCCTTTTCTCCAGACGCGATTCCGATCTCCGCCGCCATCGCCATCAAGCTTCGGGGGACCAGAATTCCTGCGCCGGCACCCTGCCGGGACGGGGAAGTGCCCCCGGATTCATCTCCATCGACGTTGCTTCCTCCCTCCATGATGCGGGAGTAGTTCCCCCTCGGGGCTGAGGTTCTTACCAGTAGCTATGTGGTCAATTCTCTCTCCCATGATGTGATCTTCGTTGTGATCATAGGCTATGTTAATCTAGGGTGTTTCCCCTTCCTCTATGTATTGGATTGATGTACTCACTTGTCTTTATCTAGTATAATCCCCGAGACCAAGGTGACAGCGGTCTATTGGACATGGATTAGAACAATATTTTCATGAGTGATTTCCTCTCTTGTGTGTTGATTGAAGATTGAGAGTCTCTTGGTGCTTGTCTTTGACTATCCTTTAGATATGTTATGGTGATTGTGGGACTCTCTTTGGATGGCCGCGGTGACATTGGGAAATCCTTAGATTGAGAACTACAAACTTTGAGGTGTGCTTTTGTAGCCCTACATAATTCTCGTCCTCTCTTGACCACGAAGGAATGATCTCCGAGTGTGTCCCCTTTGCATGTTTTATGGGAAATATCATGTGATTCAATTATGTTAATGTTGTTGGGAGTTGCCACTAGTGAAAGTATGAACCTTAGGCCTTGTTTCCACCATTGCAATACCATTTGTGCTCACGTTTACCACTTGTTTGCTTGCTGCACTTTTTATTACATATTTATATTACTTTGTTTTGCCATCCATATCACTTGCCATTTAACATCTCTTCGCCGAACTAGTGCACCTATACATCTGACAAGTGTATTAGGTGTGTTGGGGACACAAGAGACTTCTTGTATCTTAGTTGCAGGGTTGCTTGAGAGAGACCATCTTCAACCTCTACTTCCCTGAGTTCGATAAACCTTAGGTCATCCACTTAAGGGAAATTTTCGCTGTCCTACAAACCTCTGCGCTTGGAGGCCCAACATAGTCTACAAGAGTAGAAGCGTGTGTAGACATCAGTTGGGCCTTGCCCTAATCATTGCTACATGACGCGCTAGTATCATTGCATATCCTGCTACACTGGCAGAGGCATACATTTGCATACATCATGATAGTTTCATTTTCTTTATGTTGAGTACTTTTGTAAAGTGTGAAAGATCTTCTATACTTCTTGTAATACATAGAGTGTTGCCCCTAAAGTGAGGAAAAGATCCCAAAGAGGACAAATCAAAAGATCCCAAAGAGGACAAAATCAAAAGATCCCAAAGAGGACAAATGAGAGATAAATAGAAAGAGCCATTGAGGCCACAAAAAAATAAAAAAAAATAAAAAAGAGAAAAAAGAGAAAAAGAAATAAAAAGAGAGAAGGGGGCACACTACTATTTCTTTTGAGAGATCCACACTCGTACTCCATCTTATACCTTGTGCTCCATAGAGATTATCATTTATGCATATAGCTATGTGGGGACCTTTACACTATAGAACTTGGCTTGTATATTCCAATGATGAGCCTCCTCAAAAGAGCTCTAGGTCTTCTTGAGCAAGCAAGTTGGATGCACCCCCACTAGTTCCATTGGAGAGCTTACCTTATCTCATATGTGCATCCGTTGCATGGCAATCCCTACTCCTCACATCATATCTATCATTTGACTTTCTCTCGTCGATGATTGTCCTCATTGATGTGAGCCTTTCACACCCTTTTTGTCTTCCCCCTCTATCATTTCTCTCTTTGCCATCCTAAGTGTCGAATTTCTTGCTTATGCTCATCCATTGCATGAGTGCTCAAAATATCGAAAGGGAGTGGATCATTTTGACTTGTACCTGGCTGACGGTCTGGGGATGAGTCAAGATAAGATTCCAAAGAAGACCAAGTGTGAAACTTTAGTAGATTAAGTTCTCAACAATACAAAAACTATGTTTTACTCTCTCATATATCCCTATCCCCTTTCTTGCACACAAACACCATTTGGAGACATTCGAGTCACGGACAGCGAGAGCTCTTGCACCTTTATGTTCTTATGTTGCTTGTTACAATGCTAATATAGACTCTTGCTTGTTATGACTTGAATTGAATTACATGCCTTGATTGCTTTACTTAAAAGTTCTTATATGGTTGATAGCATGTCACCACAGAAATTATGCTTGTTATCATTAACCTACTCGAGGACGAGCAGGAATTAAGCTTGGGGATGTTGATACGTCCAAAACGTATCTATAATTTTTGCTGGCTCCATGCCTCTTTTGTGTGATATTGCTATGATATTTATGCACTTCCATACACTTTTGATCATATTTGGACTAACCTATTAACTCAGTGCACCATAGTGCCAGTTCCTGTTTTCTGCTGTTTTTCTATTTCAGGTTTCCCCCATATTAAAAGTGCCCTAAAAATTCCGGGAAAAATATAGGAAAAATCAGCGTATCGGGAGCTTCCGGAAAAACCAAGGCAGGGCCAGAGGGGAGCCTGGGGTGGCCCAGGCGGCCACCCGGTGCGGCCCCACCCCTGGCCGTGCCAGGGGGGCGCCTGGGGCCCCACCTCCGCCTCTGGTGACCCCCTTTGGCATATATATTGCACGCGTCCCGAAACCCTCGAGGACGGAACCCTTTTTCGCGATCTCATCTCTGTTCCGCCGCCGCCGCGCTTCCAAGATCGGGAGCACCAGGAGAACTCTTCCCGGCACCCTGCCGGAGGGGAGAACCACCACCGGGAGCTTCTCCACCACCATGGACGCTTCCCGGATGAGTTGTGAGTAGTCTCCCTTGGACCATGGGTCCATGACCAGTAGCTATGTGATGTTCTCCTCCCCTCTTTGTCCTTCATCGATTAGACCTCGTGAGCTGCCCTACATAATCGAGGCACATATGTAATCTTTATGCTGTTGCTCTGCTGAGTTTGCTGGGATCCGATGGATTATGAGATTATGTTCAGATTGTGTGTGAGTAATATATTTGATTCACCTCTTTTATATTTATGTTCTTGAGTAATTCTTTCATGTTCTCCGTTGCTATTTATTGCTTTGGCCGAGTAGTAGGTAGTAACTCCAAGAGGGAACGTTATGCTTGATTGTGGGTTCATGCCCCTCGATGACTAGTTTGAGTGACAGAAACATGAGTCTAGGGGATGTGCTGTTGCCACAAGGGGGAAAACAACGGTTCTTGTACTTGCGGGTGCAAGGATTGTTTACTTTACGCAAAGTTCTTTTAATGCAGTTGTCTGTTGCTTTGAGTTTACACTTTGGGTGGGACTCGCAAGTCAATACCAGCGAGATGTTCTGGATAGATATCTCAAGGTGGATGATTAGTAGTAGATGCAGATGGATTTCGGTCTACTTGCCTTGGCGTACCGCCCATGCTTTTGAGCCTCTACCTTTCTTACAGCATAGTTAGCATTGGTTTGCGCACATAATCCTGTCAATTGCCCAGCTGTAATTTTTTTACCTCGCTTAGCTGTTTTATCGTCTTTTGGGAGAGAGACATCACTAGTGAACATCATGGGACCCCGGTCCATATTACCATCACTGATCACACCCGCTATTTACTTCCTGTTCTTATTTCCTAGTTGCAGTCATACCTATCACTATTATATCTTGCGTTTGATCCTTTGTAAATGACAAGGTTGGAGGGATTGACAACCTCTCTGTACTCGTTGGGAGCAAAGTTATTTGTATCTGTGTGCAGGTCCTGTCAAGCAGAAGTCTCTGGCGCTATT
This sequence comes from Secale cereale, assembly GCA_902687465.1. NCBI lineage: Eukaryota > Viridiplantae > Streptophyta > Magnoliopsida > Poales > Poaceae > Secale > Secale cereale. The sequence goes on along the minus strand of LR738714.1, from coordinate 820,254,586 downwards.
GACACCTTCTTGTCGACCCTCGGAGTCTCACGGGATTCGATCCTTGGTATCTTTGCCAAGGGAAATTTGCCGCTACACTACATCTCAAACCTTCCACTTGGGGTAACCAACGAGGGGCGAGAAGCCATCATATGCCACCCTACCTTGCGCCATATCCGCCTCTATGTAATATACTGGCGCGCTTGTAATAAAATTTGTTGAGCCACCCCTAGCTCAACCTTGTATAATATTAAGTGTATTGGAAATTCTGTATCAAGGAATTGTCTGCCAGTAGGAATATTATTCCTCGCTGGTTATTAAAGAGATCGGTCTTCCGGTAACTATTTTACTGAAGGACCGGTCGCGACAGGGACTCCAACAGGGCTTCGCCAAGCACTATGAGAGACGAGGAGGGAGAGAGGTAGGGATGCGCCAAGAGAGAGAGGTCAAACCGTGTGTTGGGCAGCCCCATACCTCAAGTATATAGGGAGGGGCTGCGCCCCCTTTAGGGTTCCCTCCCTAAGGGGGGCGGCAGCCCTAGATCCCATCTAGGGCGGCGGCCAGAGGGGGAGAGGGAGAGGGGGGCGCATCAAGCTGGGCCCTAGGGCCCATCTGCCCTAGTGTTTGCCCCCTCCCCTCTTGGAGGCGCCTTGGGCCCTAGTGGGAGGCGCCCCAGCCCATCTAGGGGCTGGTACCTTCCCACTATTGGCCCACGTTGGCCTCCAGGGCTGGTGGCCCCTCCCGGTGGACCCCCGGACCCTTCCTGTGGTCCCGGTACAATACCGGTGATGCCCGGAACACTTCCGATGGCCAAATCCTCACTTCGTATATATCAATCTTTACCTCCGGACCATTCCGGAACTCCTCGTGATGTCCGGGATCTCATCCGGGACTCCGAACAACATTCGGTAACAGCGTACATACTTTCCCTATAACCCTAGCGTCATCGAACCTTAAGTGTGTAGACCCTACGGGCTCGGGAGTCATGCAAACATGGCCGAGACAACTCTACGGCCAATAACCAACGGTGGGATCTGGATACCCATGTTGGCTCCCACATGTTCCACGATGATCTCATCGGATGAACCACGATGTCCAGGATTCAATCAATCTCGTATACGATTCCCTTTGTCTATCGGTATAGCACTTGCCCGAGATTCGATCGTCGGTATACCGATACCTTGCTCAATCTCGTTACGGCAAGCCTCTTTACTCGTTCCGTAACACATCATCCCGTGATCAACTCCTTGATCACATTGTGCACATTATGATGATGTCCTACCGAGTGGGCCCAAAGATACCTCTCCGTCATACGGAGTGACAAATCCCAGTCTCGATTCATGTCAACCCAACAAACACTTTCGGAGATACCCGTAGTGCACCTTTATAGCCACCCACTTACGTTGTGACGTTTGGCACGCCCAAAGCATCCCTACGGTATCCGGGAGTTGCACAACCTCATGGTCTAAGGAAAGGATACTTGACATTGGAAAGATTTAGCATACGAACTACACGATCTTGTGCTAGGCTTAGGATTGGGTCTTGTCCATCACATCATTCTCCTAATGATGTGATCCCGTTATCAATGACATCCAATGTCCATGGTCAGGAAACCGTGACCATCTGTTGATCAACGAGCTAGTCAACTAGAGGCTTACTTGGGACATGGTGTTTGTCTATGTATCCACACATGTATATGAGTTTCCTATCAATACAATTCTAGCATGGATAATAAACAATTATCATGAACAAGGAAATATAATAATAACCAATTTATTATTGCCTCTCGGGCATATTTCCAATAGTCTCCCATTTGCACTAGAGTCAATAATCTAGTTCACATCGCCATGTGATCAACACTCATAGGTCACATCGCCATGTGACTAACATCCAAGAGTTCACTAGAGTCAATAATCTAGTTCACATCACTATGTGATCAACACTCAATGAGTTCTGGGTTTGATCATGTTATGCTTGTGAGAGAGGTTGTAGTCAACGGGTCTGCAACATTCAGATCCCTATGTATTTCGCAAAACTTTATATCATCTCGTAGATGCTGCTACAATATTCCACTTGGAGCTATTCCAAATGGCTGCTCCTTTATACGTTTCCGGTATCTCTACTTAGAGCTATCCGGATAGGTGTTAAGCTTGCATCGACAAAACTCTTTACATCGAACTCTTTATCACCTCCATAACCAAGAAACATTTCCTTATTCCTCTAAGGTTAATTTTGACCGCTATCTAGTGATCCACTCCTGGATCACCTTTGTACCCTCTTACCAGACATGTGGCAAGGCACACATCAGGTGCGGTACTCAGCATGGCATATCGTATAGGGCCTATGACAAAAGCATAGGGGACGACCTTCGTCCTTCCTCTTTATTCTGCCGTGGTCAAGCTTTGAGTCTTACTCAACTTCACACCTTACAACTCAGGTAAGAACTCCTTCTTTGACTGATCTATTTTGAACTCCTTCAAAATCATGTCAAAGGTGTGTGTTCTTTTGAAAGTATCATCAGGCGTCTTGATCTATCTGTATAGATCTTGATGCCCAATAGGTAAGTAGCTTTATCCAGGTCTTCCTTTAAAAAAACCTTTCAAACAACCCTTTATGCTTTCCAGAAATTCTACATCATTTCGGATCAACAATATGTCATTCACATATACTCATCAGAAATGTTGTAGTGCTCCCACTCACTTTATTGTAAATACAAGTTTCTATCAAACTTTGTACAAACCCAAAAACTTTGATCACTCCATCAAAGCGTATAATCCGACTCCGAGATGCTTGCTCTAGTCCATGGAAGGATCGCTGGAGGTAGCATACCTTTGAGCATCCTTAGGCTCGACAAAACCTTTCTGATTGTATCACATACAACCTTTCCTTACGAAAACTTGTAAGGAAACTTGTTTTGACATCCATCTGCCAGATTTCATAAATGCAGCTAATGCTAACATGATTCCGACGGACTTAAGCATCGCTACGGGTGAGAAAATCTCATTGTAGTCAACTCCTTGAACTTGTAAAAAACTTTCCGCCACAAGTCGAGCTTCATAGACGGTGACATTACCGTCCACGTTCGTCTTCTTCTTAAAGATCCATTTATCTCAATGGCTTGCCGATCATCGGGCAAGTCCACCAAAGTACATATTTTGTTTTGATACATGGATTCTATCTCGGATTTCTCGGCCTCTAACCATTTGTCGGAATACGGGACCACCATCGCTTCTCCATAGTTCGTAGGTTCATTGTTGTCCAACAACATGACATCTAAGACAGGATCACCGTATCACTCAGGAGTAGTACATATCCTTGTCGACCTACGAGGTTCGATAGCAACTTTATCCGAAGCTTCATGATCACTATCATTAGTTTCCTCTTCAACAGTCATAGGTTCGATAGAAACATCTTTCTGTGTTGCACTACTCTCCGGTTGAAGTGAGGTTTCGACAACCTCATCAAGTTCTATCTTCCTCCCACTCCATTCTTTCGAGAGAAACTCCTTCTCGAGAAAGGACCCATTCTTTGCGACAAACATTTTTGCCCTTGGATCTGAGATAGAAGGTATACCCAACTGTTACCTTTGGGTATCCTATGAAGATGTATTTGTCCGCTTTGGGTTCGAACTTTTTCCGGCTGAAGCCATAAGCATCGCAGCCCCAAACATTAAGAAACGACAACTATGGTTTCTTTCCAAACCATAGTTCATACGGCGTCGTCTCAACGGACTTAGATGGTGCCCCTATCTAAAGTGAGTGCAGCTGTCTCTAATGCATAACCTCAAAATAATAGCGGTACATCGGTAAGAGACATCATAGATCGAACCATATCTCATAAGGTTCGATTACGACGCCCAGACACACCATTACGCTGTGGTGTTCCAGGTGGCTTCAACTGCGAAACAATTCCACAATGTCTTAAGTGATTGACAAACTCATAACTCAGAAAATCTCCTCTTGATTAGATCGTAGGAACATGATCTTCTTGTTATGATGATTCTTAACTTCACTCTGAAATTGCTTGAACTTTTCAAACGTATCAGACTTTTGCTTCATTAAGTAAATATACCCATATCTACTCAAATCGTCAGTGAAGATGAGAAAATAACGATATCCACCACACGCCTTAATTCTCATTGGATCACACACATCAACATGTATGATTTCCAACAAGTCACTTGTCCGTTTCATTGTACCTGAAAACGGGATCTCAGTCATCCTGCCCATGAGGCATGGCTCGCATGTGTGAAGCGATTCAAAATCAAGTGACTCCAAACATCCATTAGCATGGAGTTTCTTCATGCATTTTGTGCCAAAATGACCTAAGCGGCAGTGCCACAAGAAAGTGGTAATATCATTATTAACTCTATATCTTTTGGCGTTAATATTATTATCATGTGTATTACTATGATCGAGATTCAACAAACCATTGGGTGCATGACCGTAAAGGTATTATTCATGTAAACAGAATAACCATTATTCTCTAACTTAAATGAATAACCGTATTGCAATGAACATGATCCAACCATATTCATGCTCAACGTAGACACCTGATAACATTTATCTAGGTTCAACACCAATCCCGAAGGTAGAGGGAGCGTGCGAGGGTGATATTATAAACCTTGGAAACACTTCCAACACACATCGTCACCTCGCCCTTAGCTAGTCTCCGTTCAGTCCGTAGCTTTTGCTTCAAGTCACTAATAATAGCAACTGAACCGGTATCCAATACCCAGGTACTACTAGGAGTACTAGTAAGGTACACATCAATAACACGTATACTTTGTTGAAGTTGCCAGCTTTCTTATCTACCATGTATTTGGGGTAGTTCCGCAACTATGTGACCGTTCCCCTTACAATAGAAGTACTTAGTCTCGAGGTTTGGGTTCAACCTTGGGTTCCTTCATTAGAGCGACAACTGGTTTGCCATTCATCAAGTTTCCCTTCTAGCCCTTGCCCCTTTTGAAACCAGTGGTCTTGTTAAACCATCAACACTTGATGCTCCTTCTTGATTTCTACTTTTGCGGTCTTAAGCACCGCTAACAACTCCGGGATCATCTCCATTCTTTGCATATCATAGTTCATCACGAAGTTCTAGTAGCTTGGTGATAGTGTCTAGAGAATTTCGTCAACCACTATCTCATCTGGAAGATTAACTCCCACTTGGTTCAAGTGATTTTAGCACCCAGACATTCTGAGCACATGCTAACTAGTTGAGCTATTCTCCACCATCTTGTTGGCAAAAGAACTTGTCAGAGGTCTCATACCTCTCAACATGGGCATGAGCCTGAAATCCCAATTTCAGCTCTTGGAACATCTCATATGTCATATGGCCTTCAAAACGTCATATGAATCCCGAGTCTAAGCCATAAAATATGGTGCACTAAACTATCAAGTAGTCATCAGGACGTGTCTGTCAGGTGTTCACAACATCCACAGACAACGTTGTAGGGGTTTGCACATCGAGCAGTGCATCAAAGACGTAAGCTTTCTGTGTAGCAGTGAGGACACTCCTCGGACTATGGACCCAGTCCGCATCATTGCTTAAAATATCTTTCAACTTAGTCTTTCTTTAGGATCGTATTAAACATGGAGCTACAACGCAAGCTTTTGGTCTACAACATAATTTGCGAAGACAACTTAGAATATTGTTCATGACAACTAAGTCCATCTAATGAACTCCCACTCAGATAGACATCTCTCTAGTCATCTAAGTGATACATGATCCGAATCGACTAGGCCGTGTCCGATCATCACGTGAGACGGACTAGTCATCAACGGTGAACATCTTTATGTTGATCGTATCTTCTATACGACTCACGTTTGACCTTTCGGTCTTCCGTGTTCCGAGGCCATGTCTGTACATGCTAGGATCGTCAAGTGAACCCTAAGTGTATTGCGTGTGTAAATCTGGCTTACACCCGTTGTATGCGAACGTTAGGGCCTATCACACCCGATCATCACGTGGTGCTTCGGAACAACAGACCTTAGCAACGGTGCACAGTTAAGGGGAACACAATTCTTGAAATTTTAGTGAGAGATCATCTTATTTACTACTGTCGTTCTAAGAAAATAAGATGTAAAACATGATAAACATCACATGCAATCAAATAGTGACATGATATGGCCAATATCATTTTGCTCCTTTTGATCTTCATCTTCGGGGCTCCATGATCATCATCGTCACCGGCATGACACCATGATCTCCATCATCATGATCTCCATTATCGTGTCTTCATGAAGTTGTCTCGCCAAATATTACTTCTACTACTATGGCTAACGGTTAGCAATAAACTAAAGTAATTACATGGCATTTTTAGTGACACGCAGGTCATACAATAAAATAAGACAACTCCTATGGCTCCTACCGGCTGTCATTCTCATCGACATGCAAGTCGTGATTCCTATTACAAGAACATGATCAATCTCATACATCACATATATCATTCATCACATCCTTTTGGCCAAATCACATCACACGGCACATGCTACAAGAACAAGTTAGATGTCCTCTAATTGTTGTTTCAAGGTTTTACGTGGCTGCTATAGGTTTCTAGCAAGAACGTTTCTTACCTACGCCAAAACGACAACGTGATATGCCAATTTCTATTTACCCTTCATAAGGACCCTTTTCATCGAATCCGATCCGACTAAAGTGGGAGAGACAGACACCCGCTAGCCACCTTATGCAACTAGTGCATGTCAGTCGGTGGAACCTGTCTCACGTAAGAGTACGTGTAAGGTCGGTCCGGGCCGCTTCATCCGACGATGCCGCCGAATCAAGATAAGACTAGTAACGGCAAGTAAATTGACAAATCGACGCCCACAACTACTTTGTGTTCTACTCGTGCAAGAAACTACGCATAGACCTAGCTCATGATGCCACTGTTGGGGATCGTAACAGAAATCAAAAAAATTCTACGCATCACCAAGATCAATCTATGGAGTAAAGTAGCAACGAGGGAGAGGGGACTGCATCTACATACCCTTGTAGATCGCGATGCGGAAACGTTACAAGAACGCGGATGAAGGAGTCGTACTCGTAGCGATTCAGATCGTGACTGATTCCGACCTAAGCGTCGAACAATGGCGCCTCCGCGTTCAACACACGTGTAGCCCGGTGACATCTCCCACGCCTTGATCCATCAAGGGGAGAAGGTGAGGTTGGGGAAGACTCCGTTCAGCAGCAGCACGCCGGCGTAGTGGTGGTGGAGGAGCGCGGGACTCCAGCAGGGCTTCGCCAAGCACTTCGAGAGACGAGGAGGGAGAGAGGTAGGGCTGCGCCAAGAGAGAGAGGTCAAACCATGTGTTGGGCAGCCCCATACCTCAAGTATATATAGGGGGAGGGGAGGGGCTGCGCCCCCTTTAGGGTTCCCTCCCTGAGGAGGGGCGGCAGCCCTAGATCCCATCTAGGGCGGCGGCCAGAGGGGGAGAGGGAGAGGGGGGCGCACCAAGCTGGGCCCTAGGGCCCATCTGCCCTAGGGTTTGCCCCCCTCCCCTCTTGGAGGCGCCTTGGGCCCTAGTGGGAGGTGCCCCAGCCCATCTAGGGGCTGGTCCCTTCCCACTATTGACCCACGTAGGCCTCCGGGGCTGGTGGCCCCTCCCGGTGGACCCCCGGTCCCTTCCGGTGGTTCCGGTACATTATCGGTGATGCCCGGAACACTTCCAGTGGCCAAATCCTCACTTTCTATATATCAATCTTTACCTCCGGACCATTCCGAAACTCCTCGTGACATCCAGGATCTCATCCGGGACTTCGAACAACATTCGATAACCGCATACATACTTTCCGTATAACCCTAGCATCATCAAACTTTAAGTGTGTAGACCCTACGGGCTCGGGAGTCATGCAGACATGGCCGAGACAACTCTCCGACCAATAACCAACAGCGGAATCTGCATACCCATGTTGGCTCCCACATGTTCCATGATGATCTCATCGGATGAACCATGATGTCAAGGATTCAATCAATCCCGTATACGAATCCCTTTGTCTATCGGTATAGCACTTGCCCGAGATTCGATCGTCGGTATACCGATACCTTGCTCAATCTCGTTACGGTAAGTCTCTTTACTCGTTCCGTAACACATCATCCCGTGATCAACTCCTTGATCACATTGTGCACATTATGATTATGTCCTACCGAGTGGGCCCAGCGATACCTCTCCGTCATACGGAGTGACAAATCCCAGTCTCTATTTGTTGGAAATATGCCCTAGAGGCAATAATAAATTGGTTATTATTATATTTTCTTGTTCATGATAATTGTTTATTATCCATGCTAGAATTGTATTGATAGGAAACTCAGATACATGTGTGGATACATAGACAAACACCATGTCCCTAGTAAGCCTCTAGTTGACTAGCTCGTTGATCAACAGATGGTCACGATTTCTTGACCATGGACATTGGATGTCATTGATAACGGGATCACATCATTAAGCCTAGCACAGATCCTGTAGTTCGTATGCTAAAGCTTTTCTAAATGTCAAGTATCTTTTCCTTAGACCATGAGATTGTGCAACTCCCGGATACCGTAGGAATGCTTTGGGTGTACCAAACGTCACAACGTAACTGGGTGGCTATAAAGGTGCACTACAGGTATCTCCGAAAGTGTTTGTTGGGTTGGCACGAATCGAGACTGGGATTTGTCACTCCGTATGATGAAGAGGTATCTCTGGGCCCACTCGATAGGACATCATCATAATGTGCACAATCTGATCAAGGAGTTGATCACGGGATGATGTGTTATAGAACGAGTAAAGAGACATGCCGGTAACGAGATTGAACGAGGTATCGGTATATCGACGATCGAATCTCGTGCAAGTACTATGCCGATAGACAAAGGGGATTGTATACATGATTGATTGAATCCTTCACATCATGGAGCATGTGGGAGCCAACATGGGTATCCAGATCCCGCTGTTGGTTATTGACCGGAGAGTTGTCTCGGTCATGTCTACATGGTTCCCGAACCCGTAGGGTCTACACACTTAAGGTTCAATGACACTAGGGTTATAGGGAAAGTATGTACGCGGTTACCGAATGTTGTTCGGAGTCCCGGATGAGATCCCGAACGTCACGAGGAGTTCCGGAATGGTCCGGGGGTAAAGATTCATATATGGGAAGTCCCGTTTTGGTCACCGGAAAAGTTTCAGGCGCTATCGGTAACGTACCGGGACCACTGGCAGGGTCCCGGGGGTCCACCAGGTGGGGCCACCAGCCCCAGAAGGCTGCGTGGGCCAAGTGTGGGAGGGGACCAGCCTCAGGTGGGCTGGTGCGTGATACGTCCAAAACGTATCTATAATTTCTGCTTGCTCCATGCCTCTTTTGGGTGATATTGCTATGATATTTATACACTTCCATACACTTTTGATCATATTTGGACTAACCTATTAACTCAGTGCACCCCAGTGCCAGTTTCTGTTTTTGGCTGTTTTTGTATTTCAGGTTTTCACATTACGAGAACTGCCAGGAAAAATCCAGAAAAATTATATAAAAAAATCTGCGTTCCAGAAACTACCGTGCGCCCGAAGGACAGCCGGGGGGGCCACCAGGGCTCCAGGCGCGCTGGCGGCGCCCCCCCCCCCCCCCTGGGCCGCGCCGGGGGGGGGCGCCTGGACCCCCCGAGGCTCCTCCGATGCCACCCTTTGGCATATATTTAAAGCGTCTCCCGAAACCCTTGAGGGAGGAACTCTTTTTCGCGATCTCATCTCTGTTCCGCCGCCGCCGCCGCTTCCAAGATCGGGAGCACCAGGAGACCTCTTCCCGGCACCCTGCCGGAGGGGAGGATCACCACCGGGAGCCTCTCCACCACCATGGACGCCTCCCGGATGAGTTGTGAGTAGTCTCCCTTGGGCCATGAGTCCATGACCAGTAGCTATGTGATGTTCTCCTCCCGTTCTTGTCCTTCACTAATTAGTCCTCGTGAGCTGCCCTACATGATCGAGGCACATATGTAATCCTTATGTTGTTGCTATGATGAGTTTGCTGGGATCCGATGGATTATGAGGTTATGTTCAGATTGTGCTTGAGTAATATATTTGATCTACCTCTTTTATATTTATGTTCGTAAGTAATTCTTGCATGTTCTCCATTGTTACTTATTGCTTTGGCCAAGTAGTAGGTAGTGACTCCAAGAGGGAACGTTATGCTTGATTGTGGGTTCATGCCCCTCGATGACTAGTTTGAGTGACAGAAACATGAGTCTAGGGGATGTGCTGTTGCCACAAGGGGGAAAACAACGGTGCTTGTGCCCGCGGGTGCAAGGATTGTTTACTTTACGCAAAGTTCTTTTAATGCAGTTGTCTGTTGCATTGAGTTTACACTATGGGTGGGACTCGCAACTTAATACCAGCGAGATGTTCTGGATAGATATCTCAAGGTGGATGATTAGTAGTAGATATTGATGGATTTCGGTCTACTTACTTTGGCGTACCGTCCATGCTTTGAGCCTCAACCTTTCTTGCAATGTAGTCATCATTGGTTTGCGTTCGTGGTCCTGTCAATTGCCCAGCTGTAATTCGTTTACCTCACATAGCTGTTTTATCGTCTTTTGGGAGAGAGACATCACTAGTGAACATCATGAGACTCCGGTCCATATTACCATCATTGATCACATCCGCTATTTACTTTTCGCTATCATTTACTATTGCAATTATATCTATCACTACTATCACTTGCGTTTGACCCTTTGTAAAAGACAAGGCCGGAGGGATTGACAACCTCTCTGTACTCGTTGGGAGCAAAGTTATTTGTATCTGTGTGCAGGTCCACGTTGATTGCTAATATCTGGCGCCGTAGCAGTTGACACCTTCTTGTTGAACCTAGGAGTCTCTGGGGATTCGATCCTTGGTATCTTTGCCAAGGGAAAAACTTCCGCAACACTACTTCCGCAACCTAGGAATCTAGAGTTTTTCTGGCGCCGTTGCCGGGGACTCCACTCTTCAGGATAGGGGAGTTGCACGCTATCTTTTACCTTTGCTTTTAGTCTTGTTAGTTTACCTTTCAGTTTTTGCTTTAGTATCTTTTATCGAAAATCACAAAAATAGTTATCTCATTCTTTAGTTGTCATTATGTCGGGTCCTTTTGTCTTTGACGAGGCAGAAGTTCTCACCTTTAAACAAAGAGGTGGGGAAAGTTTGTGTCGGGGCCGGATTTCGGGAACACAATATTCCAGAAATTAACCCCTAGTGTCATCACCAGCCCAGGATTACTGTTACTGGTGGACACATCCTTGTTACAGATTACCAAGCATTTACAAGAATTTGATACAAGACCATAAAGGTCTACTGATACAACAATGACTCCGGTGGTGGATGAAGGAATTGGCTTATGGATCTCCAACATCGATGGGGCTCCATTCCCACAGGAACAGCTGACCCGGATAACTTCTATCCCGCGTGGTTGCACTCCTAGGATTCGCACGGACGTCGCTGTGGTACTCCTCGCAGAACTCCTAACCTGGCCAAGTAAATAGCCAGGGACAAGCCTGTAAGTACGTTTGAATGTACTCGCAAACATCATGGACAAATAATATAACAAATGCAGCAAACAATTATATGGTCATGATGAATTAAACAATATGCATATGCTCATGATGGACTTATATTAAATGCATGCTGACAGTATTAAAACAGGACATGATGAATAATAGTTAGGGCAGAAAATAAATATTAGTATCAATAAAATATAAAAGAAATGCCGGTCGGATGTCAAGTGACACCACGGTCGGTCTTGGAAAGAAATGCCAGTCGGGTGTCTAAAAGAGAAATCGGACGATACCATCCGAGAACTCAGGCAACGCCACGAAAGGACTTGAAAAGAAATGCCAGTCGGGTATCCACAAGAGTAGTGGCGTGATAAACCGCCTGGAACTCGAGGGACGCCACAAAAGGACTTGAAAATAAAAACGAATGTCCGGGGTAGACTAGCCAGCCCCTGAGACACTCTGGAAAGTAAAATAAGAGCAGGGGGTTAGTTCACAAATATAATCATATCATCCAATATACTAATGGTAACACCAGTAGCAACGATAATTATCCTGCAAAATAACCATGCTCAATTTTTAAATATTTCCTCCGGAGACCGACTCTAAGACCGACACTTGACCAACCCAGACTGTAGTCCTTAACCGCGGACACGGCTATTCGAATAGGTTTTTAAACTCTGCAGAGGGTGTACTCTTTACCCACAAGTATAGGATTTTTTTTAGTCAGTATCGTGACACTGACTAATTCCCATTATGGTCTTTGGGTTGAAAACACGCCTGACCAGCACACACCAGAAAATCCGTTCAGATGCCAGGAATCACCCAAAGCATCGTTCTAGAAAAACTCTAAGTCGGAGAGGCTACAACCTCCAAGAGCATGGGATCACTATTTACGCGCGGATTACAAGGGTACACTCCCTCTCGGCATCACGACAGCCGGAAACACCCATGCCCCCTGACCCGATGGAAGGATTTAGTCCACCGTCGTGGAAAACCCTCATCGTGGCCCTTTGTACGGTGTGTGCACCGAAAGGGGTTAACAACTTACTAAACCATACCCTACCCATGGCAGGGACAAGTGGCAGCACGATTCCAGTATGGGGGTTACCCGAACAAGACTCGATCTACGGTCGACTCAGGAGGCTTATGTTTCCTGCAGGGGTTAGCACAACAAAGTATTCTTTCAATCATATCACCAGGACAGGGCCACAACCCTTGCCTGTTTCCACATATATCACATGACACCACCGTGTCAAAAATGGCCCGTGCCCACCGGCACGTCCAAGCAGGAGCACACTCCTGGACTTTCACAATTTATGCATAATAGAACTAGAGTAGAATGCATGCAAAAGAAAATATGCACATGACCATGTATGCATTACTAGCATTATGCAAGTTAAATTTAAATTCAACATAGTCAAGCTTAAACTATCCTAGCAAATAATTCACTATGCAATCATCATATCAAGTGTTCAAGATGCTTGCCTTGAACACGCAGAAGCATTGGGTGCATACCAAAAGTTTTGAAAATATTATCTCCCCTCCATTTCCTATTTCAAAAATATTTGAATTACCACGTATATCAAAAATAGTGATAAAAAGTTGATTGGAAAATTATGAAATAACTATTAAAATAAACTAGATCAAATTTTAGGAATATCAGAAAAAGAATTATATTATTTGGAGTCATTGTGATTTACTTATGGAATTTACAAGCTGGACAACAATGAGTAAATGGATTATTTGTTTTAGCCAGTGGATATAAGGACTAGGAAAAATGTTCACCTAATCCAGATAAATAGGGCATGATTTTAAGAGTCTGTAGAAATTGGAATCATCAGATTTGGAGTTGATTTGGTGGCTATGGAAATATTTGAAAAGTGCTGGAAAGAATAAAAGAGACGGACAGAAACGCGCTCTGTGCGCTACTTAGCCGAACCGAGCCACTGGGCCGAGCCCAACCATTCAGCTGTGCAGAGGGGCTGCGATGTCGAAAGCGTATTCCAGTGAATACGTGTTCCTCGCGCAGAAACGGCCCCAGGAGGAAACCGCCTCCACTTAAACGGCGGGGCCCGCGGTTTGTGCCGCTGACGATCGGGCCCCACCTGTCGGTTTCGTCCTCCTCCTCCCGCGCGCATCTGGGCCGGAACAGGGGCGAGCTCCGGCGACGATCGCCGGCGTTGTAGTGCATCTCCGGCGGCGCTCGGCATATGGATGGGTTCAGCGGAGGATTCCGCACCCTTTGGTGGTGGGTATGGGTGCCGACGTGCTCGGAGTTGAGCAGAGCATCGGCTGAGGCGGAGCATGGCTTCGGGTGAGGATGGGGTCGAGGCTCTCGCCATCCCCAGGGTAAACTGAGGCTCGGGAGGTTTCTGTTGTGGTGGTGAGGGTCTTCTGGTAGTGCTAGGTGGAGAGGAGGGGTCAGGGTGGAGGTGAATTTGGCAGAAGCTTGGCCATGGCAATGGCGGCTGGAGGTGGAGGGGACGAGCACGAAAGCTCGAGGGGCTTGGCCAGGGGAAAGATGGGAGGGAGAGGAGGTGGTGTGCTGCTGATCGGGGAGCCGGGGTGGCTTTTATAGGCGGGGCAAGGCGGTTCGGTGGCTTCCAGAGGGCGGACACGGCGGATGGCCATTAACGGCAAAGTACGGGCGGTGGCGAGGCCGTTGGTGGACGGCGGGGTTTGGTGAGGACGGTGGCGGCTTGCAGTGATGGCGGGGCGTCCTGTTTGGCTCGGAGGCGTGCCACGCGTCCAGGGCGGTGCCGCCCGCGAGTAGACCGCGACAGCGGCCATTGATGGCGAACCTAGGCCGGTGGCAAGGTTGGTGGTGGACGGCGGCGGCGCGGATGGGCTCAGGTGGTTGGCACATAAGGCGAGGAGGTGGTGGCGTCCGTGGATTGGGCCAGGTGCCCCTGGTCGGTGCTGGCAGTGACGTGCGGCGGTCGGTGGCGGCGCTGGCCGGCGTTGACGGCGCTAGAGGACGTGGGGGAATGTCGGCAGTGTTGCAGGTGGTCGATCTGATCTAGGGATGGATCAAGATGAGAGGGGGAAGCAGTAGAGTGGCGACAGGAGCTTGATGCCAGCGACTGCAATACGCGTGCTCTGGCCACGCTCTACGCACGCACGCCATTTGTTTGCTGAAATGCCAATGGTATCTACAGGCGTTCGAACACGTTGCAACTTAGCAGGATGCTGCCTCTAGACATAAGAGGAATGATGGACATGCTAGTTTGGCTAAATGATCAAGTGTCCATAATGGTTTAGGAAGTGGCAAAATTTTTGTCATGCCCACAACCTGTTTGATGAAATGCTAGGTCTATCTAGAAGAGTTTGTTGGTTGTGGTACTTGGCATAATGGTGTCTCCTTATATGATAGAGATGATGGTGGTGTTGGTTTGGAAAAAGGAAATACTTGCTAGTGCAAGTTTTGGAGGATTTCAGTTCTGGACAGAAACTATAGATAGGTATTTGATGGACTTACAAAATTCAAATGTGTCTGATCTCTTGGAGTTAAGAGTTTGGTTGGAAGGACTATAAGGTGGACAAGTATCAAAAAATTTAGAGCAAGGAAAAATTGGGGTTGCAGTAGAAACCTAGAAAACGGACAGAAATAGAAATGAGGATGATTCACTCAAAAATTTCAAAGGGAAGGAATGGGTTTTTGCAGAAAGGTGATCCATAGGCATCACATGACTCCTCATAATTTTGGTGGAATTTTTATAGAACTATTTAAAATAGTTGTAGTGCAAACAGAAGCATTTCAAAAGTTGAAAAAGCTATAAAAAGCATTTTTCTAGGGCAAAATTTTATTATGAAAATAATTTCTACTGTTATTAAACAAGTAATGAAATGTTTTCAGATGACTATCAGAGCCCACAAAAATACTGCAAAAATTTCTATATGGAGGGAAGAAACCGGAAACAAAAGGTTCTAAAAACACTAAAGAAATTTTTTTGTAAATCAAAATTTTTGTTTCTAGCCAAATTTTATTTAATGAAAAAGTAATTAAATTTTTGGGGTGTTACAAACTCTACCCCCCTTAGAAAAATCTCGTCCTCGAGATTTGTTAGGGTAGCTATTAAAATTTAGCCCACCCTTTCCGAGGAGATTCTGCTGAGCAAAAACAAACAATTCTAAAACCTAGCTCGGCACTGTTGACGTAAGGCTACTGATAATTGGTGCAACCACAGTGTGTTGTTACGACAAATTTGGAGAAAGTATAATTTCTAATTCCAAATTTGCTCGTCGTACTCCAGCGCACGGTGCCCTCTTTGGCTGACAGGTGGGTCCAGGACCCACTGTCAGTCTCTTCGCCTTCCTCTACCTCCTGCTCTTCTTCTTTTTCCCTCTCCCGCGCGTGCTCACCGCACTATCTGCTGCTATGGCGTCTAGCGCGTAGGGTATCTAGAGTCGTACCGTGGTAGTGTGCGGCGTGCTGTCACTGGCAGCGTGCACTCACCTCGCGGGCCAATGCCCTGTCGGTACTGCTCGCGGATTCGTCTCCGAACACCGGCGACGAGCAGCGCTGGTGGACTACGCTCACCGTGCACCGAGCTCGGGCTATAAAATGATCACGGTTTTCTTCTCCTGCCTCGCACTTCACCTCACTTCTCTTCCTTCTTCTCCTTCTCCTTCTGGCTGAAAGAGCTCGAGACGAGGCATCAATGGAGGACGTGGGATCGGAGCTGATCACGATCCTTCTGGCCGGTATGCTGGCACCATTGATCGGCTCCTCGCTTCTACTGTGTGTGATGATCTTCGACGATCGCCGTGATGCTGCTGCTCGGGTTGTGGCTCTCCGAGGCGGTGGTGATCATCGGGACTAGGTAGCAGTGTCTGGTGCGAGAGAGAGTGTGTGTGCTCTGTGAAAACCCACGAGTTTTTCTTCTCTGGTGTGATGAGAGTGATCGAGTCGGTATATTAGGTGCTGACTGTGTGTGTGTGTGTGAGTTGCACATAGTGCAGCTAGCAGAGCAGGTGTGGTCTTGTGCGGGATGCCGCGATGGCACGCGACTTGAATCTATGGTGGGAAAAGTCTTGTGAGGAAGGTCCTTAAGAAATTTCTCCTCTAAGCGTGGGCAAATCATCCTGATACATAAAATACCAGATAGGTAGATTCTGGTGAAAACAAGAAGTGTGGTAGTAATGGACACGGTGCTCAGAGGGTGATAGTAGCTGGGTTGGAGCAGGGCTTTATTTATAGGTAGCAGAGTCCTCCGTCACATGCTTGTGGATGGGACGACTCAGATATCGGCCGCAGGCACACGCCTTATAGGTCGACTACTAGGTTTGGCACCAACTATCAAAAGATGTCGGCTGGCCAGTGTGTAGGCTTATCGGATGAGATAGGCTTGTCTGTGGACAGGAAAAGTTATGGATGGTGTGGAAACCTAGGGATAGTGACCAGGCTAAGATAGGATTAGCCAATGGTCAGCCTGGCTCTGATACCAAGGCTGTCGGGGCCGGATTTCGGGAACACAATATTCCAGAAATTAACCCCTAGTGTCATCACCAGCCCAGGATTACTGTTACTGGTGGACACATCCTTGTTACAGATTACCAAGCATTTACAAGAATTTGATACAAGACCATAAAGGTCTACTGATACAACAATGACTCCGGTGGTGGATGAAGGAATTGGCTTGTGGATCTCCAACATCGATGGGGCTCCATTCCCACAGGAACAGCTGACCCGGATAACTTCTATCCCGCGTGGTTGCACTCCTAGGATTCGCACGGACGTCGCTGTGGTACTCCTCGCAGAACTCCTAACCTGGCCAAGGAAATAGCCAGGGACAAGCCTGTGAGTACGTTTGAATGTACTCGCAAACATCATGGACAAATAATATAACAAATGCAGCAAACAATTATATGGTCATGATGAATTAAACTATATGCATATGCTCATGATGGACTTATATTAAATGCATGCTGACAGTATTAAAACAGGACATGATGAATAATAGTTAGGGCAGAAAATAAATATTAGTATCAATAAAATATAAAAGAAATGCCGGTCGGATGTCAAGTGACACCACGGTCGGTCTTGGAAAGAAATGCCAGTCGGGTGTCTAAAAGAGAAATCGGACGATACCATCCGAGAACTCAGGCAACGCCACGAAAGGACTTGAAAAGAAATGCCAGTCGGGTATCCACAAGAGTAGTGGCGTGATAAACCGCCTGAAACTCGAGGGACGCCACAAAAGGACTTGAAAATAAAAACGAATGTCCGGGGTAGACTAGCCAGCCCCTGAGACACTCTGGAAAGTAAAATAAGAGCAGGGGGTTAGTTCACAAATATAATCATATCATCCAATATACTAATGGTAACACAAGTAGCAACGATAATTATCCTGCAAAATAACCATGCTCAATTTTTAAATATTTCCTCCGGAGACCGACTCTAAGACCGACACTTGACCAACCCAGACTGTAGTCCTTAACCGCGGACACGGCTATTCGAATAGGTTTTTAAACTCTGCAGAGGGTGTACTCTTTACCCACAAGTATAGGATTTTTTTTAGTCAGTATCGTGACACTGACTAATTCCCATTATGGTCTTTGGGTTGAAAACACGCCTGACCAGCACACACCAGAAAATTCGTTCAGATGCCAGGAATCACCCAAAGCATCGTTCCAGAAAAACTCTAAGTCGGAGAGGCTACAACCTCCAAGAGCATGGGATCACTATTTACACGCGGATTACAAGGGTACACTCCCTCTCGGCATCACGACAGCCGGAAACACCCATGCCCCCTGACCCGATGGAAGGATTTAGTCCACCGTCGTGGAAAACCCTCATCGTGGCCCTCTGTACGGTGTGTGCACGGAAAGGGGTTAACAACTTACTAAACCATACCCTACCCGTGGCAGGGACAAGTGGCAGCACGATTCAAGTATGGGGGTTACCGGAACAAGACTCGATCTACGGTCGACTCAGGAGGCTTATGTTTCCTGCAGGGGTTAGCACAACAAAGTATTCTTTCAATCATATCACCAGGACAGGGCCACAACCCTTGCCTGTTTCCACATATATCACATGACACCACCGTGTCAAAAATGGCCCGTGCCCACCGGCACGTCCAAGCAGGAGCACACTCCTGGACTTTCACAATTTATGCATAATAGAACTAGAGTAGAATGCATGCAAAAGAAAATATGCACATGACCATGTATGCATTACTAGCATTATGCAAGTTAAATTTAAATTCAACATAGTCAAGCTTAAACTATCCTAGCAAATAATTCACTATGCAATCATCATATCAAGTGTTCAAGATGCTTGCCTTGAACACGCAGAAGCATTGGGTGCATACCAAAAGTTTTGAAAATATTATCTCCCCTCCATTTCCTATTTCAAAAATATTGGAATTACCACATATAGCAAAAATAGTGATAAAAAGTTGATTGGAAAATTATGAAATAACTATTAAAATAAACTAGATCAAATTTTAGGAATATTAGAAAAAGAATTATATTATTTGGAGTCATTGTGATTTACTATTGGAATTTACAAGCTGGACAACAATGAGTAAATGGATTATTTGTTTTAGCCAGTGGATATAAGGACTAGGAAAAATGTTCACCTAATCCAGATAAATAGGGCATGATTTTAAGAGTCTGTAGAAATTGGAATCATCAGATTTGGAGTTGATTTGGTGGCTATGGAAATATTTGAAAAGTGCTGGAAAGAATAAAAGAGACGGACAGAAACGTGCTCTGTGTGCTACTTAGCCGAACCGAGCCACTGGGCCGAGCCCAACCATTCAGCTGTGCAGAGGGGCTGCGACGTCGAAAGCGTATTCCAGTGAATACGTGTTCCTCGCGCAGAAACGGCCCCAGGAGGAAACCGCCTCCACTTAAACGGCGGGGCCCGCGGTTTGTGCCGCTGACGATCGGGCCCCACCTGTCGGTTTCGTCCTCCTCCTCCCGCGCGCATCTGGGCCGGAACAGGGGCGAGCTCCGGCGACGATCGTCGGCATTGTAGTGCATCTCCGGCGGCGCTCGGCATATGGATGGGTTCAGCGGAGGATTCCGCACCCTTTGGTGGTGGGTATGGGTGCCGACGTGCTCGGAGTTGAGCAGAGCATCGGCTGAGGCGGAGCATGGCTTCGGGTGAGGATGGGGTCGAGGCTCTCGCCATCCCCAGGGTAAGCTGAGGCTCGGGAGGTTTCTGTTGTGGTGGTGAGGGTCTTCTGGTAGTGCTAGGTGGAGAGGAGGGGTCAGGGTGGAGGTGAATTTGGCAGAAGCTTGGCCATGGCAATGGCGGCTGGAGGTGGAGGGGACGAGCACGAAAGCTCAAGGGGCTTGGCCAGGGGAAAGATGGGAGGGAGAGGAGGTGGTGTGCTGCTGATCGGGGAGCCGGGGTGGCTTTTATAGGCGGGGCAAGGCGGTTCGGTGGCTTCCAGAGAGCGGACACGGTGGATGGCCATTAATGGCAAAGTACGGGCGGTGGCGAGGCCGTTGGTGGACGGCGGGGTTTGGTGAGGACGGTGGCGGCTTGCAGTGATGGCGGGGCGTCCTGTTTGGCTCGGAGGCGTGCCACGCGTCCAGGGCGGTGCCGCCCGCGAGTAGACCGCGACAACGGCCATTGATGGCGAACCTAGGCCGGTGGCAAGGTTGGTGGTGGACGGCGGCGGCGCGGATGGGCTCAGGTGGTTGGCACTTAAGGCGAGGAGGTGGTGGCGTCCGTGGATTGGGCCAGGTGCCCCTGGTCGGTGCTGACAGTGACGTGCGGCGGTCGGTGGCGGCGCTGGCCGGCGTGGACGGCGCTAGAGGACGTGGGGGAATGTCGGCAGTGTTGCAGGTGGTCGATCTGATCTAGGGATGGATCAAGATGAGAGGGGGAAGCAGTAGAGTGGCGACAGGAGGTTGATGCCAGCGACTGCAATACGCGTGCTCTGGCCACGCTCTACGCACGCACGCCATTTGTTTGCTGAAATGCCAATGGTATCTACAGGCGTTCGAACACGTTGCAACTTAGCAGGATGCTGCCTCTAGACATAAGAGGAATGATGGACATGCTAGTTTGGCTAAATGATCAAGTGTCCATAATGGTTTAGGAAGTGGCAAAATTTTTGTCATGCCCACAACCTGTTTGATGAAATGCTAGGTCTATCTAGAAGAGTTTGTTGGTTGTGGTACTTGGCATAATGGTGTCTCCTTATATGATAGAGATGATGGTGGTGTTGGTTTGGAAAAAGGAAATACTTGCTAGTGCAAGTTTTGGAGGATTTCAGTTCTGGACAGAAACTATAGATAGGTATTTGATGGACTTACAAAATTCAAATGTGTCTGATCTCTTGGAGTTAAGAGTTTGGTTGGAAGGACTATAAGGTGGACAAGTATCAAAAAATTTAGAGCAAGGAAAAATTGGGGTTGCAGTAGAAACCTAGAAAACGGACAGAAAGAGAAATGAGGATGATTCACTCAAAAATTTCAAAGGGAAGGAATGGGTTTTTGCAGAAAGGTGATCCATAGGCATCACATGACTCCTCATAATTTTGGTGGAATTTTTACATAATTATTTAAAATAGTTGTAGTGCAAACAGAAGCATTTCAAAAGTTGAAAAAGCTATAAAAAGCATTTTTCTAGGGCAAAATTTTATTATGAAAATAATTTCTACTGTTATTAAACAAGTAATGAAATGTTTTCAGATGACTATCAGAGCCCACAAAAATACTGCAAAAATTTCTATATGGAGGGAAGAAACCGGAAACAAAAGGTTCTAAAAACACTAAAGAAATTTTTTTGTAAATCAAAATTTTTGTTTCTAGCCAAATTTTATTTAATGAAAAAGTAATTAAATTTTTGGGGTGTTACAGTTTGAAAGATGCTTGGTATAGAATTAATGATTCTCAAAAAAGAGCCACCAAGAAGCAACCTACTACTATCTTTCTTTGAAATTTTTATGTTGGAATTACTTCTTGGAATAGGTTTATTCTAGATACTGCTATCAATGGGAATTTCCTAGAGGCCCCAGTTTGGGAGTCCCTTAGTATTATTGAAAATCTTGTTGGGAATCTCCCTGTTGTTAGCATTCGAGAGGACATCACCCTAGCTCACATTATGAAAAAACTTGAAAAGATAGAGCTAGAGATGCCAAGCATTAATAAGATAAATGAGTTGGATCGTAAGATCCAAGGGAATTTGAATAGACTTGATAGCTCCATGCATGAAATTTTCAAAATTTTGGAGACCGTCAAATTCCATGACTTGGACTCTTCTAGGATAGACAAGATTGAGGATATCTTTGATACTCTAGGAACCACCTTCTCCTCAATCAAAACCAAAAAGGTAGAAACTCCAGCAAAGAAGGAGCCTAAGTTCGTTCACGTTCCAAAGGCTCCCCGCTCTAAAAGTAATCCACCTATTGCCAAAGGGGTTGAAACTGTAAAGACTTTGGAAGAAACACCTGTCTTTGATGAATTTATAAATGAATCTTCCCTTGACTTTTATCCTTTTGGTCTTCTACCTAGAAGTATCTCTATGAGGCCTTTATTTGAAAGTCCTCTTAAGACTAGTTGTATTATTGAAGAGCTTTTTGATGATCTTGATGACGGTTCCATTGATACAACTTGATCTTTATGCGTTATGCCTAGCTTAAAGGCATAAAAGAAAGCGCTTTTGGGAGGCAGCCCACATGAATAAATTTTTATTTTGCTTTTGTTGTGTCTTGATGTTGTTTTACTACAGTAGCATCATCATTGTATCTTTACTTTTCAATTTTGTGCCAAGTATAGCCTCTGATTGCTAGAAAGTTCAAAAGTTGTGAGGTGCTGTCCAGGAAACAGATTCTGTCCTTGGATAGAAAAATTCGTATAAAATCACCAGATCATCTTCTTGGTCTGAATTTTTTCAACAGCGTGCTCTATATAATTTTCTTTCGTGCATCTGTTCTGAGTTTTTTGATTAGAGTTGCAGAAGTTCCCCGAACAAATCATTTACTACCTGCTGTTCTGTTTTTCACAGATTCTGTCCTGTCTTGCCTTTCCTTCATTTTACAAACCTAGAGCTTGCTTTTTCTTTGCAAAAACCTTTTGGCAATCTTGAGAAACAGTAGAACTTCAAGAATATATTTATTTCCAGCAAGGTACAATTATTTTATTATGGGTACTAACCTCGCTAATCAGATTATGATGAGTTATGTATGAAGGGAGTTTTCAAGTGTGCGAGGGAAGATGATAAAAAGATTCAGGAGTGTCAAGCGCTCAAGCTTGGGGATGCCCCCGTGCACCCCAAGAATATTCAAGGAGACTCAAGCGTCTAAGCTTGGGGATGCCCCCGTGCATCCCCTTCTCCATCAACATTATCAGTTCGTCTTTCGTTCCACTATATTTTAATCACTTCATGTGTTATGTGCTATGCTTGGAGCGTCTTGTTTTTAGTTTTCTTTAGCTTTTCATAACAAGTCGGAACTCAGCTTTCTTTATGTGGGAGAGAAACATGCTCCACTTCTACCTAGAACATAACATAGAATTTTCATGTCTATCTTTGCTGTGTGTGTTCTTTGTCTTTTAATAGCTACTATCATGTTCAGCTCTTAGTATTCATGCTTATCTTTTCAAAGAGCTTTTGTTTAGTTGGTTGCTTGAACTCTCTTTAATTACCATGCTCACCTTATTAAGAGAGTTTGCTTCCGTTGCATTGGTTGATATGTCTATGATAAAGATGCTACGTGCATAATGGCGCTTAGTAGTTCAGGTTTTCTTATGGTTAATCTCAAATAGCTGGGGGGTTCCCAATGTGATTATTGGAGTACCAACATGATTTGTTTGCCTATGATGTGGTATGGTTTAGTAATATCTTCCTTCAAGAATTTATTTTGATTGACTTGGCGTATGCTCACGCATATTTAAGACTGTAAAGAAAGTCTGTCAAGCCATGATGATCTTTTGTTTCTGAGTAGCGATATAATTTCCATGCCTGATTCAATGTTGCTTTGTCGGTCTGCATGATTATGACCGTCATTGCTCTCTTAGTTGGTCGCTCCCAGTCTTTTGCTAACCTTTGCCTGTACTAAGCGGACTGACTGCTTGTGCATCCACATCCTTTATACCAGTCATGCCATATGAGTCCACCATATCTTCCTACATGGTATTTACCTGCCATTCCTAACGGAGACTTGCATGTGCCATCTCGAAATTATTCAAAAGAAAAAGTATTCCTATTTTGTGCCTCTGTTTTAAGTTCATGAGGAAGTAGTAGTTAATTCATGATCTTTTTAAGATTGGACAAGCTTCACCCCGGGATTGCATGTATAATGTGCAAACCCATAATACGAGAAGGAACTGGCATTGAGTGCGCCCGGCTCAAAAATTATATAACAAATCCTCCTTCACGCTTTGTTCATGAGAAATCAGAAAACTTTGACAGTGATAAAAAAGGAGATTAAGAGGATGTGATCGTCCTCATTCGGGAGCCGTTCCTCGAAACTTGTCCATCTCAAGAAGTGATTGAGTTGTCTGCTAGCATTCGT
This sequence comes from Secale cereale, assembly GCA_902687465.1. Lineage (NCBI taxonomy): Eukaryota > Viridiplantae > Streptophyta > Magnoliopsida > Poales > Poaceae > Secale > Secale cereale. Next base: position 820,230,637 of record LR738714.1, on the reverse strand, counting down.
TGACGAAACATGCATAATCTAAGAAAGAAATAAATAGTATTACCTCTGTTTTTAAAAACCAAGAGCTCTGGTACATGTTTTGTCTTTGTTATCGACTACGGGTTTTCAACCTTGCCAACAAAAGCCATGGTTCGAGAGTCTTCACCTTCTTTTAAAAGCACCAACTACTGAGAGCATGATTGTTATTCTGAGTGTAATGTGCATTGTCCCAAAGTAGCATTGTCTTTTGCATGATTGTGATATCGTTTATTTTGAAATCATTGTATCTAGTCATCACTTAAACCTTGAAGGTGCCCCTGCATTTATGTTTTGCTTCACTAAAGGGGGCAAGCGAGATATCACTTTATCATATTTGCACACCATGTTCATTACAAATCTATTTGATGTTTCAATGTCATATTGTAAAACTTTCAGTTCTTTGTGATTTTCTCATGAGGCAACTTAATTACTATAGATTCATTGTCTCAGTCAGCTTTTGTCATATGACTATGAATAAGTCCTATATGGTTAATAGCATGTCACCACAGAAATTATTCTTGTTATCATTTACCTACTCGAGGACGAGCAGGAATTAAGCTTGGGGATGTTGATACGTCCAAAACGTATCTATAATTTCTGCTTGCTCCATGCCTCTTTTGGGTGATATTGCTATGATATTTATACACTTCCATACACTTTTGATCATATTTGGACTAACCTATTAACTCACTGCACCCCAGTGCCAGTTTCTGTTTTCGGCAGTTTTTGTATTTCAGGTTTTCACATTACGAAAACTGCCAGGAAAAATCCAGAAAAATTATATAACAAATCAGCGTTCCAGAAACTACCGTGCGCCCGAAGGACAGCCGGGGGGGGCACCAGGGCTCCAGGCGCCCTGGCGGCGCGCCCCCCCTGGGCCGAGCCGGGGGGGCGCCTGGGCCCTCTGAGGCTCCTCCGATGCCCCCCTTTGGCATATATTTAAAGCGTCTCCCGAAACCCTTGAGGGAGGAACTCTTTTTCGCGATCTCATCTCTGTTCCGCTGCCGCCGCCGCTTCCAAGATCGGGAGCACCAGGAGAACTCTTCCCGGCACCCTGCCGGAGGGGAGGATCACCACCGGGAGCCTCTCCACAACCATGGACGCCTCCCGGATGAGTTGTGAGTAGTCTCCCTTGGGCCATGAGTCCATGACCAGTAGCTATGTGATGTTCTCCTCCCATTCTTGTGCTTCACTAATTAGTCCTCGTGAGCTGCCCTACATGATCGAGGCACATATATAATCCTTATGCTGTTGCTATGATGAGTTTGCTGGGATCCGATGGATTATGAGATTATGTTCAGATTGTGCTTGAGTAATATATTTGATCTACCTCTTTTATATTTATGTTCGTAAGTAATTCTTGCATGTTCTCCGTTGTTACTTATTGCTTTGGCCAAGTAGTAGGTAGTGACTCCAAGAGGGAATGTTATGCTTGATTGTGGGTTCGTGCCCCTCGATGACTAGTTTGAGTGACAGAAAGATGAGTCTAGGGGATGTGCTGTTGCCACAAGGGGGAAAACAACGGTGCTTGTGCCCGCGGGTGCAAGGATTGTTTACTTTACGCAAAGTTCTTTTAATGCAGTTGTCTATTGCATTGAGTTTACACTATGGGTGGGACTCGCAACTTAATACCAGCGAGATGTTCTGGATAGATATCTCAAGGTGGATGATTAGTAGTAGATATTGATGGATTTCGGTCTACTTACTTTGGCGTGCCGCCCATGCTTTGAACCTCAACCTTTCTTGCAATGTAGTCAGCATTGGTTTGCGTTCGTGGTCCTGTCAATTGCCCAGCTATAATTCGTTTACCTCACATAGCTGTTTTATCGTCTTTTGGGAGAGACACATCACTAGTGAACATCATGAGACTCCGGTCCATATTACCATCATCGATCACATCCGCTATTTACTTTTCGCTATCATTTACTATTGCAATTATATCTATCACTACTATCACTTGCGTTTGACCCTTTGTAAACGACAAGGCCGGAGGGATTGACAACCTCTCTATACTCGTTGGGAGCAAAGTTATTTGTATCTGTGTGCAGGTCCACGTTAATTGCTAATATCTGGAGCCGTAGCAGTTGACACCTTCTTGTTGAACCTAGGAGTCTCTGGGGATTCGATCCTTGGTATCTTTGCCAAGGGAAAAACTTCTGCAACACTACATCTCACACCTTCCACTTGGGGTAACCAACGAGGGGCGAGAAGCCTAGCAGTGCTCCCCCCCCCACCAAGGCCCAAGGCGCATGGAGAGTGGGAGGGGGGCAAACCCTAGGTCCAGATGGGCCTTAAGGCCCACCCTAGGGCGCCCCCTCTCTCTCCCCCCCTTGGCCGCACCCTAGATGGGTTTTGGGGGCTGCCGCCACATCTAGGGAGGGAACCCTAGATGGCGGCGCAACCCCTCCCCTTCCCCTATATATAGTGGGGTTTTTGGGGCTGCCAGACACACGAGATCGTCTCCCTCTTGGCGCAGCCCTACCCCTCTCCCTCCTCGTCTCTCGCGGCGCTTGGCGAAGCCCTGCTGGAGTCCCGCACTCCTCCACCACCACCACGCCATCGTGCTGCTGCTGGAAGGAGGCTTCCCCAACCTCTCCCTCTCTCCTTGCTGGATCAAGGCGTGGGAGACGTCACCGGGTTGCACATGTGTTGAACGCGGAGGCGCCGTTGTTCGGCGCTTAGATCGGAATCAACCGCGATCTGAATCGCAGCGAGTACGACTCCTTCTTCCGCGTTCTTGCAACGCTTCCGCATCGCGATCTACAAGGGTATGTAGATGCACTCCCCTCTCCCTCGTTGCTAGATTACTCCATAGATAGATCTTTGTGATGCGTAGGAAATTTTTTGATTTTCTGCTACGATCCCCAACAGTGGTATCAGAGCCAGGTTTATGCGTAGTATATTGCATGAGTAGAACACAAAGTAGTTGTGGGCGTCGATTTGTCAATTTACTTGCCGTTACTAGTCTTATCTTGATTCGGCGGCATCGTGGGATGAAGCGGCCTGGACCGACCTTACACGTACTCATACGTGAGACTGGTTCCGCCGACTGCCATGCACTAGTTGCATAAGGTGGCTAGCGGGTGTCTGTCTCTCCCACTTTAGTCGAATCGGATTCGATGAAAAGGGTCCTTATGAAGGGTAAATAGAAATTGGCATATCACGTTGTCGTTTTGGCGTAGGTAAGAAACGTTCTTGCTTGAAACCTATAGCAGCCACGTAAAAAATTGCAACAACAATTAGAGGACGTCTAACTTGTTCTTGCAGCATGTGCCGTGTGATGTGATATCGCCAAAAGGATGTGATGAATGATATATATGTGATGTATGAGATTGATCATATTCCTGTAATAGGAATCACGACTTGCATGTCAATGAGAATGACAACCGGCAGGAGCCATAGGAGTTGTCTTATTTATTGTATGACCTGCGTGTCACTGAATAATGCCATGTAATTACTTTACTTTATTGTTAAACGTTAGCCATAGTAGTAGAAGTAATGTTTGGCGAGACGACTTCATGAAGACACGATGATGGAGATCATGATGATGGAGATCATGGTGTCATGCCGGTGACGATGATGATCATGGAGCCCCGAAGATGAAGATCAAAGGAGCAAGATGATATTAGCCATATCATGTCACTATTTGATTGCATGTGATGTTTATCATGTTTTACATCTTATTTGCTTAGAACGACGGTAGTGAATAAGATGATCTCTCACTAAAGTTTCAAGAGTTGTGTTCCCCCTAACTGTGCACCGTTGCCAAGGTTCGTTGTTCCGAAGCACCACGTGATGATCGAGTGTGATAGGTTCTAACATTCGCATACAATGTGTGTAAGCCAGATTTACACACGCGATACACTTAGGGTTGACTTGACGAGCCTAGCATGTACCGACATGGCCTCGGAACACGGAAGACCGAAAGGTCGAACATGAGTCCTATAGAAGATACGATCAACATGAAGATGTTCACCGTTGATGACTAGTCCGTCTCACGTGATGATCGGACACGGCCTAGTCGATTCGGATCATGTATCACTTAGATGACCAGAGAGATGTCTATCTAAGTGGGAGTTCATTAGATGAACTTAAATTATCATGAACAATTCTCTAAGTTGTCTTCGCAAATTATGTTGTAGACCAATAACTGCGTTGTAGCTCCCTGTTTAATGCGATCCTAGAGAAAGAATAAGTTGAAAGATATTGTAAGCAATGATGCGGATTGGGTCCGTAGTCCGAGGAGTGTCCTCACTGCTGCATAGAAAGCTTACGTCTTTGATGCACCGCTCGATGTGCAAACCCCTACAACGTTGTCTGTGGATGTTGTGAACACCTGACAGACAGGTCCTGATGACTACTTGATAGTTTAGTGCACCATACTTTACGGCTTAGAATTGGGATTCCAATGACGTTTTGAACGTCATAGAACATATGAGATGTTCTGAGAGCTGAAATTGGGATTTCAGGCTCATGCCCGTGTTGAGAGGTATGAGACCTCTGACAAGTTCTTTTGCCAAAAAGGATGGAGGAGAATAGCTCAACTAGTGAGCATGTGCTCAGAATGTCTCGGTGCTAAAATCACTTGAACCAAGTGGGAGTTAATCTTCCAGAGTAGATAGTGGTTGACGGAATTCTCTAGACACTATCACCAAGCTACTAGAACTTCGTGATGAACTATGACATGCAAAGGATGGAGATGACCGCTAAAGTAGAAATCAAGAAGGAGCATCAAATGTTGATGGTTTAACAAGACAACTGGTTTCAAAAGGGCAAGGGCAAGAAGGGAAACTTCATGAATGGCAAACCAGTTGTCGCACTAATGAAGGAACCCAAGGTTGAACCCAAACCTTGAGACTAAGTGCTTCTGTTGTAAGGGGAACGGTCACATGGTAGCGTGATACGTCCAAAACATATCTATAATTTCTGCTTGCTCCATGCTTCTTTTGTGTGATATTGCTATGATATTTCTGCACTTCTATACACTTTTGATCATATTTGGACTAACCTATTAACTCAGTGCACCACAGTGCCAGTTCCTGTTTTCTGCTGTTTTTCTATTACAGATTTCCCCCATATTAAAAGTGCTCCAAAAATTCCGGGAAAAATACAGGAAAAATCAGCGTACAGGAAGCTTCACGAAGAACCAAAGCGGGGCCAGAGGGGAGCCAGGGGTGGCCCAGGCGGCCACCCGGCGCGGCCCCACCCCTGGCCGCGCCAGGGGGGCGCCTGGGGCCCCCTCTCCGCCTCTGGTTGCCCCCTTTCGCATATATATTCCTCTCGTCCCGAAACCCTCGAGGACGGAACACTTTTTCGCGATCTCGCCTCTGTTCCGCCGCCGCAACGCTTCCAAGATCGGGAGCATCAGGAGAACTCTTCCCGGCACCCTGCCAGAGGGGAGAACCACCACCGGGAGCATCTCCACAACCATGGACGCTTCCCGGATGAGTTGTGAGTAGTCCCCCTTGGACCATGGGTCCATGACCAGTAGCTATGTGATGTTCTCCTCCCCTCTTTGTTCTTCATGGTTTAGACCTCGTGAGCTGCCCTACATGATCGAGGCACATATTTAATCTTTATGTTGTTGCTCTGCTGAGTTTGCTGGGATCCGATGGATTATGAGACTATGTTCAGATTGTGTTTGAGTAATATATTTGATTCACCTCTTTTATATATTTGTTCTTGAGTAATTCTTGCATGTTCTCCGTTGCTGTTTATTGCTTTGGCCAACTAGTAGTTAGTAACTCCAAGAGGGAGTGTTATGCTTGATTGTGGGTTCATGCCCCCTGATGACTAGCTTGAGTGACAGAAACATGAGTCTAGGGGATGTGCTGTTGCCACAAGGGGGAAAACAACGGTGCTTGTACTTGCGAGTGCAAGGATTGTTTACTTTACGCAAAGTTCTTTTAATGCAGTTGTCTGTTGCTTTGAGTTTACACTTTGGGTGGGATTCGCAACTTAATACCAGCGAGATGTTCTGGATAGATATCTCAAGGTGGATGATTAGTAGTAGATGCAGATGGATTTCGGTCTACTTGCCTTGGCGTACCGCCCATGCTTTTGAGCCTCTACCTTTCTTTGCAGCATAGTTAGCATTGGTTTGCGCACATAATCCTGTCAATTGCCCAGCTGTAATTTGTTTACCTCGCTTAGCTGTTTTATCGTCTTTTGGGAGAGAGACATCACTAGTGAACATCATGGGACCCCGGTCCATATTACCACCGCTGATCACATCTTCTATTTACTTCCTGTTTTATTCCCTAGTTGTAGTCATAGCTATCATTATTATCTCTTGTGTTTGATCCTTTGTAAACAACAAGGCCGGAGGGATTGACAACCTCTCTGTACTCGTTGGGAGCAAAGTTATTTGTATCTGTGTGCAGGTCCTGTCAACCGCTAAGTTTCTAGCGCCGTTGACACCTACTTGTCGACCCTCGGAGTCTCACGGGATTCGATCCTTGGTATCTTTGCCAAGGGAAATTTGCTACTACGCTACATCTCAACCTTCCACTTGGGGTAACCAACGAGGGGCGAGAAGCCATCATAGCGGAACTACCCAAAATACATGGTAGATAAGAAAGCTGGCAACTTCAACAAAGTATATTTGATATACATGTTATTGATGTGTACCTTACTAGTACTCCTTGTAGCACCTGGGTATTGGATACCAATTCAATTGCTATTATTAGTGACTTGAAGCAAAAACTACGGACTGAACGGAGACTAGCTAAGGGCGAGGTGACGATGTATGTTGGAAGTGTTTCCAAGGTTGATACGATCACCATCGCACGCTCCCTCTACGTTCGGGATTAGTGTTGAACCTAGATAAATGTTATCAGGTGTCTACGTTGAGCATGAATATGATTAGATCATGTTCATTGCAATACGGTTATTCATTTAAGTTAGAGAATAATGGTTATTCTATTTACATGAATAATACCTTCATGGTCATGCACCCAATGGTTTATTGAATCTCGATCAAAGTAATACACATGATACTAATATTAACGCCAAAAGATGTAGAGTTAATAATGATAGTACCACTTTCTTGTGGCACTGCCGCTTAGGTCATCTTGGCATAAAATGCATGAAGAAACTCCATGCTGATGGATGTTTGGAGTCACTTGATTTTGAATTGCTTGACATATGCGAGCCATGCCTCATGGGCAGGATGACTAAGATCCCGTGTTCATGTACAATGAAACGGGCAAGTGACTTGTTGGAAATCATACATGCTGATGTGTGTGATCCAATGAATTAAGGCGTGTGGTGGATATCGTTATTTTCTCATCTTCACTGACGATTTGAGTAGATATGGGTATATTTACTTAATGAAGCAAAGCCTGAAACGTTTGAAAAGTTCAAGCAATTTCAGAGTGAAGATTAAGAATCATCATAACAAGAAGATCATGTTCCTACGATCTGATCAAGGGGAGATTTTCTGAATTATGAGTTTGGCAATCACTTAAGACATTGTGGAATTGTTTCGCAGTTGAAGCCACCTGGAACACCACAGCGTAATGGTGTGTCCAGACGTCGTAATCGAACCTTATGAGATATGGAGCGATCTATGATCTACCGCTATTATTTTGAGGTTATGCATTAGAGACAGCTGCATTCACCTTAGATAGGGCACCATCTAAGTCCGTTGAAATGACGTCGTATGAACTATGGTTTGGCAAGAAACCAAAGTTGTCGTTTTCCTAATGTTTGGGGCAGCGATGCTTATGGCTTCAGCCGGTAAAAGCTCGAACCCAAAGCGGACAAATACATCTTCATAGGATACCCAATGGTAACAGTTGGGTATACCTTCTATCTCAGATCCAAGGGCAAAAATGTTTGTCGCTAAGAACGGGTCCTTTCTCTAGAAGGAGTTTTTCTCGAAAGAATTGAGTGGGAGGAAGATAGAACTTGATGAGGTTGTTAAACCCTCCCTTCAACCAGAGAATAGTGCAACACAGAAAGATGTTTCTGTGGAACCTACGACTGTTGAAGAGGAAACTAATGATAGTGATCATGAAGCTTCGGATCAAGTACTATCGAAACTCGCAGGTCGACAAGGAAATGTACTACTCCTGAGTGGCACGGTGATCCTGTCTTAGAAGTCATGTTGTTGGACAACAATGAACCTACGAACTATGGAGAAGCGATGGTGGGCCCATATTCTGACAAATGGTTAGAAGCCGAGAAATCCGAGATAGGATCCATGTATCGAAACAAAGTATGGACTTTGGTGGACTTGCCCGATGACCGGCAAGCCATTGAGATAAATGGATCTTTAGGAAGAAGACGGACGTGGACGGTAATGTCACCGTCTATGAAGCTCGACTTGTGGAAAAGAGTTTTTATCACAAGTTCAAGGAGTTGACTACGATGAGATTTTCTCACCCGTAGCGATGCTTAAGTCCGTCGGAATCATGTTAGCATTAGCCGCATTTATGAAATCTGGCAGATGGATGACAAAACAAGTTTCCTTACCAGTTTTCGTAAGGAAAGGTTGTATGTGATACAATCAGAAAGATTTTGTAGATCCTAAGGATGCTAAAAGGTGTGCTAGCTCCAGCGATCCTTCCATGGACTAGAGCAAGCATCTCGGAGTCGGAATATACACTTTGATGGAGTGATCAAACTTTTTGGGTTTATACTAAGTTTTTTAGAAACTTGTATTTACAATAAAGTGAGTGGGAGCATTACAACATTTCTGATAAGTATATGTGAATGACATATTGTTGATCCGAAATAATGTAGAATTTCTGGAAAGCATAAAGGGTTGTTTGAAAGGAGTTTTTCAAAGGAAGACCTGGATAAAGCTGCTTACATATTGGGCATCAAGATCTATGGAGATAGATCAAGACGCCTAATGATACTTTCAAAAGAACACACACCTTGGCATGATTTTGAAGGAGTTCAAAATAGATTAGTCAAAGAAGGAGTTCTTACCTGAGTTGTAAGGTGTGAAGTTGAGTAGGACTCAAAGCTTGACCGCGGCAGAAGGAAGAGGAAGGACGAAGGTCGTCCCCTATGCTTTTGTCATAGGCTCTATACGGTATGCCATGCTGAGTACCGCACCTGATGTGTGCCTTGCCACATGTCTGGCAAGAGGGTACAAAGGTGATCCAGGAGTAGATCACCAGATAGCGGTCAAAATTATCCTTAGAGGAATAAGGAAATGTTTCTCGGTTATGGAGGTGATAAAGAGTTCGACGTAAAGAGTTACGTCGATGCAAGCTTAACACCTATTCGGATAACTCTGGGTAGAGATACCGGATACGTATAATGGAGCAACAGTTTGGAATAGCTCCAAGTGGAACGTGGTAGCAGCATCTACGATATGACATAAAGTTTTGCGAAGTACATAGGGATCTGAATGTTGCAGACCCGTTGACTACAACCTCTCTCACAAGCATAACATGATCAAACCCATAACTCATTGAGTGTTAATCACATATTGATGTGAACTAGATTACTGACTCTAGTAAACTCTTTGGATGTTAGTCACATGGCGATGTGACCTGTGAGTGTTAATCACATGGCGATGTGAGCTAGATTATTGACTCAAGTGCAAGTGGGAGACTGTTGGAAATATGCCCTAGAGGCAATAATAAATTGATTATTATTATATTTCCTTGTTCATGATAATTGTTTATTATCCATGCTAGAATTGTATTGATAGGAAACTCAGATACATGTGTGGATACATAGACAAACACCATGTCCCTAGTAAGCCTCTAGTTGACTAGCTCGTTGATCAACAGATGGTCATGGTTTCCTGACCATGGACATTGGATGTCATTGATAACGGGATCACATCATTAGGAGAATGATGTGATGGACAAGACCCAATCCTAAGCCTAGCACAGATCGTGTAGTTCGTATGCTAAAGCTTTTCTAAATGTCAAGTATCTTTTCCTTAGACCATGAGATCTTGCAACTCCCGGATACCGTAGGAATGCTTTGGGTGTACCAAACGTCACAACGTAACTAGGTGGCTATAAAGGTGCACTACAGGTATCTCCGAAAGTGTTTGTTGGGTTGGCACGAATCGATACTGGGATTTGTCACTCCATATGACGAAGAGGTATCTCTGGGCCCACTCGGTAGGACATCATCATAATGTGCACAATGTGATCAAGGAGTTGATCACGGGATGATGTGTTATAGAACGAGTAAAGAGACTTGCCGGTAACGAGATTGAACGAGGTATCGGTATACCGACGATCGAATCTCGGGCAAGTACTATGCCGATAGACAAAGGGAATTGTATACGGGATTGATTGAATCCTTGACATCGTGGAGCATGTGGGAGCCAACATGGGTATCCAGATCCCGCTGTTGGTTATTGACCGGAGAGTTGTCTCGGTCATGTCTACATGGTTCCCGAACCCTTAGGGTCTACACACTTAAGGTTCGATGACGCTAGGGTTATAGGGAAAGTATGTACGCGGTTACCGAATGTTGTTCGGAGTCCCGGATGAGATCTCGGACGTCACGAGGAGTTCCGGAATGGTCCGGAGGTAAAGATTCATATTTGGGAAGTCCCGTTTTGGTCACCGGAAAAGTTTCGGGCGCTATCGGTAACGTACCGGGACCACCGGGAGGGTCCCGGGGGTCCACCAGGTGGGGCCACCAGTCCCAGAAGGCTGCATGGGCCAAGTGTGGGAGGGGACCAGCCCCAGGTAGGTTGGTGCGCCCCCCCACCAAGGCCCAAGGCACATGGAGAGTGGGAGGGGGGCAAACCCTAGGTCCAGATGGGCCTTAAGGCCCACCCTAGGGCGCCCCCTCTCTTCCCCCCCCCCTTGGCCGCACCCTAGATGAGTTTTGGGGGCTGCCGCCACCCCTAGGGAGGGAACCCTAGATGGGGGCGCAGCCCCTCCCCTTCCCCTATATATAGTGGGGTTTTTGGGGCTGCCAGACACACGAGATCGTCTCCCTCTTGGCGCAGCCCTACCCCTCTCCCTCCTCGTCTCTTGCAGCGCTTGGCGAAGCCCTGCTGGAGTCCCGCGCTCCTCCACCACCACCACGCCGTCGTGCTGCTGCTGGAAGGAGGCTTCCCCAACCTCTCCCTCTCTCTTTGCTGGATCAAGGCGTGGGAGACGTCACCGGGCTGCACGTGTGTTGAACGCGGAGGCGCCGTTGATCGGCGCTTAGATCGGAATCAACCGCGAACTGAATCGCAACGAGTATGACTCCTTCATCCGCGTTCTTGCAACGCTTCCGCATCGCGATCTACAAGGGTATGTAGATGCACTCCCCTCTCCCTCGTTGCTAGATTACTCCATAGATAGATCTTGGTGATGCGTAGGAAATTTTTTGATTTTCTGCTACGATCCCCAACACGATTCATGCCAACCCAATAGACACTTTTGAAGATACCCGTAGTCCACCTTTATAGCCACCCAGTTACGTTGTGACGCTTGGCACACCCAAAGCATTCCTACGGTATCCGGGAGTTGCACAACCTCATGGTCTAAGGAAAGGATACTTGACATTGGAAAAGCTTTAGCATACGAACTACACGATCTTGTGCTAGGCTTAGGATTGGGTCTTGTCCATCACATCATTCTCCTAATGATGTGATCCCGTTATCAATGAAATCCAATGTCCATGACCAGGAAACCGTGACCATCTGTTGATCAACGAGCTAGTCAACTCGAGGCTTACTAGGGACATGGTGTTTGTCTATGTATCCACACATGTATCTGAGTTTCCTATCAATACAATTCTAGCATGGATAATAAACAATTATCATGAACAAGGAAATATAATAATAACCAATTTATTATTGCTTCTCGGGCATATTTCCAACAAGAAGGTGCGTCGGTTATAGTCCATAGCCGGCGTGCCAAGCACACTAGCTCCATCCCCAACACTACTAGGGAAAACCCTAGTAGTAGTGCTTGAAACATTCATAGTAGTAGCGCTAGGTCCAGCGCTACTGCTACTGCGCTACAGGTAAGTTGTAACAGTAGCGCTGGTATGGGCAATGCTTCTGGTAACTATGGTTAGCAGTAGCGCTACCCTGACCAGCGCTACTGCTAACTCTCTGTAGCGCTTGAACAAACGAAGCGCTGCTGCTAATCCAGCGGTGCTAGTAGATGCTTTCTAGCGCTACAGCTAGTATTCCTGCTTTCACAGATTTGCACCCCCTCTACGTATTTGTGATGTATTTATACATGCTCTATACAGTAATTTCACCAGATCATAGTAAACATACACTATTCTCATCATATCATAGACATACATTACCATCATACCATCATCATCATCCTCATCATCATCATTCAACACAAATATCATCACATCTTGAAAATAGCGATACACAAGAGTGATCATGGCATGTCTCGAATAAGTGCAAATGCATGATCATGGCACACACACACACACAAGTTTCATCATCTCTATCTAAACCATGATGTAGAAGAGAAGAGCGATCAACATGAGCAAGAGCGTGACTATGTAGTACTTGAGGCACCGGCGGTCCCTCCCCCGCTCATGCCGGAGTGTCTGTTGGAAATATGCCCTAGAGGCAATAATAAAAGAGTTATTATTATATTTCCTTGTTCATGATAATCGTTTATTATCCATGCTATAATTGTATTGATTGGAAACTCAGATACACGTGTGGATGAATAGACAGACTTTGTGTCCCTAGTGAGCCTCTACAGGACTAGCTCGTTGATCAAAGATGACCGCAGTTTCCAGGTCATAGACATGAGTTGTCATTTGATAACGGGATCACATCATTAGGAGAATGATGTGATGGACGAGACCCAAACGTTAACATAGCTTTTGATCGTGTCAGTTATCGCTATAGTTTTCTGCATGTCAAGTATAAGTTCCTATGACCATGAGATCATGTAACTCACTGACACCGTAGGAGTGCTTTGTGTGTACCAAACGTCACAACGTAACTGGGTGACTATAAAGGTACTCTACAGGTATCTCTGAGGATGTCTGTTGAGTTGACATGGATCAAGACTGGGATTTGTCACTCCGTGTGACGGAGAGGTATCTCCGGGCCCACTCGGTAATACGTCATCTCAATGAGCTCAAAGTGACTAAGTAGTTGGTCACGGGATTATGTATTACAGTAACGAGTAAAGAGACTTGCCGGTAACGAGATTGAACTAGGTATAGAGATACCGACGATCGAATCTCGGGCAAGTAACATACCGACGAGACAAAGGGAACTGTATACGGGATTGCCTGAATCCTTGACATCGTGGTTCATCCGATGAGATCATCGAGAAACATGTGGGAACCAATATGGGTATCCAGATCCCGCTATTGGTTATTGACCTGGGAGTGTCTCGGTCATGTCTACATGGTTTCCGAACCCGCAGGGTCTACACACTTAACGTTCGGTGACGCTAGGGTTGTTAGTGAGAAAAGTGTATGGTTACCGAAGGTTGTTCGGAGTCCCGGATGAGATCCCGGACGTGACGAGGGTCTCCGGAATGGTCCGGAGACGAAGATTGATGTATAGGATGAAAGGTTTCGGAGTCCGGAAGTGTTCCGGGGAGCATCGGGAAATCGGCGGAGTACCGGAAAGCGGTTTCGGGGGTCCGGAAGCAGTTCTGGGCCTAATGGGCCACAAGGGGGAACACCACAGCCCTCAGGGGGCTGTGCGCCCCCCCTGGGCCCTCTCCTTGTGCGCCAAGGGGGGTGGACCCCTCTAGGGTGGCCGCACCCCCTAGCCTTGGGGGGCAAGGCACCTAGGGGGGGAAACCCTAGGGCCTGGCCCTGGCCGCCGCCCCCCCCTGCCTTGGCCGCCGCCCCCCCTTGCCCTGGCCGCCGGCCCCCTAGGGGGAAACCCTAGGGCGCCCTCACCTCTCCACCCCCCCTATATATAGTGGGGCAAAGGGAGGGCAGCCAACACAGTTTGTGCCTCGGTGCTGCCCTCCCTCTCCCACAACATCTTCTTCTCCCGCGGTGCTTAGGCGAAGCCCTGCTGGAATTCTCCTCCACCATCACCACCACGCCGTCGTGCTGCCAGTTCTCCATCAACCTCTCCTCCACCCCTTGCTGGATCAAGAAGGAGGAGACGTCCCCGAGCCGTACGTGTGAAGAACGCGGAGGCACCGTTGCTTCGGTGCTAGGTCTTCGGCGATCTGAATCGCGATGAGTACGACTCCATCATCCGCGTTCATAACGCTTCCGCTTAGCGATCTACAAGGGTATGTGGATCCTACTCTCCCCTCGTAGTTGCATCTACTAGATTGATCTTGGTGAACGTAGAGAAAAATTTTTGTTTTCCATGCAACGTTCCCCAACAGTGGTATCAGAGCTAGGATCTTGCGTAGATGCTTTCTCGAGTAGAACACAAAAGGGTTTGTGGCGTTGATGTTTAAATTGCTGCCCTCCTTAGTCTTTCTTGATTCAGCGGTATTATAGGATGAAGCGGCCCGGACCAACTTTACATGTCCACGTACATGAGACCGGTTCCATCGACAGACATGTGACTTTTGTTGCATAAGATGGCTGGCGGGTGTCTGTCTCTCCTATCTTAGTTGAATCGGAATAGAACAAGGCGGTCCTTGTAGAAGGTTAAATAGCAACTTGAATATCACCGTTGTGGTTTTGCGTAGGTAAGAAGCGTTCTTGCTAGATACCCATAGCAGCCACGTAAAACATGCAACAACAAATTAGAGGACGTCTAACTTGTTTTTGCAGGGTATGCATGTGATATGATATGGCCAATAACATGATGAGATATATTTGATGTATGAGATGATCATGTTGTAATAGTTAATATCGACTTGCATGTCGATGCATACGGCAACCGGCAGGAGCCATAGGGTTGTCTTTATTTTTGTATGACCTGCGTGTCAATCATTAAGCGCTTTGTAATGCTTTACTTTATCACTAAACGGTAGCAATAGTAGTAAGAGCATGGTGGGCGCCGACAACCCCGATGGCGACACGATGATGGAGATCATGATGATGGAGATCATGGTGTGGCGCCGGTGACGATGGAGATCATGCCGGTGCTTTGGAGATGGAGATCAAAAGCACGAGTTGATGGCCATATCATGTCACTTATGATTTGCATGTGATGTTAATCCTTTTATGCATCTTATTTTGCTTAGGACGACGGTAGCATTATAAGGTGATCCTTCACTAAAATTTCAAGATAAAATTGTGTTCCCCCCGAGTGTGCGCCGTTGCGAAGGTTCGTCGTTTCGAAGCACCACGTGATGATCGGGTGTGATAGACTCTACGTTCGCATACAACGGGTGCAAGCCAGTTTTGCACGTGCAGAACACTCGGGTTAGACTTGACGAGCCTAGCATGTACAGACATGGCCTCGGAACACGGAGGACCGAAAGGTCGAGCATGAGTCATATAGTAGATATGATCAACATGTTGATGTTCACCATTGACACCACCTCATCTCACGTGATGATCCGACTTGGGTTGGTGAATTTGGATCATGTCACGCTCGAATGACCGGAAGGATGTCAATTTGAGTGGGAGTTATAATTAATTTGATTAGGTAATAACTCACTTATCATGAACAATAGTCTAAAATGTCTTTGCAAATTTTGGTTGTAGATGGCTCGCGCAGTAGCTCCCCTGAATTTTAATGCGTTCCTAGAGAAAGCTAAACTGAAAGATGACGGGAGCAACTTTGTGGACTGGCTCCGCAATATGAGGATCATCCTCACAGCTGCCCAAAAGGTTTATGTCCTAAATGCACCGCTAGGTGAACCCCCCGCTCCTGGAGCCTCTGCGGACGTTATGAACGTCTGGCAGACGCGTTCGGATGACTATTCGATAGTGCAGTGTGCCATGTTGTACGGCTTGGAAGGAGGACTTCAAAGACGTTTTGAACGTCATGGTGCATATGAGATGTACACGGAGTTGAAGTTCATCTTTGAGAAGAATGCTAAGATCGAGAGGTATGAGACCACCGATAAATTCTTCGCTTGCAAGATGGAGGAGAATTCGTCTGTCAGTGAGCACTTACTGAAGATGTCTGGGTACTATACCCGCATAGCTGATCTGGGACTTGTGTTCCCGGATGAGGCTATCATTGACAGAATTCTCCAGTCACTCCCTCCAAGCTACAAGAGCTTCGTGCAGCAGTATAACATGCAAGGGATGAACAAGACCATCGCCGAGCTGTTTTCGATGCTGAAAGTCGCTGAGGCAGACATCCAGAAGGAGTATCAAGTGTTGATGGTCAATAAGACCACCAGTTTCAAGAAGAATGGCAAGGGCAAGAAGGGTAACTCTAAGAAGGGTGGCAAAGCAGTTGCTAATCCAGTGAAGAAACCCAAGGCTGGGCCCAAGCCAGAGACTGAGTGTTTCTATTGCAAGGGGAACGGCCACTGGAAGCGGAACTGCCCCAAGTATCTAGCGGACAAGAAGGGGGCCAACAACAACAAAGGTATATGTGATATACATGTTATTGATGTGTACCTTACCAACTCTCGTTGTAGTGCCTGGGTATTTGATACCGGTTCGGTTGCTCACATTTGCAACTCTAAATAGGAACTGCGGAATAAACGGAGGCTGGCGAAGGACGAAGTGACGATGCGCGTGGGAAACGGTTCCAAGGTTGATGTGATCGCCGTCGGCACGCTCGCTCTTCGATTACCATCGGGATTAGTTATGAACCTGAATAATTGTTATTTAGTGCCTGCGTTAAGCATGAACATTATATCTGGATCTTGTTTATTGCGAGACGGTTACTCATTTAAGACAGAGAATAATGGTTGTTCTATTTATATGAGTAATATCTTTTATGGTCATGCACCCGAAGTTAGGGGTTTATTCTTGTTGAATCTCGATAGTGATGATACACATATTCATAACATTGATGCCAAAAGATGTAGAGTAGATAAAGATAATACCACTTTCTTGTGGCACTGCCGTCTCGGTCATATCGGCGTGAAACGCATGAGGAAGCTCCATGCTGATGGACTTCTGGAGTCTCTTGATTTTGAATCACTTGACACGTGCGAGCCGTGCCTCATGGGCAAGATGACAAGGACCCTGTTTTCAGGGACAATGGAACGGGCAAGTGACTTATTGGAAATCATACATACTGATGTGTGCGGTCCGATGAGTGTAACGGCGCGCGGTGGATATCGTTATTTTCTCACCTTCACTGACGACTTAAGTAGATATGGGTATATTTACTTGATGAAGCATAAGTCTGAAACTTTTGAAAAGTTCAAGCAATTTCAGAATGAAGTTGAAAATCATCGTAACAAGAAGATCAAGTTCCTACGATCTGATCGAGGGGGAGAATATCTGAGTTATGAGTTTGGTGATCACTTAAGAAAATGTGGAATTGTTTCACAGTTGACGCCACCTGGAACACCACAGCGTAATGGTGTGTCCGAACGTCGTAATCGAACCCTGTTAGATATGGTACGTTCTATGATGTCTCTTGCCGATTTGCCACTATCGTTTTGGGGATATGCGTTAGAGACAGCTGCATTCACTTTAAATAGGGCTCCATTTAAGTCCGTTGAGACAACACCGTATGAACTATGGTTTAGTAAGAAACCGAAGTTGTCTTTTCTCAAGGTTTGGGGTTGCGATGCTTATGTCAAAAGGCTTCAGCCAGAAAAGCTCGAACCCAAAGCGGACAAATGTGTCTTCATAGGATACCCAAAAGAAACAGTTGGGTACACCTTCTATCTCAGATCCGAGGGCAAAGTGTTTGTTGCTAAGAACGGATCCTTTCTCGAGAAAGAGTTTCTCTCGAAAGAATTGAGTGGGAGGAAGGTAGAACTTGATGAGGTTATTGAACCTCTGCTTCAACCAGAAAGTAGCGCAGCACAGAAAGATGTTTTTGTGGAGCCTGCAGAGGTTGAAGAGGAAGCCAATGATTATGATCAAGAAGCTTCTGATCAAGTCACTACTGAACCTCGTAGGTCGACAAGGGTACGCACTGCACCTGAGTGGTATGGTAACCCTGTCTTGGAGGTCATGTTGTTAGACAACGGTGAACCTACGAGCTATGGAGAAGCGATGGTGGGCCCAGATTCCGACAAATGGTTAGAGGCCATGAAATCCGAGATGGGATCCATGTATGAAAACAAAGTATGGACTTTGGAAGTATTACCTGAAGGGCGGAAGGCCATTCAGAACAAATGGATTTTTAAGAGGAAGACGGACGCTGACGGTAATGTCATCGTGTATAAAGCTCGACTTGTGGCAAAGGGTTTTTCACAAGTTCAAGGGATTGACTACGATGAGACTTTCTCACCCGTAGCGATGCTTAAATCCGTCCGAATCATGTTAGCAATAGCTGCATATTTCGATTATGAAATTTGGCAGATGGATGTCAAAACAGCGTTCCTTAAAGGTTTTCTTAAGGAAGAGTTGTATATGATGCAACCAGAAGGTTTTGTCGATCCAGAGAATGCTGACAAAGTATGCAAGCTCCAGCGTTCCATTTATGGGCTGGTGCAAGCATCTCGGAGTTGGAATCTTCGTTTTGATGAGGTGATCAAAGCGTTTGGGTTCATACAAGTTTACAATGAAGCTTGTATTTACAAGAAAGTGAGTGGGAGCTCTATAGCGTTTCTAATATTATATGTGGATGACATATTGCTGATTGGAAACAATATAGAATTTTTGGATAGCGTGAAGGGGTATTTGAACAAGAGTTTTTCGATGAAAGATCTCGGTGAAGCTGCTTTCATATTGGGCATCAAGATCTATAGAGATAGATCAAGACGCTTGATAGGACTTTCACAAAGCACATACCTTGATAAAGTTTTGAAGAAGTTCAAAATGGATCAATCCAAGAAGGGGTTCTTGCCGGTATTGCAAGGTACG
Source organism: Secale cereale (assembly GCA_902687465.1). Taxonomy (NCBI): domain Eukaryota; kingdom Viridiplantae; phylum Streptophyta; class Magnoliopsida; order Poales; family Poaceae; genus Secale; species Secale cereale. The sequence continues at coordinate 820,211,818 of LR738714.1, read as the reverse complement.
AAGTTGAGTAAGACTCAATGTCCAGTGACTGCGGATGATAGAGAAAAGATGAGTGTCGTCCCCTATGCTTCAGCCATAGGCTCTATCATGTATGCAATGCTGTGCACAAGACCAGATGTCAGCCTTGCCATAAGTATGGCCGGAAGGTTTCAGAGTAATCCTGGTATGGATCACTGGACAGCGGTCAAGAATATCCTAAAGTACCTGAAAAGGACTAAGGATATGTTTCTCGTTTATGGAGGTGATCAAGAGCTCGTCGTAAGGGGTTACGTCGATGCAAGCTTTGACACAGATCCGGATGACTCTAAGTCACAAACCGGATACGTATATATTCTCAACGGGGGAGCGGTAAGCTGGTGCAGTTCCAAGCAGAGCGTGGTAGCTGATTCTACATGTGAAGCGGAGTATATAGCTGCCTCGGAGGCGGCAAAGGAAGGTGTCTGGATGAAGGAGTTCATGACAGATCTTGGAGTTGTGCCTAGTGCACTGAACCCAATGACTCTGTTCTGTGACAACACTGGTGCCATTGCTCTAGCCAAGGAACCAAGGTTTCACAAGAGGACCAGACACATAAAGCGACGCTTCAATTCCATCCGCGATTCGGTCAAGGAGGAGGACATAAACATTTGCAAAGTACACATGGATTTGAATGTTGCAGATCCGTTGACTAAGCCTCTTCCACGGGCTAAGCACGATCAACACCAAGACTCTATGGGTGTTAGATTCATTACCTTGTAATGCTAGATTATTGACTCTAGTGCAAGTGGGAGACTGTTGGAAATATGCCCTAGAGGCAATAATAAAAGAGTTATTATTATATTTCCTTGTTCATGATAATCGTTTATTATCCATGCTATAATTGTATTGATTGGAAACTCAAATACATGTGTGGATGAATAGACAGACTTTGTGTCCCTAGTGAGCCTCTACAGGACTGGCTCGTTGATCAAAGATGACCGCGGTTTCCAGGTCATAGACATGAGTTGTCATTTGATAACGGGATCACATCATTAGGAGAATGATGTGATGGACGAGACCCAAACGTTAAACATAGCTTTTGATCGTGTCAGTTATCGCTATAGTTTTCTGCATGTCAAGTATGAGTTCCTATGACCATGAGATCATGTAACTCACTGACACCGTAGGAGTGCTTTGTGTGTGCCAAACGTCACAACGTAACTGGGTGACTATAAAGGTACTCTACAGGTATCTCCGAGGGTGTCTGTTGAGTTGACATGGATCGAGACTGGGATTTGTCACTCCGTGTGACGGAGAGGTATCTCCGGGCCCACTCGGTAATACGTCATCTCAATGAGCTCAAAGTGACTAAGTGGTTGGTCATGGGATTATGTATTACGGTAACGAGTAAAGAGACTTGCCGGTAACGAGATTGAACTAGGTATAGAGATACCGACGATCGAATCTCGGGCAAGTAACATACCGACGAGACAAAGGGAACTGTATACGGGATTGCCTGAATCCTTGACATCGTGGTTCATCCAATGAGATCATCGAGAAACATGTGGGAACCAATATGGGTATCCAGATCCCGCTATTGGTTATTGACCTGGGAGTGTCTCGGTCATGTCTACATGGTTTCCGAACCCGCAGGGTCTACACACTTAACGTTCGGTGACGCTAGGGTTGTTAGTGAGAAAAGTGTATGGTTACCGAAGGTTGTTCGGAGTCCCGGATGAGATCCCGGACATGACGAGGGTCTCCGGAATGGTCCGGAGACGAAGATTGATATATAGGATGAAAGGTTTCGGAGTCCGGAAGTGTTCCGGGGAGCATCGGGAAATCGGCGGAGTACCGGAAAGCGGTTTCGGGGGTCCGGAAGCAGTTCTGGGCCTAATGGGCCACAAGGGGGAACACCACAGCCCTCAGGGGGCTGTGCGCCCCCCCCTGGGCCCTCTCCTTGTGCGCCAAAGGGGGTGGACCCCTCTAGGGTGGCCGCACCCCCTAGCCTTGGGGGGCAAGGCACCTAGGGGGGAAACCCTAGGGCCTGGCCCTGGCCGCCGCCCCCCCTGCCTTGGCCGCCGCCCCCCCTTGCCCTGGCCGCCGGCCCCCTAGGGGGGAAACCCTAGGGCGCCCTCACCTCTCCACCCCCCCTATATATAGTGGGGCAAAAGGGAGGGCAGCCAACACAGTTTGTGCCTCGGTGCTGCCCTCCCTCTCCCACAACATCTTCTTCTCCCGCGGTGCTTAGGCGAAGCCCTGCTGGAATTCTCCTCCACCATCACCACCACGCCGTCGTGCTGCCGGTTCTCCATCAACCTCTCCTCCACCCCTTGCTGGATCAAGAAGGAGGAGACGTCCCCGAGCCGTACGTGTGAAGAACGCGGAGGCACCGTTGCTTCGGTGCTAGGTCTTCGGCGATCTGAATCGCGACGAGTACGACTCCATCATCCGCGTTCATAACGCTTCCGCTTAGCGATCTACAAGGGTATGTGGATCCTACTCTCCCCTCGTAGTTGCATCTACTAGATTGATCTTGGTGAACGTAGAGAAAAAATTTTTGTTTTCCATGCAACGTTCCCCAACAGTGTCCACCTCAAGTAACTACTTTCTGCTTCGGCTCTGCTGTCGAATCCTCTGTGGCTAGCACCCGGGTACTTGTCCACCTAGGCATGAGCATCTGGCCAGTGGTCATAGACTATTGGAACCCTCCCAACAAACAAGACGTAGCAGTCCTTCGCCATCTCTGATCTATGTACCTGCATCGTTAGTTGATGAATTGAATGATAATATGCAACATAATATACTTAAGAAAACAAAGAGGAGCAAAATACAAGCAACTTATAGTAAACATAAATGACGAAGTTCCTCATACTCAAACTAGTTAACTAGAGCGATCAGTCCTCCATGTCGACGGTCCAATCTTCATAGTCAGGGAGGAACCACCCGAGCTTCGTGAAAGGCTTAAGGTCCAGACGTTGAGCGAGTACCAGTGCTCGGACATCATCCTGCGTCACAGTTGGCCCATGGTAGAACATCCATGTTGGTTCGAGGACCTGCTTCATCATCACTTGGGTCGTGAAGGATGCTTCCGTAGACCGCGAATATGGCAGCCAGGCCATGTGCTGTTTTCACGAGGTAGCTACCTTCTGGAATGTGGGAAAGTGCATGGATGAACCAGGAACATATGAACCCACTTAGGAAAGGTGCATGCTACGTGTCCGTCGGCCGATCTTTTTAAAAGATCGGTCCAGTTGTGAGCCGCTAAATCTGGCAGATCATGCAGCCGGTTGACGTCTCTATTATTGCAACAAAGATCTTGTTATGCATTTTTTTAACAAAGATCTTGTTACCGAATGTTTTTGCAACAATTTGTTTTTGCAACCGGGGACTTGTTGGAGAATTTTCTGTAACAAAGGTCTTGTTGCAGATTTTTTGTTGCAACAAAGATGACGTTGCAGAAAAACATCCCCATGCAAGGAGGCAGCTCATGGGGTTGTTGTGTCTCCCAGCTGCAAGTGATGCAAAGGCTCAAGTAGTGCGAGGCGGCGAAATGATCCACGTGGGAGGAACGTCAAGGTGCAGAGAAGGGCTGGGGACGAGCAGATCTGGGCGGTGACGGCCATGCACATGTCGGCGGCGGCGGTGGAGTCTGTCGACGGGTGAGTCCGATCCCTTCCATAGAGCTCCGGGCCGACGCCAGTGACCTCGCAGGGACGGCGCGGTTAGATGTGTCTGCACGGCAAGTGGAGCGAGAGGAAGAGAGGGAGAGGCGGCGGGTAATTCGGCTGCGCGTGACAACCGTTGAGGGATCCACATCCTGCAACATACAGATTGTCGCGGTGGGCAGACAACAACAAGGACTCAGTTGCAAAAAATGCAATAGATACTGCTAGGTGAGCCCATCGAGAACACGTGTCGCATGGACGAGGCAGCAGACGCCTCCATGCGATCTGCCGGCTGAAGCAGAGCTTTTACCCTTAGGAAAACATATTTGAAAATGCTAAAAAAAATATGAAAAACATTACGCCTTCATGTTCCGTGTGCATGCATAAGTTTCACCCAAAAATAACGTTTTTGTGTGTGCCAGTGCAAAAAAACAAAAAAGAGTGTCCTGATATTTGTCTTTTTTGTGGAGACAAAAAAAATGGCATTTCTTTCACAAAACCGTGTGTCGCACACACACATCTACGAACATGTATGCGTGAAATTTTCTTTGATTTCTTTGCCATTTTAAAGCATGCTTAAAATACATTAAAAAATAGGTGCAGATGACCATGCGTTCAGGACGTGCTCACTTCTCAATGTGATTCATCTAACGTTAAAGAAAACGAGTGTGATACACGAGTGATGTGGTAATAAACGACTTGCCAAAATTGGCTTGGAAGGATATACATTTTTGTAAACACATTCATTTTTTTGCCAAATGAACATTTCTTAGAACATGGGCCGAACACTATTTTAAATATGTTTACATTTTTTAGCTGCATATTTTTTATAATTTTCAATTAATTCTTTCTAACAAATAGAAATAATTTTCCTAAATTAAGAAAACCGTCATGCCTGAGACATTTGTCTCACCGGATACTCCAATTTTTGTTTGGAGGGGAAGGTATCAGCCCTTACATAAACTTTTTTATATGTATATGAGAAACAAAATTCAATTTATTCATCGTCTGTCTAGGCAGTATAAAGAACACTCGAAGTAAAAATTACATCTAGGTTCATAGAAACCACCTAGCGATAACTACAAACATTGAAACAAACCGAAGGCACCCTGCCATCATCGTCCCTTCTTCACTGGAGTCCGCCAAATCTTTTTGTAGTAGACAGTCGGAAAGTCGTCGTGTTAAGACCCAACAAAACTAGCATACCAGAACAACAATTGTCATTAATTAAGAGAAATGTAGATCGAAAGAATCCAACATGAAACCATCGAAGACAAACGCCGACCTAATCTCGCGAGATCCGCTGGAGACAAACCTCCACACGGCCTCCGATGGCCCTGACGCACCACCAGAATGGGGGCTAGGCGGTGAAAACCTTATTCCAACTTTAGGAGACACCGCCGTCTCGTCTTCCTAAACATAATACAAACCATAAACGACTTGACATTGGTTTGACATGTTCGACAATGGCAACCCTTCCACCGCGCGGCTTCTCCAGGCCATCAAGGACGATGCTAGGGTTTGGGCTATGGCGGGCGCTAAAGACGTAGGTAATCTCATGTCGTCTTGATTCTCTCGGGCTGAGCCCGCCTAGCATACGTAGTGGGCGGTTACCCCCCCCCCCCCCCCCC
>LR738714.1:820131661-820206348 GCA_902687465.1 Secale cereale | reverse complement strand
CCCCCCCCCCCTTAATACTCTTGTTCTCCCCTACCTATCAATGGAATGATACGCAATCGTTGCGTATTTGCGAAAAAAAGTATATTTAAAGCAACAATGTTACAATCTAAAATGCCTATGCTGTTAAAGTATCTCATCCTAATACACATGGACTGTTAATACTCTCCACACAGTAAGTGTGCGGTCACACCACACTCCAAATTTTCTGCAATCAGGTGTCAGTCCTTGCACTCTCCAATCAGATGTCGATACATCTGAATCTGGCATCAACTTATCTCTCTCCTTATGCTCCTGTTCAAAGCTCACCCGTTTAACTGAGAGCATAAATAACCAAAATAGATGGCCAGAAGCTATATACCACAATAACAATCAGTCAGAGTCATACCAAAATTTACAGAATCAATCAGTTAAAATTTTAAGCGAGATTCTTCAGAAATTCCACGGTTATCACAACACTGACAACACACATATCATGTTTGAACATCATAATAAGGTTCCACGGCAATATAAACTAAAGAAGGTACAGACTTGCGAAGACAACAAAACGAGATACACAGGGACAGTTAGCTTATTATTTAATCTTTATCATGCATGTTTAATAATTTTTTGTAACTAGCTGCTCTTGGTGATTAACTGGGCAGCCAGGTAACATACTCTCCAGTGTACAAGGCATGCACATTGTGTAGCCTTTGACCTGGTGAGTAGCAGCATCGTGCAAGAGTGTAGCCCATGACTGAATAGGTGCTCGGAGGCGTGCGTGAGCAGCGTGTCGACAACAACAGTGGAGAAGCTGCTCATGTAATGTGTATCACACTCTCATCTCTATTCAGTTGAGAGAGCCGTCAACTGAAAAAGAAAAGGAAGGGCGGTCACAAGAAGGAAACAGAAAGTTCAGTGTGTTGCGTACTCTGTTTCTTCTACCATCCTCTGCTCTGATCTGCAGATAGAAGATAGACATATTAAAACAACCTCCGAAGACAGAACAGCTAAATCATATGTATATCAGTGAAGAATGATCACCTCATTCTGCATTTACAACTTCTTCAAACAGGGAAAGCATCCCATCAAATCATATCGAGACATATTAAAAGATAATTCCCTGTTCTACCATGAGATGTTTGCTAATGTTTTTCTTTTGAAACGGAAGCATTAGATTTGCCTCATCCTAATGTGATACTGTATTACAGAATCTGGGTCACTTAATAGAAAGGCACACTAGAATTTAAATGGATGTAAAAAACTAAAAATACGGGCGCTGGAAAATAAATGTACAGAAGATACATAATGAAATCAGGCAACATGAAAGCGTATACCCATTAATATACTCTTGGATGCAAAATGACGGCATATGTTCCAAATTTTCAGTTACGATGTTCAGCCTGACAAATCAGTGGATGCCCAGATTAGCAGACAAACTTCGGGGATAAAAATAAGACATCCTACAATGCTCTTCTATCAAATTAGCATGGACTGCAGCGTATATTTCTCCAAACAGAAAGAGTAGCCAGACAATACTCCAATATTTATCCAATCAGGAAAATTAGTCTACAGTCTACACATGTGAATCTGGTAGCAAAACCATGAAGAGAAAGCTAAAAAAATCAAGGGCACAAATTTATGAATAGAAAGCTCAACAAATCTGCTAGTGATGGTCCGAAGCAATGAGCTACAATAACAACCAGGAAAAGTCATACACACTACAAAAAAAGGAACCAATTGGTTCAGAAGTTCAGTGAGATTGCTTTGGTCACAGCATATTGTATTGCCGAACCGACACCATACAGTGCATGTTTAGATATCACAAACTAAACAAGGAACAAACATGAGAATATTATTATTCATCAGTGTAGTTCACAAACTGAAACCCACTCTTTTCGTGTAATAAGCTGTTTATTTCAAAAGCATAACAGGCGCAGAACAGCAACAGGTCCGATGCAAAGCCAACACAGGCAAACACACTCATACAGCTGATGTTGATGCACCCAGGCACACAAAGCTGCTGCTTAGTCAAGCACTCTAGGTTCACATCAAACAGACGAGACACACATAGCAAGCACTCTCAATCTGAATCCACACACTGGCACACACGTCGGTGCAAGCAGCCAAGAACCATGCTGCTTCTTATTTCAAAGCCACAAAGGTGAGAGCCACCACAAGCTCACACCTGACACAACAACATACAGTATCAGGAGTCAGTCGACGACCGAACACCACCTCAAATTCTTCTTCCAACAACCCGGGAAGCACACAACAAACGGAACACATGCAGCAGGCAGCAGGACCTGCAGGAGCCTCCATCTGATCTCCCCTGTAACGATGGAGAGACCACACCAGTGAAGCGCAACGCAGGAATCACCTAGGCAATGCGAGCCAAAGCACAGAGAAACAAAGGATGAATAACAAAGCTGACTCTGAGTATGATCTCAACAGTTTAATTAGCATGACAAAAAAAAGATACTCCCTCTGTCCCACTCCAGAGCGTTTTTGATACTACACTAGTGTAAAAAACGTTCTTAAATTATGGGACGGAGGGAGTAGAATCGTTACATGCTGGGGAGGGTACCTGAGGACGGATACCCTGGGGAGTTTCTTCTTGTAGTAGCGGTGCCTCGAAGTGGTCAGGGGTCACCTCCCCGTCCCACTCCAGAGCGTCCCAGACGTCTTTCTCGATCTCAATGGTCGGCTTCTTCATGTCTTCGCTACGGGGCCCCACCACTGGGAGCCGGCACAGGCACCAGCACCCTCTGATCTTGATGGTCTTGAGCTCCGGTGCCACCATCTTGAACTCACATATCTGATGCAGCACTGGCAGGTCGTGCAGGTGGATGGTGGTCAGCTTTGGGAATGATACACCTTGGGAGTTGGGTCGATATTTCCTCTGGGTACTTTTCGTCTAGCACGAATATGTGCTTGAGGTACCCGCAGTGGATGATGTGGGTCTCCAAACTTGGGAAGGAGTCGAACCACAGAGGGAGCACGAACTGGAGCCTGGGGCAAGAGTGCAGCTGTAGGTGCTGCAGCTTTTCGAACCAACCATAATAGATGTTGCGGTAACCTTTACTCCATATCCAGCAGGCCATTAGGAGATCTGACGCCCAGAAGGTCTCCAGCTCCATAAATTCAGATGATCCCCTCGGGAAGACTTCACCCAACTTAGGGCACCTCTCCATGCGGCACTGCCTGAGAACCTCCCTGTTTTCAGTAGGCAAACTAACACTAGTAGAGACATCATGGACATGCAGGGATTCAGCAAACCTTGTCATCACATATCCCAGTCCACCGTCCAAGACGTCGCTCCCTTTAGTAATCTCGATATGCCGATCCAGTTTGTTAGTCGGAGGCTTAGGGAAGGCCAGCATCGGGGCATCACCAACCATGCTTTGGACATCACTGTACATGACAATCTTCATACATAACGATACATGACAATCTTCTTCATGACAATCTTCAGTAATCTCGATATGCCGATCCAGGTTGTTAGTCTGCTTGAACAGGCTGCAGCAGGCTGACTTGATCTCCATACATGACAATCTTCTTCTCATTTTCTGTCACTTTGGATTGATTCAGCTCACTATGCACAGCTGAGGTGACATGGATATTAAGATAAACATTCACAGCTACATAACGATAATATAATTGTTGCCTCAAGGACCGAGCAAGCCTCGCATCAACAATAGTAGCGTGCACCTCCAACTGAAAGGATTTGTTCCTGTCAATGCATGGCCGAGAACGGCCAGCTCCAGCACGTGTATCTATGCATAACAAATTCAAACAAAAGCTATCAGTACTGCTGCCCCAGATTATTGCACGAAGGTGCTCACATCCTAGCAGAAATAACCGCTTCAACATTGGGACTTCCAGCACCATATTTCTGAAATCAAGTGACTTGAATGCAGTTCCAGAGAGGTCAAGCTCGACGAGGTTGGGCAACCCACGCACAAACAGATTCTCCAGTTGTGAGCAACCTTTGAGGGAAATCTTAGACACACTAGAACCATCCTTAGTTGCTGGGGTCAACGGGCGTTCTTGTTTGTGAGGTAGCTCAACAATGGGTGCCTGGTGGGATGCTGGCCCATATCCATCAAAGCTGAAGGACTTGAGCAAGTGAGGTAGCCCATCAGTAACAAGGACATTTTCAAGCTTATTGCAACCATCCAGAACAAGCACTTGAAGCCTACTTGCGTTAGGTAGGCTGTTTGGTAAAATTTTCATCTCACTGTTTCCAGACAGGTCAAGTATTTCCAACTTTGCCTTGTCCATGAAGGAATTGCTTGGCTCTAATGAATTATCCGGTCCACGTGTAGGCTTGATTACCCTGAGCCGTTGAAGATTCGGTAGCCGGCCTACTAAGCAAGTTGTGTGTTGCCAACACCAGACTCCCTCTATGCTGAGCTCCATGAGATTATGCATGAGATCCATCTTTGCTGGTGATAAGATTTCATTCCAATCGGTGTAGCGCAGGACCAAAACCCACAAACTATTTAGGCAAACCCACCCGGTATGATCCTTTCCTTCACCTGTTTTATCATCTGTGCAGTTGTCCAGCCCAAGGAATCTTAGGCTATGGCATTTCAAGAAAGGAGGTGATGCAAAATTGATGGCACAACAGCAGAGGAATAGCACACCAAGGTTGTTGGAATGTTCAAACAAACCATCTGGTAATGCTACTGGCTGACCGGACATTACAAATTCCAAGAAGAATGATGATGTCTCTTCAGGTAAAGATTTCATACCATGTATTTCCCTATCCCTTGACCTGGTTGAAATCCAACGGTATTGTCCTTCTTCATATACACCATCTTCTTTAACAACCAGGAAAGGAAGCTTGAAGTCTTTCTTGAACTTTGTGAGCACATTATCATCACACTCCCAGCTAATCTCTCGGTGCAACGTGTCACATATCTCTAATGTTATGTCTTTCTGCAGTATCCCATCACATATCCAACAATTGGAAGCAACACCAACCCAATCAGAATTGGTCTTGTTGTGAAAACTACTTTGCAGGAATAGTGTGTAAACATAACAGTCAGCAACCATCATTGGATTGAGTCCCCGCATGCATGGATAGTCATCAACTATGAGGGCAGCCTCTTTAGAGAGTAGTGCATACACCTGTTTACCTGACAAATACCTCTCTCTATCATAAGCCAAAAGATGGGTGTACCTCAGTTTGTGTATTAGTTTATGTTCTTCGTGTTCGGTTATGGTCAATATCCTCCTTTTGTATGTCCATATCATTATGTTCTTTGTAAGCTTGCCAAATGAAGGAATACCAAGGGGATATAGATCGATCTCATCATCAATCCCGTTATGGAAAATAAGAATAAATCTACTGTCCTTCAGAATGTGATAGATCTCTTCTGACACAATTGTTATTTCACCCCTTGAAATTTCATCAACTCCATTAAAATCATCATCTCCATCTTGCTTATCCAGTATATCCATTACCAAGTTGTCAAGCTGTAACTCCTCTGCAATTGCCCTCTGCAACGCCCTCCTACCTTTCCACTCCGTGCAACCTATATGAATTATTTTATCAAAGCATAGTTCCGGAGTGGTTCTCTTAGAAGGGATAACTTCTGCTATGGATCTAAGAACGGTAGATGCCCCAAGCCCACTCCAACCATGAAAATAGATGACCCTTTCTTCTCCCTTGTCACGAAGAATTTGGAGTATCGATTCTCTGGCGCCATCGACATCTATTGCGTTGGTAAACTAAATTAACACAAGAAAAATTGTAATTAGACCAAGTTTGCAAGTAGCATAATCCAATTCATGTAAATGCATATCTGAGTATACATGAATTTGGTGAACTAGAAAGTTAGTGTGTGAGCACCCATTTTGAGTTTGGATCACAAATCCACAACTAATATGTCTTGTGGGGCCAGCATATATATGGGCGTTGGTGCAAGGAGGGGGTGAAATCATCTTACGACTAAGCCTATCTTTAGTTTACTTGAATGCCAGTTTAGCTAGTTATTTTCGTAGATAAAGACTATTTGTGTTGGTTGGAAAGCTAAGATCGGGTCTGCATCAGCCAACCCTATATATAATGATATGCGCGAATAGATATCATAGAATCAATAAAGAAGAAGAAATTAGGCTTATCCCATAACAAACCTTTCTCGTGACATGAAACACACAGATCTACACGGCTAAGTCATTCGGAGCCTAGCTAGGATGTGAAAGGTTGGCATCAAAGGAGTGATTCTTGGGTACCAGCATGTCATGTACGCGCAAGGCGATGGGATCACAATTGTCCTTGGAAAATGTATTGGGCATCATTAGCAACAAGCTTGCTAGCCTCACCAATCAAGTTGATACGCTCTCCATTGACACTATTGAACTTAAGACTGGCCTCCGCGAGATGATGGCTGGTTGGCCAAGCTGTGTCGAGCCTAAGGTGGGGCTAGCACATCGACAGCGAGCAACCTTTTAGGATGTTACCTCAAGCAAGATAGCATTGATGACAAAAGATGCACGGAAAGGTATGGATGAACTCCTACCATTTGGCAGGGCTACAGCTCTATGGCCATTCAGGAGGTATACAAGGTTTCGCACATGCTCCTTTATGGCCGGTGTTTGCGCAACACATCTGATGCCGTTTCGGACCTAAAATCTATAATGCCTAGCTCGATGCTATCAAGAACTCACAATAGACCGGTATAATGGACATCTCACTCTCGTATGCGTGTGTGAAGGACTTAATGGAGCGGCACTACGTGGAGTTGTTGATGGTTAACCTTCACAAGCCACTCCAGACGGATGTACGTATGCTGAAATATCCGGCCACCCTGTAATGGAGGATGCCATGGACCATGCCCTGTACGTGCTGACGAGTGATGGGAGAGCCCAGAGGAGGACGATGTCATCCCTGCATTAGAACAAGAACAAGGGCTTCTCATGCCGGCCCTTGCCCGGCACCTCCTAGACCTTTCTTGTAGACACATTCTTCATTGGTTTTGATTGATTGAATACCATCTTAGGTAGTTATCTCGATAGATAAATATTGTGTTACTAACTTACTATCCCACAAAAAATCGTGTTATTAAAGAAGAAATGAGGGGTTTTCCTCCAAATAAACACCCTAACATCTCTCCTGCCCACGTTGCACAAGGATCTGCCGGGCTAAGCTCTCCAGAGTCTAGGTTGTGGCATAATACTTACATTCGCAAGTTAATGTATTTAGCATTGTTGGTGTTTCCGTTTTCATGCTAGTGCGTGCCTCATTCGTATAATAAAAGTCAAGTTACAACATGACAAAACTGAAACGGCAAGAGAAAGCTAGTCCTTGGACAAAGGACCACCGGCCAAGAAGTAAAAATACAATCAAGACCAAAAAATCCTCTAAGCTTGACACCAACACCCGTGACCTGCCCTTGGCATCATTATAGCATCCACCAAAGGGAAATATGATGGACCACCTCTTCACCCAAGCTCGGCACGGCTCCATGCTAATGTAGGTTTTTGGACCACCAACACCCGTGACTCGCTCGAAGCCATTGCCGTTGAAAGAATCTGCCCGGGGCAGCACCCCCAAAACGCCATCGAACTCTCGATCTGGCAGCCCTTCTCGACTAAAATGTCGAAGGAAGAAACCATACCTTTCAGCCGCAAAGCACGAACCCAACACAAAATCCACTGTCTTCCCGATGTCGTCGACCCAGACTACAATATGCGACCACTCCTAGACTATATACCTCCGAAACTCCGCGCCGACGCTAGAGAAAACATCGCCGCAATGGCGGAGCCTAATGACACAAGTCCGTCACAAGGATGCTGCCGTCGCCACACCACCCCTCCTTGAACAAACTAGTTCCCAAATCGATCATCGACTATGAGACGCCTCGCCTCGTCCAAGAAAGATCTGGATCTTCTTATTTGAGGTCGTCGTTGCCAAAGCCAAGACGTCGAATGTCCAAAAACCTAAACCTAATACGGTCCTAAAGCAGTAGCTATACAAGTCCACATGCGTGAGATCCGGCGACCACCCGCACCAGGCGACCAAGCGGTCATCAACGGAGGGGATTCTCCAGAAAGAGAGTTGCCCTGGCCGCGGCAGCTAGATCGCATTTCTTTCTTCGAAAGAAAGAAAACGAGTTGTGTCTTAACTCCCCTCCGTCTCATTCGTATCTTGGTTGTTGCTAGTTACGGACTACCTACACCATGATTATTGTACACTCTCTGAAACACACTATCGCCCCACTTTATAGATAAAGGACATATCATATCACACGACCGTACGATACAAGATAATGTGGTAGCCCTCGAACAGGCAGATCCCGGGGTAACCGTCCAACATAAACACAGGTGAATACGCTGCCGGAAGCTCACACAGGAAGGACTGAACAACTATGCCACGTCAGGCCCTAACACACCTAAGCTCCACGGCGACGCCCTCAGGAGGGTGCACGGTGTGAAGCGTCACCGATGCCAAGTCCAAGACGGACAAGGGTCTTCACCCGGAACCCTGGCATGGATAGGAGAACCACAACAACGTCCCAAGAAGATAGTGATGCCCACAGGTGTCGCCATCGTCGGTGCCAAAGCGCGGAGCTTTCACTCGGCAGCTCATTCATGTCACCACGAGGCATCCACGAACGTGATGAGCACAAGCCTCCAACTTCGGTATATGGGCGCCACCACTACCACTAGCAGAAAGCGAGCCCGAGCCTGCCCTCCGCTACACCCCTTGCCACCTAGAGGGATAGCCATCACCGTCGCCATGGTGCCCGCCGTAGATCCACCCATGCGGCAACCATCCGGGTCGGCCGCCCTGACATCGATGACCCGATCCAGCACCAACCCTCCGCATCACAGTACACCAGCCATAGTAGTCGGAGCGAAAAGCCATCCTTCCATTCCTAGCCCGGCATGGGCCATTAGGTCTTGGTCGACGACTCCACCATAGGAGCATCCACACCAGCGTCCCCAGACAGTCTTGGTGGACCAGGAGCTACAAACCAATGATCACCGACGGCCATCACCGAGCAAACCCCTGGACCGAGCCCTCTGGCATGTTCTTGGACTAACTCAAACATAGCCATGCATGTGGCCATAGGCGCTGATCCGTCGATGGCACAACAATGATAGCAAGCCCAACTCTAACCGGCATGACGAATGCGCCACATGCAAAGGAAGCACAACGTGAAGGTGAACACCAATGCGGACAAGTCGGACCATTGTACCTGCAGGACGTCAGACGGCGTCCACCCCTGCTAACCACGTTAACGCCACACTCCGTAGCCAGCCGGCCTCACAACATAAAAAATGAACCTCACCGCCACCCAACAACAACAGAAGTACTGCCCCATCGCCGCCCAACGAGCCTCTAGCAGCGCCACCACGCCGGAGCGAGCCACCACCTGAATCCACAACAAATCTAGTGCGAGGACGCTGTCTCGGCCCGTCATCTGAGCGGCAACCACACCAGGTCAGCGCTAACCCCCGTGCTGGTCGCCAAGGTCAGGTCCCCAGATTTGGGAGCCACCCGACAACACACGCATCCTCCAGAAAGCGCTCGTGTGTAGCCACCACACAGCGAGCCTGTGCACCTAACCTTTGCCCATTTCGAAGCCGCACGCTTGAACGCCGCCGCCATCCGCGCTTGCTGCCACGTCGATGCCCGCATGCGAGCAAGGCTCTTCCGCTCGTCCAGGCCATTGCACACCAGCCTCCCGACCTGAGCGGGTGGCAGGAGAGGAGATGCCTGCCGCCGCCAACGCCACCAGGGCTTCACGAGGCAGCGCGTGCCGGCGTGGGAGGGGACGGGAGGAGGGAGTGCAGAAGCCAGCGACTAGGGTTCACCATCTCTGTAGCTTGCAGGGGCGACACATGAGGGAGGTTTATTTTTGGGAAAGAATTTGCAGCTGATGATTATTATACATCGACAAAGTTAGTTTGTTGTGCTAATTAATATCAAGTGGTTGAAAATTAAATGTATGCACCTTTATCGTCTTTGGTAAGTGCATGAGTACATTGGACCCAGAAGGATTTAGATTCTTAGCTATCTGGATTGTCTTTTTACTTCAATTTTCTTCTGTTGGTGTGTCAACATTGACTTCAACCAAAATGGCCTTCAGTTTGCTAACAACCTTATCCCACGGTAATAAAGAACACATCGTTGGTAGGTTGCAAGAGGTGAATTAGATATTAAAAAACCAGATAAACAACGCACCACTGCTTCATTTGTTTTGGGACAGTCACTAAATTGAACTTGAAGCTGAACTACCTCACAGGAGGCTGCTGCCAGCAAGTCTCTCCTCCTTTGACCCTCCTCACGTCTCCTTGCGTCGCCCCCACGGGTGGTCGAGGAGCCCTGTAATGTCCCGGATACGTCCGCTGGTGGTCGTTACTACCGGCAGGATCTAGATTGGCCCCACAAATCAATATTAGTCTGTCTTGCGCATTTTGTTCTAACTCGTGCGCACTCGGGACTAACTTCCCAGTCAATCACCCATCCTGAAATTACTCCAAATTGAGCACGCTTAACTTCGGAGTTCTTTCCGAATGGGCTCCTTGAAAAGAAGGAATTCCTTATTGATATGAGTAGTCTATCATCCCTATTAAGCCAGGCTATCACAAGCCGCAAATCCGCCACCAACAACCTCCTCCTCCTACTGTCCCTCCCTGCCGCCGCCGGGGTGGGTTGGCGAGCAAATCCCGGTCCGCCTAAGCGGCAGCAGGACCATCTATCCTCGTACCCGAGGGCGGCGACGCGGGACGGACCTCACGGGTGGCGGCGCTGAGCGGGCGTGGCTTGCGGCGGTGCGGTGGTGTGTGCTGTCGGCGGTGCGGTGGTGTGCGGGTGCATGGGCGACTGCATTGGCGGTGCCCCTTCTCCAGCTGGCGGTTCTCGTCGGATTTCTGCAGGGATCCTTGATTGCGCAGATTGCTGGGCCGGATAGGATCTTGTGACATGGGGTGGCTGCCCTCATGCTAGATTTGAGGCTGCCCTCGTGACCCCCTTCCTCGGATGGAGCACACCTCCTCCGGCCTGTCCTGGCTCCGGCGTCCGTGCTCGGAGTTGTTGTGGTGGGCTAGGAGGATGTCGTGATGGAACCTCGTCTGGCGGCCAAGACATCGAAGGTGCTCCAGGCACCATTTCCTCCTTGGTAGCGACGTTGAGTATAGCTCGCCTTGTCCCCCCTCTCATGTCCTTTGCGCCCGAGTGAAAACCCTACTTCCCGATGAATGTGTGGTGGTGGCTCTACGGTGTCGTTATGAACTTGGATGCATTGTCTTGGGCACTAGTATGGTGGGTGTGTGTGCTGCAACCTCGGTTGGGCTGCTCTGAGGGAAACCTAGATCTGAGTCTCCCAGATCGGACGATGACGACGACTTCGATGCATTTTCCCTCTTGAGGATATCCTTTTGGAGTAGGTGCTAGGTGAAGGAGGAAAGAGGTGGAGCGGCGTCACATCTACCGTGTGGACGGCGGTGGATCTTGGCGGCATGGTGCAATTGAGTCTCAACGACAGATGCGTTTGGATAGACGAGCGCAAGGTAGTGGAGCTGTTTAATGCCATGGTGGCATCGACGGATGGACGACCTGGCAAAGATAATGCAGATCTCTTTTCCGGAGATGGGTCAGCTTCAATGGTGATGGTCACTTCCGCATGCGGTATACGCTTTACATTTGCTGCACCAGTTGTAGGCTCTTGATACGTCATGCGGGCAGATCGGCGGTCACCCCGGGTGTAGATGGTGGAGAGTGAGGGCATTCCACATTTTCAAGTTTGTAGGTGTGATGGTTCAAAAAAAAGTTTATAGGTGTGAGTGATCCCTTCAGGTTGTTTGATGCATGTTTTTTGAGACATTTGTTGAAAAATTAATAAAAAATGATTGTATGCATCTACCGATGCAGACGCCAGTGGTTTCAACCTTGTTTTCGAAAAAAGAAAAAAAACAAGATTGAACTTGAAACGACGACACCAATGAACAAGCAGAAAATAATTAAATTTGGTCAAGACCCATTTGTATATATAACCTCGAGATATTTGAGTGTTGACGGTGATGTGTAATTAGACACAATTCATTCATTGTCATATAGGTAAACATATTTGAGAAATCTGCTCTTGTAGGTAACCCCTCGGGCTCTCGCGACCGCGTCACCCCCGCGGGCGACCGGCCGCACATCGCCGCCTCCCTCCTCCATTCCACACCTCTCCCCCTCCTCCTACCGCCGTCGCTGGCGCCCGCGATCGCCCTGGCCCTAGGGTCGCTGGTGGCGGCGGCCCCCTGACCTTCCCCTCCCGGTGGCTCTCCGGCGCGGGTCGGAGCTACACCAAGGGGTGCTCCTAGGCGGCGACGGACCGGGTGGCGGTGGGGTTCCCTTGCTCGATGGGGGCGGGCGGCTGGACGGCGGCGGCATCGTTGGCGGCGGGGTGGCGCAGCGGCGCTCGGCCCAGATCTGGGCCCTACGGGCCCCATCTGGGCCTGGGCGGGCCGGCGGCAGGGCTGATCCGTGGCGAGACTTCCAGGAGGCGGGGGAACAGCGTTGAGCGGCGGGGTGCTGGCGGCGCCGGCGCCTGCCTGCTGCAGCATGGCCGGCAGGGCTTAGCGGGCCCGTTGCGGACCTGGCCGGGCTAGGGGTGGCCTGGTTTGCCCCGCTGCCGTGTCCGGACGGCAACCGCGACTGTGCCGGAGGCGCGTGCCTCATGCATGATAGCGGATGAGGTGGTTCCCTCCCGCTCGGCCTTGGCTCTTCTCTCCGGTCTTCTTGGCCTCGTGTTGGTGCTCGTTGTGAGACAGCTTGGGTACCGGCGCAACCGCGATGGCGCATGGTGTTGGGCGGTGGTTTGGCTGGTCGGCTTCGGTTGGGCGGTGGGGGTTGGAGTGCAGGAGAAATCATTGCTGGTATGGCCGGCTCCGATGCGGTGACACCGACGGGTGCCACCATTCCTTCTTGGAGGGTGTCGGTGGTAGCCATCCTCCTCTTCCCTCCGCGTACCGGGGGAAACCCTTGGACTCATCCGGGCAGCCGCGTCTTCGGCGTCGCATTCCTTCGTGAAGGTGCCGCTTGGTACGCGGCAGATCGGAGCCTGGGGGGTGGTGGTTTGTCTCCAAAGGGCGCAGCGGTGGCGGTTCATCCATGCTTTGTCGAGCTGCCGTTGTTGGCATTTGTTTCTTCTTTTTCTTTTGGGCTTGATGTGCTGCTCGCCCCAGCAATGCTATGTGTATGGTGTTCGTTGCATTGGAATACAAAGCGGGGGAAGCCCTTTTTTGATAATTCATTGTCATATAACCGAGACTAACATACAGAAAATGTTAACGAACTATTGTAGGTGCGTAGAAAATATCTATATATATTTGCATATGGGATTTGTTTCATAAATATGGCATTTTGTTCCGTGTGTACTCCTAAATATTCTATGGAGCTAGAAGCCAAAACACCAAACTCCTTTCTATCCCACGCATTCTAGCTAGCCACATGCATACTTGTCTTTTCACATTTATAACTATATCCCTCCTCCAGGCAGTAAAATTGGACAATTCATCCATCACACGCACGATTATAGGTAAAAGGTTGATGTATAAAAATGCATGGGACATGAAAATCTCAGCAGAATTAGATGAAAGAAAAACGATTAATTAGTAAGTTCATGAGCATAAATTGCACAAGAGCATTACCCATGCAAGAGGAGTCATGATGAAATTCTCTACCAAGACCAAGAAACAAAGGCAGCAGCAGATGAGTCAATATAACCCATCGGATGAAGTTCTGTAACCACTGCCTGCATGCATGCACATCAACAACAACATGTTACATTTGAGCCTCACATTGTTAATTAACCAGTAACACCCCGGGAAATTTTAGCTAGAACAGGGTACAAGGACAAGGTTGAATTCTCAAAGAGAGCTAGCAAAATGTCACTTGTGCATACCTTGACAGTAGACAGGACGAGCGCAGCTTGAGAAACAGAGACTTGATTTGAACTGTTTGACGTGCCGTGACTTCAGATGAGGATAGATATGTTTTGCTCTGTCAGCATTCTTTATTTAACTAAAGAAGGCACAGTTACTTGCGTGTTCTCAATCTAACCCATCGGATGAAGTTTTGTCACCACGGCATGCCTATATGCATAGCAAAGATAACATGTTACATTTCCGCTCCACCATTATTAATTGGCAAATTTTAACATGCTCCCTCTTACCCCTTATTTTTACATATGAGGTAAGAAGGTAAGAGTTAATCCGACCACTAATTACCTCGGGGATAAATTAAGTGCAGCTTGAGTCGAACTCGTTCAGCTTCTGCTACTGCTAGTTACAAGTTATGATAGTCAGATCAGAGGAGAGGCTTGCGAGATATGCAGGAAGCCCGTCCTTCTCTACACTAAAGAAGGCACAATTCCTTGCGTGTTCTCTGCATACTGGATGGGTCTCTTTCTTTTCACCAAAGCATGTAGTGATGATGATGTCTGCCAGTGTACGCTAGAATTCTCTAAAGATGCACTAAGAAGTAAAGCAGCAGCAGCAGCAGCAAAGTAAAAACACACGCACAACCACACGGCTTTGCTCAAAGCAGATTCAGAAGCAGGCCCCGCTGATATATAAGTGGCTTTGCTCGAAGCAAATATGTTGGAAAAAGCAGAATTCGTTGATTCCTACATGCTCCCACCCAGATCATTGCATGTTTTCTTGAACTAACCAACATGCATATTGAAGCTCTGACAGTAATTACTATCCACGAATACATATTTGGATGCAAAATGACAAGGCAGCGGATCATTGGCAATGCGCCTCGGTGGCTTTGAGCTTTAAAATTTTCAGCATCTACATACATCTATCAGTGCAAACTTATGTCTTGCCAGTGCTTAAATGGACATGGAACACATGCTGCCAATTGAAGCTTAAAATCTTTTTCTCGCTCTTGGTTCATAACGGATTAAACACTAGAGCCATGCTTCGGAAGAAAAAATAATTCATTGAGAATTATTGCTGTGTTATGTGTGGCAAGCAGACTCTTGAAATCGGAGAGCACCTTTTTTTCCACTGTCCTTTCAATGTTTCTCAAGGTTTCCTTTAACTTAGAAATCTTTATCCTGGCATCTTGGGCTATCTGGCTTACCAGGAATGACTTCATCTTCAATCCTCCTGGTGTCTACAAATGCAGGCAAAGATTTAAGAAAGATATTCTTTGGCTCAAGCACAGGGCCGCAATGCAAGGAAAGATTGGGCTAACAACTTCAGATAGTGTGCTCTGACAACCTCATGTTAGTCATGTATACATGTTGTTGTATTTGTTGTTGTTATTATTTATTTCCTTTCTTGTTTTATTTTCTTTCCTTTTATGCTCTGGCAAGCCGGACATCTGGAGCAAACGGCGACAGCTGCGGCGTGAAATTTCTTTTGCATTTTCTTTCCTTTTGACAGGACATGGACGCGTGTGAGATTTTATTTGTGTTTGCTTTCCTTCCTTTTGACGGGATGCGGATCGCTAGGGGTGGAATTTTTCCTCTGGTGGCAGAGTTTTCGTTCGCCAGTTAAAATTGCTAAAGGCACTTTTGGTTATGGTTAGTTTTAATTTAATGGTTAGATCTAATTAAGTAAGTCTGATCGTAGGGCTGTAATTGCTTGAGGTTGTTGTGTGTAAATTAGGCTGGGTGTACTTAGCGACGAATATGTTTGCTTGTTTAATAGTAGTATAGATATAGATATAGATTACACAATCTACACTTGATAGAAAGAAACCAGAATTTAAATGTATGTAAAAATACTGGCATGGGAAAAGAAATGCACAGAAGATGCAAAATGAAGCTCTAGCAAAAGTCGGGCAACATGAAAGCTTATACCGGCCCATAAATATACTCTTAGGCGCAAAGTGGCCGCATATGTTCCAAAATTTCAGTTATAATGTTCAGCCCAACAAAGCAGTGGATTGCCAGATTAGCAGACAAGTTTCAGGACAAAAAAATGTCAAACAGCAATGCTCTGCTATCAAATTAGCATGGACTGCAGTGTACATTTCTGCACACAGAAAGAGTAGTCAGTAGTTACACAATACTACTCCACTTTTTCTCCAACCTGTTAATTGATCTGTACATCTGAATCTGGTGCTCGTCCCTCCAATCCAAAATAAGAGTCATGGTATTAGTCTAAATTTCAAATAAAGTCATGACAATTATTTTGGATCGGAGGGAGTAGTCAACAAATTGAGATTACAAATGTTTAAATGATGGCCATAAGCTATGAGCCACAATTAATAATCAGTCAGAGTTATAAAAACTATGAAAATTGCAAGTTAAGAAACTCAGTGAGATTTCTTCGGAACTTGTACAGTCATCACATAGTATATCGCAAATCTGACGTGGCATACATAGCATGTTTAAATATCCTAAGGTTACGCATTAACCAACAGGACAATATTACAAATTTCGTCGATACCAACGCAGTTCACAAACTGAAATCCATCCCCTTGGTACTATAAGATGTTCATTCCACAAGCCCGACAAAGAAAAAAGATGTTTATTTCACAAGCATAACAGGTATACGAACAACAGCAGGTCCGATACAAGCCGATGCACTGAACCAGCTTCTGTGTTCAGAACTTCAGATAAACACACCCGGGAACCACACCAGCCAAAAAAGGATTTGTAGATGCAAGCAGTCACACAATACTCCACTTTAACGCCAGTGAGGAAATCAATCTATACATCTGAGCCATACACACAGCTCAATAAACTGACAACACAAATAACCAAAACAATGGTCAGAAGCTGCGAACAGTTGGTGCTGTCGCATATTTTATGATATATGTAACCACACATACATATAGCATGTTTAAATGGCATAAGTTTCCATGATAATAATTCATCAACACAGTTCAGAAACTGGAAATCCATTGTTTGGTATTACAAGCTGTTTATTTCAAAAGCATAACAAACCAAACACACGCAACAGGCAGAGCAGGAGCTGCAGGAGCTAACTCGTCCATCTGATCTCCCATGTAACAATCGATGAACCGTCCACATCAGTGGAGTGTAGCGCATGGATCACCTAGGCAATGTGAGAAACAAATTAAGGGTAAGTAACAAACTAAAACTGATTGACTCTGAGTATGATCTCAAAAATTAAAACTGATTGATTCTGAGTATGATCTCAAAAAATTTAACACCACAAAAAAATGGAATTGTTACATGGAGGGATGAGTACCTGAGGATGGAGACCCTTGACAGTTTCTTCTTGTAGTAGCGTGAGTGCAGCGGCGCCTCGAAGTGGCCAGGGGCCACCTCCTCGTCCCACTCCAGAGTGTCCCAGACGTCTTTCTGGATCTCAACAGTCAGCTTCTTCATGTCTCTGCTACGGGCCCCCACCACTGGCAGCCGGCGCAGGCCCCAGCATCCTCTGATCTTAATGGTCTGGAGGTTCGGTGCCACCATCTTGAACTCACATAGCTGCTGCAGCACTGGCAGGTCGTGTAGGTGGATGGTGATTAGCCTTGGGAATGACACAACTTGGATGGTGGGTATTTCCTCTGGTTACCATTCGTTATCTTGGACAAATATGTGCATGAGGTCTCTGCAGTGGATGATGTGGAGGGTCTCCAAACATGGGAAGTATTCAAACCACACAGGGAGCACGAACCGAAGCCTGGGGCAAGAGCGCAGCTGTAGATGTTGCAGCTTTTGGAACGAACCATCAATGTAGTGGTAACCTTTACTCCATATCCATTGGCCCATTAGGAGATCTGAGGCCCAGAAGGTCTCTAGCTCACTATGTTCAGATGATTGCCGGGGAAAGACTTCACCCAACTTGGGACACCCCTCCTCGGCCCCGGGGCCGGATGGACTGCCAGTGACGTTTTTCAAAACGTTCTGGCAGACCATCAAGCCGGAGGTCATGGCCCTATTCGACGAATTCTACTCGGGGCCATGGACCTTGGGCACCTAAACTATGGGGTCATCACTCTAATCCCCAAAGTACCTGGCGCTTCTGACATCCACCAGTTTCGACCGATCATTGTGATTAATGTGATCTTTCGGATCTTGCCCAAAGGGTACGCCAATAGGGTGACCCTTCTAGCTGACACCGTCACCCACCCCAACCAGTCTGCCTTCATTCAAGGGCAGTATATTCTGGATGGGGTGTTAGTCCTCCACGAAGTTCTTCATGAAGTCCGGTCCAAGCACCATCGAGCGGTCTTCCTGTAGCTAGACTTCCATAAAGCGTATGATACGATCCATTGGCCTTTCCTCCAGGAAGTCCTACTCCGTAAGGGCTTTGATGACCGGTGGGTGACCAGAGTCATGCAACTCGTCTCCTGCGGTCGGACCTCGATCAACATTAACGGGGAGATAGGACCTTACTTCCCCAGGGTGCGCCAAGGTGATCCGTTCTCCCCGTTTCTGTTTAACGTGGTGGTTGATGCCCTGGCTGTCATCTTGGATAAGGCCAAGGCTGCTGGCCATATCCACGGCGTAGTTCCTCACCTGGTAGGAGGGGGAGGGGTCTCCCTCCTACAATATGACGACAATACCATAATAATGGTGGAGGGCTCCGCGCCCGACATTGCCAGCCTGAAGTTCCTCCTCCTTTGCTTTCAACTGAGTCTGGGCTCACAATCAACTTTGATAAGAGCGAAGTGATGATGCTTGGCTACACCCCGGAGGAGGCACAGTCCATAGCCGATCGGCTGAACTGTCGATTGGGTTCTTTCCCCACGACCTACTTGGGGGTCCCTGTTAGTGACTCGCGGCTCACCGTCGCTGACCTACGCCCGGCCGTGACCCGGATGCAGCACCGGGTGGAGCCCTGGAAGGGGAGGTGGCTCTCGAAGGCAACCCGTGTGACCCTCATCAACTCCTCCCTTGCCAGCCTACTCTGGTTCCTCATGAGCTTCTACAGTCTTCATGAGACGCTACATCAGGAGATCGCCAAATACTAGTCCATGTTCTTCTGGGCCGGGGAGGGTGACAAGCAGAAATACCATATGGTGAGCTGGCCCGACATATGCAAACATAAGGACCTGGGTGGCCTCGGGACCTTGTCCTCTCGGCGCATGAACATTGCCCTCCTGACCCGCTGGCTCTGGCGCATCGCCAATGGAGAGGGAGGCCTCTGGCTGACCATCATCCGCAATAAATACCTTCCGGGCCAACCCCTTGCTTTCTGTCAGCGCTCTGGTGGCTCCCAGTTCTCGCAGGCTGTGATCCAGCTCCTGCCCGTGCTCCGCATCGGCACCTCCATCTCGGTTGGCTCCGGGTCCTCAACCCTGTTCTGGTTCGACCGGTGGATAGGGGACTCCCCCCTGGCCGCTCGATTCCCGGAGCTATTCTCCATTGCGGTTGACCCTCGTGTCTCTGTTGAGACGGCCCTTATTGACCTAGGGTGTCTCGCCTTCCGGCGCCCCTTCGCCCCCCTGAGGTGGCCGCCTGGGACTCCCTCCTCCAAGACATCGCCCTCGTGCCAATGGACGTGGACGGCGTCCCTGACTCTATGTCTTGGCGTCTAGAACCCTCAGGCCGCTTTTCCACTAAGTCCCTGTACTCAACCATCGCCCCCTCGTCGGCTCCTGAGCCCTTTAGCTTGATCTGGGACATCCGCCTGCCTCTGAAGATCAGGATCTTCCTGTGGTAGTGGATCCGGGGACGCCTGCCATCTGGGGTTAAGGTCCGCAAGCGTAATGGCCCTGGTGACGGGACTTGCCCCATGTGTGGCACGATGGAGGATGCTAACCACATCTTCTTCTCTTGCCCCACAGCTCAGTTCGTGTGGTCATGCTTCCACGAGACCGTTGGTGGACAGTGGTGCAACTCCAACTTCTCAGACCTGCTTGCGGAGATCCACGCCTCAGCCCCTCGCCACCGCCATATTAGATGGTTGTGCATTGGGGTTCTCGCTTGGACCCTTTGGACGATTTGCAACAAGCTTGTTATTCAGAAAGTCCCCCTTCGACGTGCGACTGACGCGATCTTCAAAATGTGTGGTTACTTGCAGCTCTGGCGGCCGCTTAGCCGCCCACAGGATCGGGACGTCATCAACAACCTCCTCGCCGATCTCCGCTCGATGGCCTTCCACGTGGCACCCCCGCTGCCGCCCCACCTCCAGAGCCCGATTAGTCGTACTGCTCGATCTGCTATGTGTGAGCGTGTCCTTTTGTTCCTTTGGGCTTGTTGAGCTGTGCCCTCAGCATTAACCTTTCGCTACTCTATGTTTGTTTGTGAGACCTTCTTTGTGTGTGTGTGTACCCTGTTGGATGTTTGGCTTGGGCAGTTGCTTTATAATATAAAGCGGGGCGAAAGCCTTTTTCGGTATGTGGCACCGCCTGAGAAAATTCCATCTTCTCATAGGCAAACTAGCACTAGTTGAGACATCGTGGACATGCATGGGTTGAGGAAAGCTTTCCATCACATATCTCAATCCAATGTCAAATTCATCTCTCCCTTCGGTAATCTCGATATGCCGATCCAGGTTGTTAGTGGGAGGCTTAGGGAAGGCCTGCATTGGGGCATCACTAACCATGCATTGGACATCACTGTACTGATATGCTTGAACAAGCTTCGGCAGGCTGACTTGACCTCCATACATGCCAATCGTCTTCTCCTTGTATGTCACTTTGGATTGATTCAGCTCACTATGCACAGCTGAGCTGACATGGATATTAAGATAAATATTCTCAGCTGCATAATGATTACGTAATAGTTGCCACAGCGACCGAACGAGCCTGGCATCCACAACAATGGCATGGATCTCCAACTCATAGGATTTGTTTTGGTCAATTCATGGCCGGAGATGCCCAGTTCCAGCTCGTGTGTCTATGCATAATAAATTCAAATGGAAGCTACCTTCGGTGCTCCAATTTATTGCACGAAGGTGCTCACATCCTAGCAGAAATAGCCGCTTCAGCAATGGGACTTATAAAACCATAGTATTGAAATCAAGTATCTTGATTGCAGTTCCGGAGAGATCAAGCTCGACGAGGCTGGGCAGCCCACGCACAAACAAATTCTCCAATTGTGAGCAACCTTCGAGCAAAACCTTAGAGATATTGGCACCCTCCTTTGTTGCTGCGGTTGATGGATGCTCTTGTTTCAAAGGTAGCTCGATAGTTGGCGCCCGGTGAGAGGCTGGCCCATATCCATCAAAGCTGAAGGACTTCAACAAGTGAGGCAGCCCATCAGGCACAACGACATTTTGAAGCTCATCGCAACCATCCAGAACAAGCACTTGAAGGCTACTTGCCTTAGATAGGCTGTTTGGTAGAATTTTCATCTCACTATTTCGAGACAGGTCAAGTATTTCCAGCTTTGACTTGTCTATGAAGGAATTGCTTGGGTCTGTTGAGATATCTGGTCCACATGTAGACTTGATTACCCTGAGTCTTTGAAGATTCGGTAGCTGGTCTTGTAGGCAAGTTGTGTATTGCCAACACCATCCTCCCTCTATGATTAGCTCCATGAGGTTATCCATGTGATATATCTTTTCGGGTGATAAGATTTCACACCAGTCTGTATAACATAGGTCCAACACCCACAAGCTATGCAGGCAAAGCCATTTAGTTTGATCCTCTCCTTCACCTTTTTTGTCATCTGCACAGTGGTCGAGCCCCAGGAATCTTAGACTATGGCATTCTAGGAAAGGAGGTGATGCAAAATTGAAGGCACAAGAACAGAGAGTCAGTACACCAAGGTTGGTGGAATGTTCAAGTAGACAATTTGGTAATAGTGTCGGCTCATCGGACATTACAAATTCCAAGAAGAATGATGATGTCTCTGCAGGTAAAGTTTTCATGCCACGCATTTTCCCTATCCCTCGATGTGATTGAAATCCAACGGTATGGCCCTTCTTCATATACGCTATCTTCTTTAACTACTATGAAAGGAAGCTTGAAATGTTTCTTGAACTCTGTGAGCACATCACCATCGAACTCCCAATTTATATTTCGGCGCAATACATCACTTATCTCCAATGTTATGTCTTTTTTCTAGTATCCCATCACATATCCAATAACTCGAAGCAAGACCATCCCAGTCAAAATTGGTCTTGCAAAAACCACATTGCAGGAATAGTTTGTACAAACAACAATCGACAACTGCCGTTGGATTGACTTCATGTGTGCATGGATTGCCAGCAACTATGATGTCAGCCTCTCCACACAGTAGTGCATACAATTGTCCACTTCCTAGAAACTGCATCATATCATAAACCAAAAAATGAGTGTACCTCAGTTCATGTAGTAGTTCATCTTGTTTGTATTCTTTTACGATCAACATCCTCCTATTGTGGGTCCATATCATCGCATTGTCACCAAAACTTGTAATCCAAGGAACACCACAGTTGAGTAGGTTAACAAACTCGTTGTCACTACCATTATGAAAAATTAACACAAATTTGTTGTTTTTCAGAATATTGTTGATCTCTCTTGACACAAGTGTTATCTCATTCCTAGAGCTTTCATCAACTCCATCAAAATCATCATCTTCATCATGTTTATCCAAGATAGCCATTATTGAGCTTTCAAGCTCCAGTTCCTCTGCGATTGCCCTCTGTAATTCTCTTCTGCTTTTCCAATCTGAGCAATCTATATGAATTATTATATCAAAGCATAGTTCTGGAGTTGTTCTCCTAGATGTGAGCACTTCTGCTATAGATCTAAGGACAACAGACGCCCCGAATCCATCCCAGCCATGAAAATAGATGATCTTTTTATCTCCCTTGTGCTGAATCTTTTGGAATATCTCCTCTCTCTGACGATCAATATTTCTAGCTCCAGGAATCTGGATTTAAATCCAATAATTATGTGAGACCATGTTTGCTAGCAACATCACTAATCTAATTCACGCGAACACAAACTCTGAGTACACATGGATAAACAGGAGGTGCATCAGTGAATTTATACATGACTCAATACTTTGTTACAGTGTTAATTCATTGTCATATCACTGAGAGACTACCGTGTTTCTTACTTTCTTTCGTTGTGCATATGCCGACTCCCAGACTTATAGACTATTCTAGCTAGCCACATACATAGTTGTGTTTTCGCATTTATAGATCACAAGCACGATTATAGGTAAAAGGTTGATGTATAAAAATGCAAGGCGAACATAAAAATTTCAGTAGAATTAGATGAAATAAAACGATTAATTAGTACTCCCATCCGTCCACGAATAAGTGTACATCTAGTTTTTGTCCTAAGTCAAAGTTTTAAAACTTTGACCAACTTTTTAAGGAAAGTAGCAGCATTTGTGACACTAAATTAGTATCAGTAGATCCGTTTTGAAATGTACTTTCATAATATACGAATTTGATGTCATATATGTTACTACACTTTTCTACTCTCTCCGTCCCAAAATAAGTGTCTCGACTTTGTACTAACTCTAGTACAAAGTTGTACTAAGCTTGAAGTACTTATTTTCAGACGAAGTGAGTATATAATTGATCGAAATTTTAAAACTTTGACTTGGAACCAATGTAGATGTACACTTATTCGTAGACGGAGGGAGTAAGTTCATGAACATAATTGCACAAGAGCATTACCCATTTAGGAGGAGTCATGATGAAGTTCTCTACCAAGACCAAGAAACAAAAGCAGCAGCAGATGAATCAATCTAACCCATGAGATGAAGTTGTCAGCACTGCCTACATGCACAACAAAGACAGCCTGTTACATTTCAGCCTCACCATTGTTAAATAACAGGGTACAAGGACGAGGTTGAAGTCTCAAAGAGAGCTAACAAAAGGCCACTATTTTTCAGTAGTACTGGCACAAATGCCCGTGCATTGCAATGGGGGAGATCGATTTGAAAAAAGGCTAGTTCCGCCCATTCACCAAAACGCCCGTCAGCGCGGCATATGCATCCTGCATGTATGCTTTTATCATGTCATCATTTCCTTTAGTTAGAGCCATGCATGTCCTTCCTCTCATTTAATTTAATTAGATCCAATCAGGCCATGCCAAGCCCACAAATCCTTCTAATTAGAGCCAATACAGCATGCTTGCGCCGTGTATGTCCCCTCCTTTATGGAATTTTCTCTCCTTTTGGCATGCTGTTTCCTCTCTTTCTTGGTTTTGGAGGTGACTTGCTGATATTTAAGACAACATGCAAGTCCATATAATTTGGTCTGATTTGATGTTAAAATATCAAGATGGGACTATTAGATGTGGAACCCTTTATAGTATGGTAAAAAAGCATGCTAGGTCGGTTGGCACTGCCTTCTCTATGGCCGGTGATGTCCTGAGTTCAAACCTTCAAGTGGACACATCTTATTTTTCTCCTCCCAACACGCCAAAAAAAAAAACTGCAGATTAGTCTCAGGTTGGCCCATGCGATAGATGGACGAGAAATATGTTAATCTAGGCGGCGGCCCAAGTAGAGGAACGCAGGACTGCCCAATACGAACCTTTTTGACTCTACGAGTTAGTACCACCTCGTGTATTTCACGTGACGTAGGAGCACATGTGGGACCAAACTAAGAATATCACCTTGCTTTATTAGTAGGTATAGATATAGATGTGCATACCTTGACAGTAGACTGGAGGAACAGCTTGAGAAACAGAGACTTGATTTCAAGTATTTGACGTACTGTGGCTTTAGATCCGAGCAGAGGTACTGTGGCCCTCTCCGTCAGTTTAGCCTATGAGACATGCAAATCATATGTTCCTTCTCTACACTAAGGAAGGCACAATTCCTTGCGTGTTCTCTGCATACTGCATGGGTCCCTTTCTTTTCGCCTGAGCGTGCATTGATGATGATTCCTGGTAGTGTACGCTGGAATTCTCTACCAATGCATGTAGTAAAGCAACATCAAAAGCAGCAAAGTGAACACACATGGCTTTGCTCAAAACAGGTCCGGGCGGACAAACGGTGGAATGGTACAATAAAATCGAAATGTATGTAAATGTTGGCACTGGGAGATCAATGTACACTACACTACCAGGTCGTGTTGGTCTTTTTCAGTGTAGTCTGTGCCGTTTCGTGGTCGTTGCTATTTATGTAGTTTGCCTACTACCAGGTCGTGGCCGTTGTACTCACACTAGGGACCTTTTGTGCATTTTTTGTCCATTTCTCCTTCTTCTATATATTTTTCACATGTAGGTCTTCTGCATGGTTGGGAAAAAAAAGATATCAATATACAGAGGATGAGAGGAGGCATATTGGGCAACACGGACACATACTCATGAGGCCCTGAATATAGTCTCGACACATAATGACACTATGCGTTATAAATTTTCAGTTACAATATATGACTGGCAAAACAGTCGATGCCAAGGTTAACAAGTACTACGTCTAAGACTTAACATAACACGTTTTTCAACACTGTCATAGTGTCAAAAAGAGCGCTGCTACGGTACACCCTCTCTCACACACAAAGCATATAAAGGGAAAAATAAAGCGGCATTTTTTTACTTTTTCAATATTTCTTGGAAACAAATATGAACAAAATTTCTTAAAAATGCGAAAAATAATTCAAAATCGTAAAAAACAGAATATTCTTTTCTTTAATGTGATTTTTTAAAAAAATTGAACAAATTTCGAAATCTGAACAATTTTTTAAAAGTAATTTAAAATACACACTGAACATTTTCTCAGTATACGGTGAACTTTATTCAAATACACACTGAACATTTTTTAAAATATATGATGGATTTTTTGAAATGCACGCTGAACAACATTTCTATAGACGATGAACATGTACTTATACATAGTGAACATTTTTCTTCAATACGGAGAACTTTCTTTAACATAAACATTTTTTGAAAAAATGAACACAATTAGAATTTTGAACTTTTATTTTAATTTGGAATTCTGATTTTTTTTAAACGTGAATAAATTTGGAAAACGTGAAAAAAATCTGGAATTTCAATCATTTTTGAAAATTTTGAATTTATGAAGAAAAAAAATAAGGATCTAAAAGGTTCCCTAAACCAGTTGCTGGCTGGAAGTGGGTCAGCCTGTATCGCATCGGTCGCTCGCTTCGCTTTAGCGAAGCGGCGATGGTTTGATGCTCACATGTGGCAAATAGGGTTCGCCGTTCGGGGAGTAAACTCATATAGACGGCGTCACACATAGGAGGCCGTCCGACTAGGTCAGCCTATTATCGCACATGGAAACAACAACAAATTTGTCAAAATAGAAATGACAGTGCGAGGGATCGAACCATGTAACTCACATTGCTGACCCCTCGTCGCTAGGCACATGAGCTGATAAGCTTCAATGTTTAAGTCCAACTAAAAAAACACAGACTACTAGAACTATCCCTCGGCGATCGGTTTACTGTAGCGAACCGGTCTTATTCCCACATTTTCCTTTTCTTTTTTTTTTCTATTTTTTTTTTCCTTTTTATTTCCCTTTTCTTAAAAAAGATGTTTTCCCTTATAAATATTTGTCCAAAATTTCAAAAACATTCGCCTTTTGAAAAATACAAATATTTGCATTTTAAAATATTGTACAGAAATTTCGAATAAATATTTGTGTTTTTCAAAATTGCCTAAATATCAAAACACAAACATTTGAAATACAGTATACCAGATTTTGAGCACGAATATATCTTGAACATTATTTGAAAAACACTAAAACAATAGGAGTTAAAAAACAGAAATATGGAGAGAAAAAAATTGAAACCAGTTTTTTTAACTTCTGTTAATATTTTTTGTATTTCTGTTGAAAATAAACCATGTTCACGTAGGGTGTCCTGCTAGGCCAGAATGCTCTGTCTGAGATCTGATTATTTTTTGTCATCCTTTAACTGATCCTTTTTCCGGTTGCTTGTATGACGAATTTAAGGTACCATGCCAAGTTGTTTCGGTTTCCGACAATTTTTTCATTTTCTGGAGTTCACTAAAAAAAGGCTGATAAATGGCTGGACGTGTCGCAACATGCAAATGGTGTCGGAAGTTGTTCAAACTTTGCATGGATGCCACCTATGTCCGTGTCAAGCTGCTGCAAGAAGTTGGGGTCATTTATCCGTAGTCCGAAAAAAATCACCAATTGAGAGAAGTGCGTTGGACTAGGCCAGACGGGTGCATATGTGAGCATGTAATTTTTCCTAATTTGAATGCTTCGGTTAGTTGCAATTTCTGTCATTATCAATCAACAGGAACATATGCTTATATCCTAACCATTTCTTGAAATTTGTCTACAATTTTGGAATTTTTTAATTGTGTATGAAAATTTTATAGGCTTAACACTCTTTTTAAAATTGTTAACAAATTATCAACAATTTATGGTGAAAGCAAATTGCAAACCACGTATTTTTAAAATAAAATATCAACTAGTTTGAAACGCAGCAGTTCTCAATTTTTAGAGCAAATTTTTTGAAAACAGGAGCATTTTTTAAATTCCAGACCATTTTATAAAATTGTAAACAATATTTGAACACAAAAACATTTTTTAGTATTCAAAATTGTATTTCAAATTTTGAAACAGGTTTTAAAAAGAGTAATAAAGTTCAAAGCGGAGATAAATGAATGAAAACAAAAATGGAAATTATCGCTATAGTGAGTGGAGCTAAGGACACACCCGGACAAGTCCATGCCAAGTAGCGAGTGGGGATCGCTCTGTGCACGCCACATGGGCTGACCCGGATTTGAAAATTTTCACAAATTTTAAAAATGTTCATCACTTTTTTAGAAAAGATCATCACTTTTAAAAAAAGTTCTCAGATTTTCACAAAAAAGTCATGAACTCAAAAAATAAATCAGCATTTTTTGTAAAAAATATTCAGGAATTCGAAAAAAAGCTCACAGGATTTTGACAATAGGTCATGGATTTTGATAGAAAGTTTACGCAAATTGGAAAAAATATGATCTAAAAAAATGGTGAGATGGCTCAGATGCTCTCAAGTTCGAATCTACCCCGTCCCTTAATAAATGTACCGAAGCATAAGTTTGTCAAAAAAATGTCTTATATTAATTTACAGAGGAAGTATATTTCAAAGCAACAATGTTACAATCTAAAATGCCTTTGCTGCTAAAGTATCCCATCCTAATACACATGGACTGGTAATACTCTCCACACAGAAAGTGTGCGGTCACACCACACTCCAAATTTTCTGCAATCACTTGTCAGTCCTTGCACTCTCCAATCAGATGTCTATACATCTGAATCTGGCATCAACATAGATGGCCAGAAGCAATATACCACAACAACAATCAGTCAGAGTCATACCAAAATTTACAGAATCAATCAGTTAAAATTTTAAGCGAGATTCTTCAGAAATTCCATGGTTATCACAACACTGACAACACACATATCATGTTTGAACATCATAATTAGGTTCCAAGGCAATAAAAACTAAAGAAGGTACAGACGCGCGAAGACAACAAAACAAGATACACAGGGACAGTTAGCTTATTATTTAATCTTTGCCGTGCGTGTTCAATAGATTTTTGTAACTAGCTCCTCTCGGTGATCAATTGGCAGCCAGGTAGTGAGTGTGTAGTCTCCGGTGTACAGGGCATGGGCATTGTGTAGCCTTTGAACTGGTGAGTAGCAGCATGGTACAAGTGTGTATCCCATAACTGAACTCTTGGAGGGGTGTGTGAGCAGAGTATGGTCAGCAACGCTGAAGCTGGTCATGGAGAAGCTGCTCATCTCTATTTAGTACTCCCTCCGTCCCATAATGTAAGACGTTTTTCGACACTAGTTTGACACTACACTAGTGTCGAAAAACGTCTTACATTATGGGACGGAGGGAGTAATAAAGAGAAGTAGTGAACTGAAAAAGAAAAAGAAGGGCAGGCACAAGAAGGCAGTGCCGTCTGGAAGAAAAAGTTCAGTGTGTTGTGCACTCTGTTTCTTCTACGATCCTCTGCTTCTGCAGCTTCCTCCGCTCTGGTGACCAGATTACTGCATCGCCACCTCGGGGATAGCCGCTCCGGCTCTTCGTGCAGCACATCTTCTAACCAGGATCAGTGTGCCACCACCCACCAGTGAGCCATGAGATACGCCTACACCTCAGGTATGTCATGAATTAACCCATCACAGTAGCACACCTTTTGCATTACCTCCAATTAACTTCAGATACGATGCCTCGATAAGACTCGAGCACTATTGTCTTCAGATAGGATTTCTGTGCTTATGACGCTTATGATTTTCTAGGCCCGACCCTAAAACATGCCTCGACTGAAAGCGGAAAAGTGCATGCACAAAACAACCTCCAAAGTCAAGTCTGAACAGCAAGTGTATCAATGAAGAATGATCACCTCATTCCGCATGTACAACTTCTCCAAGTAGGGAAATCATCCCATCAAACCAACAACCATATAAGGACAGAAGATAGACATATTGAGAGATAAAATCTTGACATTGTGCACCATCGTTGTCAGGCTATCAGCCCGCATATCCTTTAACAGGCATGAAACACAACATTAGGCCATCTAGAAATGCAGCGAATATGTCATTTCTTTGCCCAACAATGCAGGTTAGGACTAGAAGTACCTGAATAATCCTGCCGAATCAAGGAAGCACACTGATGGCCTGAAGCTATGAGCCACAATAACAATCAGTCTGAGCCATACAAACTACGAAAAATGGCAATGGCCAGTTAAGAAATTCAGTGAGATTTCTTCAGAAATTCTACAGTCATCACATGGTATATCACAAAACTGACGCGCCATACATATAACATGTTTAAATAATAAATATCGTAAGGTTACACAATATTTCCAATTCATTGATACCTATGCAGTTTACAAACTGAAATCCATTCTCTTAATATTATATAAGCTGTTTATTCCACAAGCATAACAGACACACGAACACTAGCAGGTCCAATGCAAGCCAATGCACTGACCAAGCTGCTTCTGTGTTCAGATAAACACACTCGCAAACCACACCAGGCAGCCAAACAACTTCTGCTTAGTCAATCACTCAAGGTGCACACGCATACCAAGCCACCCCATGGGCACATGCATCGGTGCGAGCAGCGAAGAACCACGCTGCTTCTTATTTGAAAGCCACAAAGCTAGGTGAGAGCCACCACAAGGTCACACCTGATAGACACACCAACACACACTAGCAGTAGGGGCTGATCGATCGATGACCGACACCACCAGCAAATCTCTTTCAAGCAACCCGGGAAGCACACAACAAACCAAACACTTGCGGCAGACAGTAGGACCTGCAGGAGCGACTGTCATATGGTCTCCCATTAAGGATAGAAGAACCACATCAGTGAAGCGCAGTGAAAAATTCACCTAGACAATATGAACGGAAGAGCAGAGAAAAAAAAAGGGTGAGTAACAAAGCTGACATTGAGTATGATTTTGACAGTTTGGCAAAAATGGATTTGTTACATGTAGGAGAGAGCACCTGAGGACAGAGACCCTCGGCAGTTTATTCTTGTAGTAGCACGAGTGTAGCGGCGCCTCGAAGTGGCCAGGGGCCGCACCCTCGTCCCACTCCAGAGCGTCCCATACGTCTTTCTCGATCTCGACGGTCGGCTTCTTCATGTCTCCGGCACGAGGCTCCACCACCGGCAGCCGGCGCAGACCCCAGCATCCCCTGATTTTGATGGACTTGAGCTCCGGTGCCACCATCTTGAACTCACATATCTGTTGCAGCACTGGCAGGTCGTGCAAGTGGATGGTGGTCAGCTTCGGGAATGATACACCTTGAGTGGGTATTGCCTCTGGGTACTTTTCGTCTAGCACGAATATGTGCCTGAGGTACCCGCAGTGGATGATGTGGAGGGTCTCCAAACATGGGAAGGAGTCGAACCACACAGGGAGCACGAACTGGAGTCTGGGGCAAGAGCGCAACTGTAGGTGCTGCAGCTTTCTGAACGAACCATCATAGAACCAGCGGTAACCACCTCTACTGCATATCCAGCGGGCCGTTAGGAGATCTGACACCCAGAAGGTCTCCATCTCTTTATATGCAAATGATTCCGAGGGGAAGACTTCACCCAACTTGGGGCACCTCTCCATGCGGCACTGCCTGAGAACCTGCCAGCTGCATCCCGTAGGCAAACTAGCACAAGTTAAGACATCATGGACATGCAGAGATTCAGCAAAACTTGTCATCACATATTCCAGTCCACGGTCCAAGACGTGCCTCCCTTCAGTAATCTCGATATGCCGATTCAGGTTGTTAGTCGGAGGCTTAGGGAAGGCCAGCATCGGGGCATCACCAACCATGCTTTGGACATCACTGTACCGGTCTGCTTGAACAAGCTGCAGCAGGCCGACTTGATCTTCATACATGACAATCTTCTTCTCCTTTTCTGTCACTTTGGATTGATTCAGCTCACTATACACAGCTGAGGTGACATGGATATTAAGATAAACATTCTCAACTGCACAAGGATAATATAATAGTTGCTGCAAGGACCGAGCAAGCCTCGCATCCACCAGAATGACATGCACCTCCAACTGATAGGATTTGTTCTGGTCAGTGCATGGCCGAGGATGGCCAGTTCCAGCTCGTGTGTCTATGCATAATAAATTCAAATGGAAGCTCTCAGTATTGTTGCCCCAAATTATTGCACGAAGGTGCTCACATCCTAGCAGAAATAATCGCTTCAGCATTGGAACTTCCACCACCATAGTACTGAAATCAAGTGTCCTGATTGCAGTTCCAGAGAGGTCAAGCTCAACAAGGTTGGGCAACCCACGCACGAACATATTTGCCAATTGTGAGCAACCTTTTAGTGAAATATTAGAGACACTAGCACCCTCCTTAGTTGCTGGGGTCGACGGACGTTCTTGATTGGGAGGTAGCTCAATAATTGGCGCCCGGTGGAGGGCTGGCCCATATCCATCAAAACTAAAGGACTTCAGCAACTGGGGTAGCCCATCAGGCACAAGGACATTTTTAAGATCATTGCATCCATCCAGAATAAGCACTTGAAGGACACTTGCCTTAGACAGGTTGTTTGGTAGAATTTCCATCTCATTGTTGCCAGATAGGTCAAGTATTTCCAGCTTTGCCTTGTCTATGAAGGAGTTGTCTGCGTCTGTTGAAATATCTGGTCCATGTGTAGGCTTGATTACCCTGAGCCTTTGAAGATTAGGTAGTCGACCTTGTAAGCAAGTTGTGT
Organism: Secale cereale; assembly: GCA_902687465.1. Lineage (NCBI taxonomy): Eukaryota > Viridiplantae > Streptophyta > Magnoliopsida > Poales > Poaceae > Secale > Secale cereale. The sequence continues at coordinate 820,174,362 of LR738714.1, read as the reverse complement.
ACTGCCAACACCAGAACCCCTCTATGCTTAGCTCCATGAGGTTATCCATGAGGTCCATCTTTGCCAGTGATAAGATTTCATTCCACTGGGTGTAACGTAGGTCCAATACCCACAAACTATGCAGACAAACCCACTCAGTATGATCCTCTCCTTCCCCTGTTTTGTCATTTGTACAGTGATCTAATCCAAGGAATCTTAGGTTATGGCATTTTAGGAAAGGAGGTGATGCAAAACTGAAGGCACAACGACAGAGAGTCAGTACACCAAGGTTGCTGGAATGTTCAAACAAACCATTTGGTAACATTGTTGGCTGATCGGACATTACAAATTCCAAGAAGAATGATGATGTCTCTGCAGGTAAAGTTTTCATGCCAAGCATTTCCCTATCCCTTGATGTGACTGAAATCCAACTGTATGGCCCTTCTTCATACACATCATATTCTTTCACTATGAGGAAAGAAAGCTTGAAATGTTCCTTGAAATTTGTGAGCACATTATCATCACACTCCCAGGTTATCGCTCGGTGCAATGCATCACTTATCTCCAATGTTATGTCTTTTTGTAGTATCCCATCACATAACCAATAATTGGAAGCAACATCAACCCAATTAGTATTAGTCTTGGAAACACTACATTGCAGGAATAGTTTGTAGAAGCAACAATTTACAGCCATTGTTTGATTGACTCCCTGGATGCATGGATTTCCAGCAACTATGATGTCAGCCTCTTTACACAGTAGTGTATACAACTGTCCAGCTGCTAGATACTCCATCCCATCATAAACCAAAAGATGAGTGTACCTCAGCTCATGTCGTAGTTCATCTTGTTTGTAATTTTTTATGGTCAACATCCTCCTTTTGTAGGTCCATATCATCACATTGTCACCAAAACTTGTAATCGGAGGAACACCAAAGTTGACTAGGTCAACAATCTCGTTGTCACTACCATTATGAAAAATCAACACAAATCTGCTGTATTTCAGAATATTGTGGATCTCTCTTGACACACTTGTTATCTCGTTCCTAGAGCTTTCATCAACTCCATCAAAATCATCCTCTTCATCCTGCTTATCCATAACAGCCATTATTGAGCTTTCCAGATCCAGTTCCTCTGCGATTGCCCTCTGCAATCCTCTTCTATTTTTCCAATCAGAACAATCTATCTGGATTATCTTATCAAAGCATAGTTCTGGAGTGGTTCTCCTATATGGGAGCACTTCTGCTATGGATCTAAGGACAACAGACGCCCCCAGTCCATCCCAACCATGAAAATAGATGACCTTATAATCTCTCCACCCTTGAAGAATCCGGAATATCTGCTCTCTACTATCGTCAACACTTCTGCCTGCGATAGCCTGGATTAAAACCCCATAATTAAGTTAGACCATATTTGCTCGAAGCATCACTAATTCACGTGAATGCAAACTTTGGATACACATGCATAAAAACAGTCAGTAAATTATACACGACTCAGTACTTCGTCATATCACTGAAAGACTAGCATATTTCATTCCCTTGTGTATATACCCAACGTCCTGACCCCCAGCCTTATCAAGAACACTCTAGCTAGCCATGTAGTTATGTTCTTGCATTTATTATTATATATATCCGTTCTCCAGTCTCCACGCAGTGAGATCAAACTATTTATACATCACATGCCCAACTAAGATAAAAGGTTGATGTCTAAAACACACACAAACACATGGAACCATGAAAATCTCAGCAGAATTAGTTGAAGGAGAACAATTAAATATTTCATGAACATAAATTGAACAGGAGTATTACCCATGCAGTAGTAGAAGTCATGATGAAATTCACTATCAAGATCAAGAAAGAGATGCATCGGCTGATGAATCAGTCAAACCCATCGGATTAAGTAGCGTCAACACTGCCTGCATGCACAGCAACGGTAACATGTTGGAAATTTCAGTGAATTTCATCACGACTTGGCAGCAGATAGCAACCGACAAAAAAAGCTTGGAGATGCCACCATGCGCGTACCTTGACAGCAGACAGGAGCAGCTTGATAGCTAGAAATTTGATTTCAGCTATTTGACTGTTGTGATCAGCTTCAAGTACTGTAGTCAGAGCAGAGGTTGCGCCATACTATGCAGGAAGATAGATATTGTGTGCCCTCTCAGTTAAGCTGCAGGTAGCCTTGTCGGTTTGGTATGAGAATCAACCCTTGCTTTTCAAACTAGTGAAGGCACAATTCCTTGCGTGTTTCCTGCATACTGGATGGGTCCCTTTTCTTTTCACCAAAGCTTGCAGTAATGATGATGTTTGGAGATCCGGATGTGCCCAGAAAAAAATATGTGCCCGGTGATTCTCTACATGTGTACCCAGTAGGTAAAGCACCAACAAAGCAAACAGTCATTGATCTCCGAACATGACCCTCTCTTCCAGTGCCGTAGCCAGAATATCTGTACGCCCGGACCCCGGAGCCATCTTCGTTGCTACAGTCTCTGCAGCTCTTCCCCTCTACGCCCCAGGCCATGGCCCTGGTAGCCCGGGGCCTGGCCTGGCTACGCCCCCCTCTTCCACCCCGAAACTGAACACGATAATTTTCTCCCCACAGAAAGAGTGAAGACATACCATACTCCAAATTTTCTCCAATCAGGTACCAGTTTAGTTCTTCACATAAAAAAGAAAACATAATCAGTCTAGTCTGTACATCTGGATCTGACATGAACTTACTGGTCAAAAGCTCCGAAACCACAATAGCAATCAGTCAAAGGCATACAAACCACAAAATTTAGGGAATCAAAGAGTTGAAATTATCAGTGAAATTCTTCAGAGATGGCACTTTTTTCACATATTATGTCACAAAACTGACTGACACACATAGCATGTTTAAATGTATTCCACGAGACCATCGTCGCCAGGCCATTAACACACACATCCTTTATCAAGAATAAAACACGACATTACGCCATTCAGAAATGCAGCCGATATATCATTTCTTTGCACAAAGCAATTGATATTAGAACTGGAACTCTGAAAGTAGCTGAATAATCATGTCGAAACTGAAATTATCATCATCAAGGAAGCACAAGGTCTCCAGCTTAGGCGCCCAGAGCACCGATACTCATAGGCCATCCGTAGATTGATTTGGAACAGCGTTTCGAGACAAGGGGCATTCTCGATGACGAGTTCCTCCTTGGTGATGAGGCGGGTGACGATCTCGCCCAGGACGCCGTCGGGGAGCTGGCTGATATGGTCAACGGAGCCCTCTTCGCCTTGCCCGCTCCGGGGTGTCTCCCGCCGCCAACTTCCTCTTAGATCATCATCAACAGGCGCGCTAAAATATCCTTTACAACATCGAAATAGTCAGTTTTTGCGCGCAGCTAAGCGCTGACTCTAGCAACAGCTGCAAAATATAGCGCGCGTGAGTCGTTGCAGCAGGTGCCGCAAAAAAAAACGCGTGCGCCCAGCACAAACAATGTATATACTCCAAACAAACTGAGAAATTCAAACACATAAAAAATAAATCAACAATAAATTGTTAAATTTTATTACAACTCAAACAAATACTTTATATCTTTCAAAATAACCAAATAGTTCAACAATACAACATCAAACATACAAATCATCATGCGTTTTGTTGGCCATTACATGCCCACCACTCCTCGATTAGATCCTTTTGAAGATCATCATGCATTTCGGCACGTCGAATGGCATGATAGGAGGTAACAAATCGGACCACTCTCACAGTCCTCCGCTGCACTTCCACCGGATGTCGCAAGAGCTCATACTGAGAGTAGTCTAAACCTTGACCACGCTCATTCTCGATGATCATATTATGCATGATAACTCAAGCGTGCATGATGTACCAAATGATCTTTTGATCCCAAAATCTAGCCGGTCCTCTCACAATAGCAAATTGAGCTTGCAAAATCCTAAAAGCTCTCTTCACATCTTTCCTAGCCACCGCCTGAGCATTGTGGAAATCAAAAAAATTCTTACCTTTCGGTTTTTTTCAACGACTTCACAAATGTTTGTCACTTTGGGTAGATGCCATCCGCAATATAGTAGCCATAGTTGTATGTATGGCCATTTGCTACAAACTGCACCGGTGGTAGTTCACCATTTACAATCTTATTCATGAGTGGTGACCGGTTAACAACGTTGATGTCATTCAAAGATCCATGCATTTTTTAAAAAGCATGACAAATCTGAGCCTCTTGATCGACCACCGCTTCAAGGATTATAGTAGAACCCTTTTTTCTGGCCTTGGGACAGTCTATGACATGCCTTAGGATTGTTTTTCCAACTCCAATGCATGCAATATATTGAGTCAAGCATACCTGGGAACCCGTGAGCTTTGTTCATCTCCAAAAGCCATGAGGCGTCTTCAACATTGGGAGCTCTCAAATACTCCAGACCAAACACTTGCATAATTTCGATTACGAAGCACTTGACACACATGAAGGCTTGACTCTCATCCATGGCAAAGTGATCATCAAATAGATCAGCCGGAATATCGTATGCCAACATACACAAGCGCATGTCACCTTTTGAAAGGTGCTATGCCCGAGTTCTTCGGCGGCATTCCTCCGTTGCTGAAAACAAGGTTGTCAGAATCACGATTTTGAATCGGATCAGAGCCTTGACGGTAGGATCGCAAATCATGGAATCTTCACTATCAGGATCATAGAAACGTAGATTCTATGAACTAAAGTCGTACAATCAGAGGGGTTAGTTTGGATCGTAAAGTCGTAGAATCGTACAACAGAATCGCGATTCTGACAACCTTGGCTGAAAAAACCGATCATAGCTAGCCAGTTTCTTTGTAATACGTCTGAACAACTCAGTGCTCATCCTAAAACGGCCCCCGAAGTACAACTCGAGGTATACGGAATTATCCACAAAATAGTGACTAATCAATCTTTTGTCGGCATCGATCTTATCCCTCCACATTTTCTGCCAACCCATAGCCGAACCACCGTGATTCGACTTTTTATTGATATGCATACCTAGGATCATTGCAAGGTCCTCCTCCTCTTCAATATCAAATTCTTGGTTGGAAGAATCATATGACAAAATCATATATAATATTAAATTTGAAATAGTGTATAAAAACTACAAACAACATGCACCAAATTCATGTCCAAAATGTGAATTTGAAGCAATACATAACTTGCAAGCGTTTTGTCGAACACCTTGTGGGCGCCGAGCGGCAGTGGACGGCCGGGCGCTGTTCCTCGAAGGAACGGGGCGCTCGACGGGCGGCAGCGGCTAGAGGGAGGTGGAGGAAGCAGCGGCGGCGCGGGGATAGGCCAGGGAAGCACCGTCGGGTCGCCAGAGCAAATTGGGAGGTGCGGGCGACGGCGCCGGCGCCTAGATATGGCGGTAGGTGGAAGTCGCGGCGTGCGCTCGAGTGTGTAGCACGCGGGAGCGTACGCACGAAATAAGCGGCGCGCGATGCCGTTTCGCCCCGCGCGCTGAACCAATTATGACGCACGCGCGTTTTTGCGCCTCTGCTGGAGCGCCTGGAACGGCTGCGCGCGCAAATGTCCCGATTTCCCAGCGCGGCGCTAATGTCGCGCGCCTGTTCGAGATGCTCTTACTCGACCTGGAAGCCCACCTCTGTCTCCCTGGCCGGCATGGCTAGGGCCTGTCCACGGGCAAATCCTATTTGGCGCTACAGGCACCCATTAACGTGCATTCAGCAAACGGGCGCCTACAGCGCCCCGCGCTGGGCTGGCCCATATAACGTTTTATTCCCTTGTTCTAAAAGGAGTCAAATTAGGAGAGCAACTAGTTAACGTAGCGCTTCTTCGGGAGGCTCGTAGCGATCAGCACCACTTGACGCGCTCTCATCCACTCGCCACGTGTCGCGCTCCCTTCGGATTTTTTTTCCGCACGCATTTTCGGCTTATTGAACGGTTTTTTTCTCGGGTTTTTTCGGCGTTTTGGTTTTCCACCGGTCTTCCTTAACTTTTCGACGAAAAAAAAATTTCGAATTTTTTTCTGTGCAAAAAAACACCTTTTTTTCGCGAAAGTCACGGTTGTGCTTTCGCGAGAGTCACGGCCGTGCCTTTTTCGGAAAGGAAAAAATACGCGTTTTCTATTTTATTTTTCTTTCGTGAGAGTCACGATTTTGCTTTCGCGAGAAGCACGGTTGTGCTTTCGCTAGAATCATGGCCGTGCCTCTTTCGGAAAAGGAAAAAACCAGTGCGCCCGGTTCGGTTTTTTCGTACGTTTTTTTCGTGAAAAAAAGTTCGTCAAAACCTATCAACATAGGATCTAGTTTTGAAGATCTCGACGCAAGGAATTCAACAGTGAAAACGGTTCGAGATTTGGACGCACGGTTTAAGAGATAAAATGTTTTGAATAAACGAATCTACGAAAAAAGGGAAAACGCTCAGGTTGCGACAAGTGTCGCACATGCAGCGCGCCACTTGTCGTAACATGGGGTTTGGGATGATCTTTGCAACGAGTACTCCTCAATTAGTGATTTCGTCAAACTAGGGATCCCTGTGCTCGTTCTTTTACTATTATTACATTCATTGGGTTTTTTCTCAGTTCGCTTTACTATTATTATATTCATTGGGTTTTTTCTCAGTTCGCTGTATGGTTTCCACACGTTTTTATTCTTTTTTCTTGTTATTTATCTTTTTTTTCTTAAATGCGCAGATTCTTTTTCAAATTTGACGGACTTTTTCTAATTTGATATATTTTTACTTCAAATTCCATTAACATTTTTTTCAAAATCGGTGAACTTTTTTTCTTAAATTCGGTGATTTTTTTTTCAAATTGAACGATATTTTTTTCAAATTCGATGAACTATTTTTTCAAACTCAATGAAATTTTCTCAAATTAGATGAACTTTTTGAAATTTTGAGGAAATTTTTTCAAAATTCAATGAACTTTTTCAAATTTGTGAATTTTTTAATTCTCTTTTTATGTAATTTTGTGTTTTTTTTCTTCTGAAATTCAATTGTTGACCACTCAGCACGATTGAGCGAACGAGGGCTAACTTGACCCAGCGATCGAGCGAACGAGTCGTCAACTAGTAATTCCTAGAGTAAAGTCTATTCTAAACCTTGAACTTGTAGAGCTTGTCGAAACCGAACCCCGACATCTGAATCCCTGAAATCGGTACCCTCACCTTTTTGATCCCGGTTAATACCAACCCTGAACCTGTTTGGGGCACCGGGAAAAGATCCATCCCGCCCAGGATCGTAGTCTACTATCGCTGACGTCAATGCCCCACATGTCATATACATCCTCAATTCCCGGGCATTTTCCTGGCCGCATGACCCGCGCGCAGGGGCGTCCAGGGCGGTCTGGTGTTAACCGACGGGAGGTGCACGACGCGCGCATACATCGGCTGGATGGGCCTGCTCGACTTCGTTCTCGGGTCCTCGGTAATCACATCAGTTGGCGACTACGTGCTGCAGCGCGCCATGAACCTGGTGACCAAGGTGCTCGGGTTCTTCCTTCAATCCTTCTAGCACGCTCTCGGCGGCGGCATGCCGGTGGGCCACGACAAGATGAGGGTGCGGTGCCATCTCACCAGGGCAGAGCTCACGAGGACCTTGTGCACCTGTACATGCACGTGCGTGAACTGCACCTTGATTTTTAGGTACGAAAGCTCGAAGCTGGCTCCACCGTACCAGACGACCGTGTCGGCGCATGCCACCGTAGGCGATTACGCACAGCCCCAAGACGTCGAGCCGTCGCCGAGTACTCTGCGGCGAACACTATTGTGCAAAGCAGACTCAGACGATTTTGGTATATCTAGCGTATTCACGTAGAAGTTGACTTTAAAGCAGGTATGCATGTGGATGGATTTTCCATGAGCTAGCTGACGTACGTAGTGACATACACGCCGGCTAGCTTGATCAATCTGTACCGGCCAGCTGCCGTTCAATGGACGAGCGAGTACGCCCGAGAGCACGGCTTCTGGCTCTGCTTCGGCGTCTTGGCGGGTGTCGGTGCACGCCGTGGAGTTTGTCATGCATCGTAGTGCTGGCTCTTGCAGCATCGCTCGGCGAGCTCGGCGCGACAGGGAAGAAGGATATGATGTGCAGTGAGAGAACCTATAATCCCGCCCGGGATTGCAGTCTACCGGTGCGACAAACATGTCTATGACTGATGTAGGGTTGATTTTAACCGGGATTAGAGAGGTCAGGGTATCGATTTCAGGGATTCGAAGGTTGAGGTTTGATTTCGACCAGCTCTACGAATTTAAGGTTTAAAACAGACTTTACTCTAATTCCTAGGCCGGCCCACGACCGGATGCGTGTGGGCGCCAAGAAGCAAAACCGGCGCTTAAAGCGCCCTATAGGAGCTCCCCTGTCCACGGACGTTTTTTTTTTTAGAAATTTAAACCTTTATTAGACATTCAAGTTCATAAGAATACAAATAATATTGGGCAAAACATCAAGCCACACATTGCGCCCAAGAGGTAAGGAAGAAGCTGCCTTTGCAAGAGAATGAGCCTCTCCGTTGTGTACCCTCTTTTCATGAACAAACTCCAGATTAACAAATGCTTCCCTACGGTGATTAATATCTTGGAGTATGGCTGCATAACGGCATGGAGCAAAGAATCGAATATTGTTCACCACCTCTACACAATCAGTAGCAATGCAGACAGACTGAACTTGGAGATCTGTCACTAGGGATACGGAATTGCTCTGCGTACGACTTCAAATGTACGATTCACGTCCGATCCAGTGACCCAACGATTGTTGTTGATGCATAGATTTAATCGGAGCGTGACTGAGCAAAGTCGTACAACATCGTACAAAAATTCATCGTATGCCTAGCAATGTTTTTTTTTTTTTGGGAAGGTACGCCTAGCACTGATAAGGCTTCGTTGCAGGCTTGTGCCTCGAAGTCCAAGGTCGCTGGGTTCCCTGTCCACGGCTGCAGGGCGGGATCCTATATGACGCCCACAGGCGTCAAAAGGACGAGCTTTCGCTGAAGAGAGACACCACTTGGGCCGGCCCACGTACGGATTTTGGTTTTGCTGCTGTTTCCTTGTTTCTTCAGGGTTTTTTTTGTTCGTTTTTCGTTTTTGGCTTTCAGGGTTTTCACTCTTTTGTTCCGTTTTTATTTTTTATTTCCTTTTTTCCTTTCATTTTTCTTTCTTTTACGTTTTCTTTTTTATTTTCTGTTTCTGTTCTTCTTCTCTTTATTGCGTATTATATAAAAATTTCACCACGTATTACAAAAATTTTCATCGTATTAAGAAGAGGTGCATCGTGTATTATGAAATAGTTCACCTTGCATTATAAAAATGTTCATCATGTATTACAGAAATGTTCATCATGTATTACAGAAATGTTCATTATCTATTATAAAATAGTCCAAAATATATTATAAAATGTTCATTGTCTATTATAAAATAGTCCAAAATATATTATAAAATGTTCATTGTGTATTTCAATTTTGTTCATCGTATATTAAGAATTTGTTCAATGTATACTATAAAATGTTCGTTTGTACATTTTAAATTTGTTCAGTGTAATTTTACAAAAAGGTTCACCGTATTTCAAATTGTGTTCAACGTATATTGTATAGATGTTGAATGTTTTTGAGGACTTGCCGCTGTCTTTTCTACTTTTAGTGTTGCGTTGTGATTATATCGTTAGTCGTCGCTAGTCCGGCTGGCTAGCCTCGCTAGAAACAACCGTGAGGTCGGGAGGTTGATACCGCATGAGCTCTTTTATATTTTTGTTCGACCTTTTGCTCACCACGTAATAATTGGGCCGGCCCGTGTGCGCACCGCTTCAGCGAAGCCGCGACGTTCGGACGCACACGGGCGGCGTATAGGAGGTCTCGGATGCAGGTGGCCATTCGCGACGGTTACGATTCCGGGGCCTAGGTCCATGATGGACGCGGGCTTGGTTGGTCAGGCCATTCCATGTGTGGCCCGCTTCGACGGCCCAGGTGACGTGAACTTCTGTGAATTTCCCCCGTACGCTATCCGCTCAGCTCGGCTCTCTCCTCTATCTAATCCCCTTCGGCTCACTCCCGCAAGCAGAGGAAGAGGACGCACTCCCCCGACAAGAACCACGCGAGAGAGAGGAAGCCATGGCCATGTCGCTCTCCCTCGCGCGCCTGGCGCTGCCGCCGGTCCTCCAGGCCCTCCCGGGCAAGAGGCCTGCCCACTCCGCCCTCGCCTTCCCGGCCAACTCATTCTTCGGCGCGCCGCTGGCCGCCGCCGGCGCCGCCGCGCTCTCCCCCGCGGCCCCGCTCCCGCGCTCCCTCGCCGTCGTCGCCGCCGGGAAGGGCTACAAGATGAAGACGCACAAGGTTTACTCCTCGCCTTATTCTCTGGGTTCGTTATCGTGGAATGCGTTTGTTGTCCTGGGCGTTTCTTGATTTCCTCTGCTCCGGTCTGTGTGTGCGTGTGTGTGTGTGCAGGCGTCGGCGAAGCGGTTCAGGGTGACGGGCACCGGGAAGATCGTGCGGCGCTGCGCCGGGAAGCAGCATCTGCTCAGCAAGAAGAACGCCAAGCGCCGGAAGAGGCTCTCCAAGATGGTAACTACATGCTTTCTCAGCTCGCTCACTGACATTTTTTCCTTTTTATTCATCAGCTAATGGTAGTTCAGTTGTCAGAAATAGATGTGAATTCAGTACTTCGCAAAATGTTCCGAATGCTCTGAAATGCAACCGCGATTTCCCGGGTTTCATTTGAGCTGTGCCTTGGTTCAGCCTCAGTAGTCGCTCCCTCCCCTGGGGCGACTCGGGCGGCGACAAAGTTGCCCAGGCCTCCGGCCGCCCCTCCCCATCCTCCCCCTCGCCGTCGCTGGCGCCTCCCGCAAGCAAAGCTCGCGCGGAGCAGGCGGCGGCGGGGCCCTCCCTTTTCCTGCAGCGGCCGCCCTCGAGTAGGGGATCTCCTGGCGGCGCGGCAGCGCATCTGGCGGCGGCGCCATGCTCGCCTGATGCGGGCAAGCCGGGGCGGCGGCCCCGGCGGACGGTGGCGGCGGGGCATCTCCCGGCGTTTGGTGGCGCGCGTGGCAGTGGGCGCGCGAGGGCGTCCGTCGCTGCGTCGAGCTGCATCTGGTTGCCGCGGCGGCGGCAGGTGCTCGTCGGCGGGCTGTTTGAGTCCGGCGGAGCAAGGGGTGCGGTGGTTGGGGTGGACCGGTGCTACGGCTGGATCCCGATCCGGTTTTTTCGGGCGGTGGCTATGGCAGCGCCGGGGCCGAGCGGAAGCGGTGCAGTGAGGTGAGCGGTCGTGTTTTGGAGGTGGCGCGCTCGCGAGGTGGTGGCTTGGCGGCCTGGCGCGGGCGTTGAGGTCGGATCTGGCGCGGGTGGCCGGCGGTGGTGGTGTGTTGCTGCTCCTGAGGCATGGATCTCTGCGGCGATGGGGATGCAAGACTCAGCTGCCGGGGTGGCTGATGCGTGGAGGTGCAGCGAGGGAAGGTCCGAAGGTGGGCTGATGGATTGGCTGTCGACCAGAGGATTTCGAGGGCGGGGTGAAAACCCGTTTCTGGCCATGGCTGGAGCCTGTGACGGCGGCGTCCGTGGATGCCGTGACCTTCCTGAAGGCGTCGACGGGATGCTCTCTTCCTCTGCGAGGGACAACTCCGGGGGAAACTCCAGACCCGCGGGTCGGTCGTTGGCGGCGTGTTGACGTCGTTCCCCTGTTGAGGGCATCGATTTTGGAGGCTAATCCGGTCAGAGGGACCAGTGTGGATGCCGGGGCAGCGGCCCCGGACGGCTGATGTGCGCCGAGGCGGCGGCCTCGGAAAGTGATGCGCGGGGCGGCTCCATGGGGCGGGGCGGCGGCTCGGCCTTCGCTTGGGTGGCAATCTTGGGCCACTTGGGTGGCAGGCTTGTCGGTCCGGTCGGCGCGCTCCAGAGGGGGCGGTCTGACTTTACGTCGGGGCGGCGGCCCCGGATGTGGTGCGACGTTCGTGGTCTGCGAGCGGTTGTCCTGAGCAGCGTGGGCTGCGGGCAGCTGGGTTGTGCGGCGTTGCTGCTCGAGGGGAGCGGTGGTAAGTCGGGGCGGCGGCCCCGGAAGGCGGTGCCGGTTGATTGCGCTGGGCGCGACGGAGCTGTGGATGTCGGGGCGGCGGCCCCGAGAGAATCATTGTGGCGGCCAGACTTCTGTGGCAACGATGATGGTGGGAGCGATGTCGGCGACGCGGCAATGGTTGCGATAGTCGGCTCTTCTCCGGCGTGTCCACGGTATTGCCTCGGTTTGTTTGTTGTTGTGGAGTCGAAGCTGCGGCGGCGGGGCCCTGTGGTATACGATGACTGGCTGCAGGCGGCCCTTTCGGCGATCTTCCGCGGCGCCAGCCGTGCCTGGTTTCGTTCTTCTGAGTTCTCCGTCAGAGTCGGAGTTGCGTTGTATGGCCGCAGGTCGGCATGTCGTCGATAAGGGTGGGCTTGCCCTGTGTGTTTCAGTCTTTGGGAGTGGGCTTGGCCCTTGTTGTTCCGGTTTTTGCCCGGTTTTCCGTAATTAACTGGGCAATTCTCTTCTGCTTAATTAATAGATGAGGCAATCTTTGCCTCCGTTTCGAAAAAAATAACCGGCTGAATCTGTCTCTTTCTGAATTGTAGCAACAATGTGCATAGTGTAGGATGTTTGGCATTCAGAAGCTCCTGCTTGATTTCATTGCGACTAGTTTTCCAGATGTAATTTCAACTCATTCCACAGTTCATGAACCACAATTGATGCTAATACCAAGTCGTTGCCCATCTAACTCACTGCAAACTGCTAAATATTGATTACTGAGGAAAATTTTGTCTTCTTCAATTTATATAGGCACTGCAGAAAGTATTATTTGGTCCCTTGAGAACAGAGACATATGTATGCCAACAGATTAGCAACCATGAGCATTGGTGTCATATTAGAAAACACAGGTGGCTGGAATGTTAAGCCACTGGGATAGTAACAGTAATTAGTTCTGGGAAGTTCCATTTTGGCGTAGCTTCTCTAGAAACTGTAGTAATATGACTCCATGACAGCTTCACTAGTTCGGTGAAACTTGCCACTTCGTGCCGCGGCGCCAATTTACATGCATCTGAGACTGCTCTCTTCCACTGCAGGTCCAAGTTAACAAGAGCGACTACAGCAACGTGATGGGTGCTCTGCCCTACCTCAAAGTGAACAAGAAAGCAGGCTGAGATCTACCAGGTCTCCGTAAAATGATCGCCGCTGAGTTTCTGTTCACCCACTTGTAATTTTGTGCATCTTTCTCTGTATGCCTTTTTTCTTTTCTTAAATACATACCAATGCCAGACTTCACATTCCAAGCAATCATAAACACCTATTCTTATGGGTAGTCCAGTGATGTTCCACAGCACAGATTCACTCACTTGGTTGAGATGTGCTCATGGAAGACTCGTTTCACTGACCGATCGGTTGTGCTAGGACTTTATTCAGTGGCAGATTGGTTGTGCCAAGATTATGGCACCAGAAACAAGACACTCTTTCTTCAGGAACTTCCAAGTTCTTTGAGTAGTGATTGCACACAAGTTGTAACATTGCCAGGGCTTCATACTGAACCTCCGAGTTGGATCTAGACATTGTTGCTTGCTTCCCAGCACTCCATGATATTATGTTTGAACCTAGGTATACTACCAGTTGGCATAAAAAAAAGTCGGTAACCAAGGAAGATGGAGACTTTCTGAATGTGAGACCAAGGTCAACCGACCCTCTATGCATCTCAGGATCCAGTGAGCTACTACTACCTCAACGACCCAAAAAGTTGCAAATACCCCAAATGTTTAAGGACAAAGTTAGATCTGAGATGTTCTAGAAATATTTTTTTTAAAGGAGGATTACCCCTGGCCTCTGCATCTAGGCGATGCATGCAACCATTTTATTAATTATTCACAAAGACCTTATAAAGTACTCCCTCCGTCCCAAAATAAGTGACTCAAAAGTAACTCAACTTTGTACTAAAGTTAGTACAAAGTTGGGTCATTTTTGAGTCACTTATTTTGGGACGGAGGGAGTAGTATGAGGCCACCATCTTAACAACATCTTTCGCTAGTCATATCCACTTGATAATGGGGTGCCGATAGTCCGAGCCCAATACCGAACAGACATCGCAGAAATGCCTAACATCTAAAGCCAAATGCCCCAACCAAGCCACGTTTGGGGCACAAACCTGCCCGATGCACTCTAATGTGTCGTCGTCGCCATCTTCAAAGCGGAAACTAGCGCACAAACCTTACCGGGCCTCTCTGCTATCAACGCCACCAATGACGTCAGACATCGTCCTCCTCCTATGTGAGTCCATCTCCGTGCATCGGACGCCGAGTCTTCACTGCACCACGCTGTCGATGTGTAAGATGAAGCACCGCTCCACCAAAGAAGCCATCCTCTGGTCCCTCGAGCCCGTGTGCACCTCCAAGAATGACGCCCCAAGAAGGAAACGACACTAGAGCGCCGCCGTCGTCCGATCTACTGATCTAGGGTTTCCCCTGGAGGTAGCAGAGAGTGGCCTTGAACTTTGCCACCGTGATGCCTTCAAGAAGGGAACGACGCAGATAGCGCCACCACCGCTAGCCTTGGCAGTGGTCGATAACAAGTTTTCACCTAGATTTGTTTGAAGAGCCTCCATCTCTCGTGCACAGACCGCCACCATCTCTGCCAGGGACGGGACAAAAGGGATCCAGACCGCCGCTACCCGACCGGCCGTGGCACCACCACGGTGCCAACAGCCGGCGTCGTCAGGCCCACCACGCTCGCCTATAGATGCACACCAGAACCGTTGGCCCACCCAAGCCCATCGTGTGTCGCCGCCGCTAGGAGATCTCACCACCATCGCGTGAGCGAGAAGGCCCCGCCGCCACCATCACAGGCCAAGCATTGCCGATGGGACCTCAGGCTGTGGGAAGAGGTAGGAGATGAGGGGGGGGGGAGTCCTAGGGGTGGCGACACGATCACACCCCCTCATTTCACATAGGCTTGGGAACACGAGGGTGGGGTACAACGATGTGCGTGCGTCTAGGGTCAATTGAGCTATTCCGGCAGAATTCCCGTTCACTGGTTTGGATATATTATAAAATGAGAGAGATTTTCATTTCCCGGCCTCTCCACCAACTAGGGATGCATACAACCATTTTAGTATGAGTACCAAGATAAACATGATCTTCAGTTTTTTTAAATGAGTATCAAGATATTTCTTCATGAGTGGTGATACGTCTCCAACGTATCTATATGTTTTGATTATTCCATGCTATTATAGTATCAATCTTGGATGTTTTATATGTAATTATAACTTTTTTTGGGACTAACCTATTACCCTAATGCCTAGTGCCAGTTGCTGTTTTTTACTTGTTTTTGGCTTTTCAGCAACTCAATATCAAATAGAGTCCAAATGGAGACAAAACTTGGAATAATTTTTTCTAGACCAGAAAGGACCCTAGAAGGTTTGTGAGAGGACCTCGGGAGTCACAAGGAAGCGACAAGCCCAGGCGGCGCGCCCCGGGGGGGTGCCCTACAGGCTTGTGGGCCCCTAGTGGCACCTCTTGACCTAATTCCGCCCCTATAAATCCTCAAATACTCCCCATACATCAGAGAGCCAGCCAAAATATTTTTTCCGCCGCCGCAAGTTTCTGCTCTTCTGAGATCCCATCCGGCGACCTTTTTTGGTATTCTATCGGAGGGGGAATCGATCACGGAGGTCTTCTACATCTACCGTGTTGTCCTTCCGATAATGCGTGAGTAGTTTACCACATACCTACGGGTTCATAGCTAGTAGCTAGATGGCCTCTTCTCTATCTTTGATCTTCAATATAATGTTCTCCTCATTGTTCTTGGAGTTCTATTCAATGTAAGCTTCTTTTGCGGTGTGTTTGTTGGGATCTGGTGAATTGTGGGTTTATGATCAGATTATATATGAATATTAATTGAGTCTTCTCTGAATTCTTTTATACATGATTATTATAGCTTTGTATTTCTTTCTTATCTATCCGTTTGGTTTGGCCGACTAGACTGATTTATTTTGCGATGGGAGAGGTGCTTTGTGATGGGTTCAATCTTGCGGTGCTCAATCCCAGTGACAAAAAAGGACATGACATGTATTTGTATTGTTGTCATTAAGGATAAAAAGATGGGCTTTATTCATATTGATACTTTGTCTACATCATGTCATCTTGCTTAAGGCATTACTCCGTTTTTATACATGTTGTATAGCGGTTGATGGGTTGAGTAATAGTAGTAGATGGAGGCAGGAGTCGGTCTACTTTTCTTGGACGTGATGCCTATATACATGATCATTGCCTTGGATATCGTCATAACTATCCGCTTTTCTATCAATTGTCCAACAGTAGTTTGTTTACCCACCGTATGTTTTTTGTTCGAGAGAGAAGCCTCCAGTGAAAACTATCCCCCAGGTCTACTTTTATCATATATAATCCTAAAATACCTTGCTGAAATTGTGTTACCGTTATATTATTTTGTGATTTATATTATATATCTACCACTAAGAGATTTGATCCTTGCAAATAACCGTCGAGGGGATTGACAACCCACTTGTTTGCGTTGGGTGCAAGCATTTGCTTTTATGTGTGCAGGTGCTACTAACGAGAGGTTCTGTGGTGTTCTCCTACTGGATTGATAAGCTTGGTTCTTAACTGAGGGATATACTTATCTCTACTATACTGCTTCGTACGCTCCTCTTCGAGGAAATCCCATCGCAACTCACAAGTAGCAAATGGTTCCACCACACACCAAGCTTGATCCTCAAAAATGGGGGTGGGGGGGCTGTGCATCACCTGCCAATTCTAGGAATTGAACTCGGGTCATTAGGCTGCATAACCGCATGCCCAACCACTGAGACAAGGCTCTCTTTGCATAAAAATGGTAGAGATTTTCACTTCCCGGCCTCTTCCCCAAATAGGGATGCATACAGCCATTTTAGTATGAATACCAACATAAACATGGTCCTCGGAATTTTTAAAATAAGTATCAAGATATTTCTTGATGAGTGGTGAAAAAACACACACCAAGGTTGATCCTCAATAAAATAGGGAAAAACCCATATGCACTGCTGCGTACTCTCCTCTTCGAGGAAATCCCATCGCAACTCACAAGTAGCAAATGGTTCCACCACACACCAAGCTTGATCCTCGAAAATGGGGGTGGGGGGCCTGTGCATCACCTGCCAATTCTAGGAATTGAACTCGGGTCATTAGGCTGCATAACCGCATGCCCAACCACTGAGACAAGGCTCTCTTTGCATAAAAATGGTAGAGATTTTCACTTCCCGGCCTCTGCCCCAAATAGGGATGCATACAACCATTTTAGTATGAATACCAACATAAACATGGTCCTCGGAATTTTTAAAATGAGTATCAAGATATTTCTTGATGAGTGGTGAAAAACCACACACCAAGGTTGATCCTCAATAAAATAGGGAAAAACCCATATGCACTGCTTCGTACTCTCCTCTTCGAGGAAATCCCATCGCAACTCACAAGTAGCAAATGGTTCCACCACACACCAAGCATGATCCTCGAAAATGGGGGGGGACCCCAGTGCATCACCTGCCAATTCTAGGAATTGAACTCGGGTCATTAGGCTGCATAACCGCATGCCCAACCACTGAGACAAGGCTCTCTTTGCTTAAAAATGGTAGAGATTTTCACTTCCCGCTCTGCCCCAAATAGGGATGCATACATCCATTTTAGTATGAATACCAACATAAACATGGTCCTCGGAATTTTTAAAATGAGTATCAAGATATTTCTTGACGAGTGGTGAAAAACCACACACCAAGGCTGATCCTCAATAAAATAGGGAAAAACCCATATGCATCACCTGTCAATTCTAGGAATTGAACTCGGGTTGTTATGCTGCACAACCACATGCACAACCATTGAGCCAAGGCTCTCTTTGCAATTAACCCATTACAATTATGTCGTCATATACCATCACAAATAATCTAGTAGTGCACATGCCCTTATTATTAAAGACAAATAGGGGCGTATTAAACTTTGAAGCAATAAAGCAAGTGCCTATAATTTTTTGCTTCACTGAGAGTACCATGCTCGAGGGGCGTACTTTAATGTGATGGATGGTTTGCCACGTTTGCAAACATAGCGTGGTGTTTATGTGTTTTCCGTTTTTTATCCGATAAAGACATACTTTTATTGTCTCAAAATCAAGCATCAAAAGTAAACACAACGAGCACACACCCGGCCACAACATGACTAGCATGCACACAACGAATATCAACATACACACAAAGAGTCATGCCACAAAATGCATAGTCATACAAGAGAAAAGCTATTCCTAGGCGAAGGGAAAAACTCCAAAACCATCACAACAACGGATGCAACAATGGCCATCTTTTGACATCACAAGGACAACACGAAAGCTTCTCTAGCAACAACACTTCCATAAAATGAACGACAGTCAACCACCGTCGGCCGCCGGATCCAACCACCAATGGTCTAATCTCGGGTTTTCACCCTGAAAATCAAGTCTGGGCAAATTCAAACAATGCCTTAAACAAGTAAAAACAGAAAACATACGCAACTTGGGTCACACCCAGGGTTTCTATCTCGGAGCTCGAGATAGGTTACTCGAGAAGCAACTCCAAATTGAAGTCATCATGTGTTGTCACCACCATTTTCCGTGATCTGAGTAGCGTCATGCGAAGTATGGTCTTGATGTGAGATGCCACACGCGTGAGATATCATATGCGCACAAGAAGGCAGTCAAGAGTGGATCACCACCAAAGGCTCTAAATGATGAATGTCGACATCACACATGCAAAGAAGATTGACGAGGGAGGAATGTCACACGCACCTCCAAAATCCCAATTTGGGACGTTCCAACAGTCCCAGCTATCCTCACGCTCCGCAGTTGTTACCTATGGCAGCATAATTGGTCAGCAAAACATACTTGTCGTTGTCGCTGGATCTCAATGACTCATCTCACCCGTTGTAACCACCGCCTAACAACGCACGACCATAGTGCCATCCGCACACTTGAGCGGAAGACCGCCTCATTGGGACGCAAAAGGCCGTTGATGTCGTCCGTGTACCCGAAGATGGGATCATAACCAACAATACCTTGCCACCAGAGAGAGTCGGCTCGACCTGAAACACCAATACCACTTACACAAATCATAACCTCTCCCTCAAGTCATCGTACATAGATCACATCCCATCGCCGATGGCTACCGAATAGAGACCTCCCCGCAACCGCCTTCATTGACCAACGTGGGTGCTTACCCCTACCATTGGTGTAGTGGTTAAAGGAAGGGAGGACGAGGAGGTAGAAGGAGGTGATTGTGGCGGTAGGGAGGAGGCAACGACTGTGGGGAAGGAAGAAAGCGGGGTTTGGGTACCTGCTGGTTGTTTGAGATACACCTGCTCACACAGAACTTCATGAATTTGATGCATTCGGCACAACAAGCTAGCACGGACACCATCCTCTAGAGACTGCAAGGATTAAGACAAGCCTTATAGTGGAAGATTATACAATAGGGCTAAGTGTCATGATAGTCAAAACATTAATATTGCTTGAAGCCTTTAGCAATAAGGCATACTTGATACCTGTCAATTAAGTCATCTTCATTTTTCATAATGCGATAAGCCTTCTCTCAAGAAAAGAAGAAGTGGTAAGCCTAGTTTTAGTCCATTCTAGTTTTAGTCCATTCTAGTTTTAGTCCATTCTAGTTTTACTCTGTGGTGGGGGACTAAGTGCGACCATTTATTCTTCATCCATAACTTTTCTCCAATTTTAGTCATGATTGACAAGGCAGATATTTTGATTCCCACATGGAATATAAATTCCATACTGTATCATATTATCTTATAATTTTTGGGCTGAACAATACCTTGTTGAGCCCGCTGGTGTGTGGTTATGAGGAGGCCACGAGAACGTCAGTTGTTGCACACAGAGTAGAATTATTGACACCAAATACTCCGTGTGCCTCATTACGCATCTAACTCGAGGGAACACACGTGTGCTCACATTGGAGTTAGTCGGCATCCGACTCAAGGTGGACACGTGGTGTGGAGCTTGGCGTGGTTAAGATCGGCTATACCTTGTTGGACTATGTGTCATGGGTGGAAGAATATGCCTTGGAGTAAGAGCGGATTAGACGATCAACTATGGGATTGCAGCCCAAAATTTATGCGCCAGGTACATGGTTGTTTCCCTATTTTGAGCATTTCATGCTTTATTTTATCCTTTGATTTGATTTTATCGATATCATGTGTCCTAAATACTAGACATGCAATCTCCATTAGAAGAGTAGTATTGTTGTCGGTCATTTGGTTAGTACCAACATGCATGATCATGCCCATTATCAACATGGTTGAGGAGTGTGGGATGTCTTGTTGAAGAGTAGCTCATGTACATGAGTGGAGGGCCTCAAAGGGAAAATATATGCACCCAAATGAGATATCAAGCTTCCGCGAGTACATGTGGCCAACAAACACAACTAAGTCTCTAAGTGATGTGTAATATGGATTACTAAAGAAGAAACACCCAATGAGTGTTGGACCCCAAACATCACTGAATAATTGTTCCAATGGTGAAGTAGATATGTCGACAAGCTTGGAATAGGGAAACAGATAAATGTTCACTTGTCTGCAAGCATCACATACCGAATAAAAATGAGAATCATGATAACATGGATGCTCATTATTATTATGAATTTTTTGAACTATTGAAAGATAGATTTCCTATATGATGGTGCCATCTTAGTTTTATGGCCTTAAGAAAGGTAGATTATGGGGTTAAGAAAAGATTCCTTGCATGTTGGGTCCTTACAAAAAAATAGACTTTTATAGATGATGGTTTGGTAGCATCCTAGGATCGCTTTGTTGGCGATGATGGATATGTGATACGTCTCCAACGTATCTATATTTTTTGATTGTTCCATGCTATTATATTATCCTTCTAGGATGTCTTATGGGCTTTATTATACACTTTTATATGATTTTTGGGACTAACCTATTAACCCGGAGCCCAGTGCCAGTTTCTGTTTTTCTCCTGTTTTAGGGTTTCACAGAAAAGGAATATCAAACGGAGTCCAATTGACGAGCCAATTTTTTATGATTTTTTCTCGACCAAAAGAAGCCCCCGAAGCAAAAGAGTTGGGCCAGGAGAGCCACGGGCTGCCCTCGAGGGTGGAGGGCCCGCCCTGGGCAGGGGGGCTGATGGGCCTCGAACCCCTCGTTGGTTACCCCAAGTGGAAGGTGTAAGATGCAATGTTGTGGAAGTGTTTTCCCTTAGCAAAGATGCCAAGGATCGAATCCCCAGAGACTCCTAGGTTCAACAAGTAGGTGTCAACTGCTACGGCGCCAGATAGTAGCAATCAACGTGGACCTGCACACAGATACAAATAACTTTGCTCCCAACGAGTACAGAGAGGTTGTCAATCCCTCCGGCCTTGTAGTTCCCAAAGGATTAAAAGCAATGATAGTAGTGATAGATAGTGTTTTGCAATAGTAAATAATAACGAAAAGTAAATAGTGGATGTGATCAATGACGGTAATATGGACCGGAGTCTCATGATGTTCACTAGTGATGTCTCTCTCCCAAAAGACGGTAAAACAGCTATGTGAGGTAAACATATTACAGCTGGGCAATTGACAGGACCACGAACGCAAACCAATGCTGACTACATTGCAAGAAAGGTTGAGGTTCAAAGCATGGGCGATACGCCAAAGTAAGTAGACCAAAATCCATCAATATCTACTACTAATCATCCACCTTGAGATATCTATCCAGAACATCTCGCTGGTATTAAGTTGCGAGTCCCACCCATAGTGTAAACTCAATGCAACAGACAACTGCATTAAAAGAACTTTGCGTAAAGTAAACAATCCTTGCACCCGGGGGCACAAGCACCGTTGTTTTCCCCCTTGTGGCAACAGCACATCCCCTAGAATCATGTTTCTGTCACTCAAGCTAGTCATCGAGGGGCATGAACCCACAATCGAGCATTACGTTCCCTCTTGGAGTCACTACGTATTACTTGGCCAAAGCAATAAATAACAACGGAGAACATGCAAGAATTACTTATGAACATAAATATAAAAGAGGTAGATCAAATATATTACTCAAGATCAATCTGAACATAATCTCATAATCCATCGGATCCCAGCAAACTCAACATAGCAACAGCATAAGGATTACATAGGTGCCTCGATCATGTAGGGCAGCTCACGAGGACTAATTAGTGAAGCACAAGAACGAGAGGAGAACATCACATAGCTACTGGTCATGGACTCATGGTCCAAGGGAGACTACTCACGAGTCATCCGGGAGGCGTCCATGGTGGTGGAGAAGCTCCCGGTGGTGATCCTCCCCTCCGGCAGGGTGCCGGGAAGAGTTCTCCTGGTGCTCCCGATCTTGGAAGCGGCGGCGGCGGCGGAACAGAGATGGGATCGCGAAAAGAGTTCCTCTTCTGAGGGTTTCAGAGGACGCTTTAAATATATGCCAAAGGGGGGCATCGGGGAAGCTTCGGGGGGCCCAGGCGCCCCCCCGGCGCGACCCAGGGGGGGGGGGGCGCCGCCAGGGCGCCTGGAGCCTTGGTGCCCCCCCCGGCTGTCCTTCGGACGCACGGTAGTTTCCGAAACGCTGATTTTTTATATAATTTTTCTGGATTTTTCCTGGCAGTTCTCGTAACGTGAAAACCTGAAATACAAAAACAGCCGAAAACAGAAACTGGCACTGGGGTGCACTGGATTAGTAAGTTAGTCCAAATATGATCAAAAGTGTATGGAAGTGTATGAATATCATAGCAATATCACCCAAAAGTGGCATGGAGCAAGCAGAAATTATAGATACGTTTTGGACGTATCAACATCCCCAAGCTTAATTCCTGCTCGTCCTCGAGTAGGTAAATGATAACAAGAATAATTTCTGTGGTGACATGCTATTAACCATATAGGACTTTTTCATAGTCATATGACAAAAGCTTACTGAGACAATGAATCTATAGTAATTAAGTTGCCTCATGAGAAAATCACAAATGACTGAAAGTTTTACAATATGAAACTGAAATATCAAATAGATTTGCAATGAACATGATGTGCAAATATGATAAAGTGATATCTAGCTTGCCCCCTTTAATGATGCAAAACATAAATGCAGGGGCACCTTCAAGGTTTAAGTGATGACTAGATACAATGATTTCAAAATAAACGATATCACAATCATGCAAAAGACAATGCTACTTTGGGACAATGCACATTACACTCAGAATGACAATCATGCTCCCAGTAGTTGGTGCTTGAAGTGCTAGATCTTTTTATTTTGAAAACATGGAAGCAATTTTGTCAACGGTAGTAGTACTTCATATGTGTCATGCATAAGACATCCTATAAGTTGCAAGCCTCATGCATCGAATACCAATAGTGTTCGCACCTTGTCCTAATTAGCTCGGATTTCCATGGGTTATCATTGCATTACATATGTTTCAACCAAGTGCCACAAAGGGGTACCTCTATGCCACCTGTACAAAGGTCCAAGGAGATAAATCGCATTTGATTTCTCGTTTTTGATAGATCTCAACTTGAGGACATCCATACCGGGACAACATAGAAAATAGATGATGGACTCCTCTTTAATGCATAAGCATATTCTCGTAAGAGATTGAGGATTAATGTCCAAGCTAAAACTTCCACCATGATACATGGCTTTGGTTGGCGGCCCAATGTTCTTCTCTAACAATATGCATATTCATACAACCCACGGCAAATCACCCTTACTTCAGACAAGACGAACATGCATAGCAACTCACATGATATTCAACAAAAGTGTGACAGTTGATGGCATCCCCAGAAACATGGTTACCGCTCAGCAAGCAACTTATAAGAAATAAGATACATAGGCAACATATTCTTTACCACAATAGTTTTTAAGCTACTTTCCCATGAGCTATGTATTGCAAAGTTAGTTCGCTTAGTACAGGTGGAGGTTAGCAAAAGACTGGGAGCGACCAACTAAGAGAGCAATGACGGTCATAATCATGCAGAGCGACAAAGCAATATTGAATCAGGCATGGTAGTTATATCGCTACTCAGAAACAAAAGATCATCAAGGCTTGACAGACTTCTTTACAGTCTTAAATATGCGTGAGCATACGCCAAGTCAATCAAAATAAATTCTTGAGGGAAGATATTACTAAACCATACCACATCATAGGCAAACAAACCATGTTGGTACTCCAATAACACATTGGGAACCCCCCCAGCTATTTGAGATTAACCATAAGAAAACCTGAACTACTAAGCGCCATCATGCAAGTAGCATCTTTATCATAAACATATTAACCAATGCAACGGAAGCAAACTCTCTTAATGAGATGAGCATGATAATTAAAGAGAGTTCAAGCAACCAACTAAACAAAAGCTCTTTGAAAAGATAAGCATGAATACTAAGAGCAGAGCATTATAGTAGCTATTAAAAGACAAAGAACACACACAACATAGATAGACATGAAAATTCTATGTTATGTTCTAGGTAGAAGTGGAGCGTGTTTCTCTCCCACATAAAGAATGCTGAGTTCCGACTCGTTATGAAAAACTAAAAAGAAAACTAAAAGCAAGACGCTCCAAGCATAGCACATAACACATGAAGTGATAAAAATATAGTGGAACGAAAGACGAACTGATAATGTTGATGGAGAAGGGGATGCACGGGGGCATCCCCAAGCTTAGACGCTTGAGTCTCCTTGAATATTTCTTGGGGGTGCACGGGGGCATCCCCAAGCTTGAGCGCTTGACACTCCTGAATCTTTTTATCATCTTCCCTCGCACACTTGAAAACTCCCTTCATACATAACTCATCATAATCTGATTAGCGAGGTTAGTACCCTTAATAAAATAATTGTACCTTGATGGAAATAAAGATATTCTTGAAGTTATACTGTTTCTCAAGATTGCCAAATGGTTTTTTCAAAGAAAAAGCAAATTCTTGATTTGCAAAGTGAAGGAAAGGCAAAACAGGACAGAATCTGTGAAAAACAGAACAGCAGGTAGTAATTGATCTGTTCGGGATACTTCTGCAACTCAAATAAAAAACTCAGAACAGACGCACGAAATACAATTATATAGAGAACGCTGTAGAAAAAATTCAGACCAAAAAGATGATATGGTGATTTTATACGAATTTTTCTATCCAAGGACAGAATCTGTTTCCTGGACAGCACCTCACAACTTTTGAACTTTCTAGCAATCAGAGGCTATACTTGGCACAAATATGAAAAGCAAAGATACAATGATGATGCTACAGCAGTAAACAACATCAAGACACAACAAAAGCAAAAAATTTATTCATGTGGGCTGCCTCCCAAAAGCGCTTTCTTTTATGCCTTTAAGCTAGGCATAATGCATAGATCAAGTTTTATCAAGAGTAAAAGAATAGCTAGCCCGTACAACGGACTCAAAAGGTAACTTGATCTTCTTTCGAGGGAAGTGTTCCATCCCTTTCTTGAGAGGAAACTGAAATTTTATATTACCCTCTTTCATGTCAATGATAGCACCAACGGTGCGTAAAAAGGGACGTCCCAAAATAATT
This sequence comes from Secale cereale, assembly GCA_902687465.1. Taxonomy (NCBI): domain Eukaryota; kingdom Viridiplantae; phylum Streptophyta; class Magnoliopsida; order Poales; family Poaceae; genus Secale; species Secale cereale. The sequence goes on along the minus strand of LR738714.1, from coordinate 820,148,895 downwards.
GGACATGAAGGATCACATTCAATATCCATAATAGTGAAATCAAAGGGAACATAATTATCATTGACAACAATAAGAACATCGTCGATCCTCCCCAAAGGTTTCTTTATGGAAGAATCAACGAGACGAACACCAAAAGAACAAGAATCAAAAGGTTTCAATTTAAGCATATCATATATTCTTTTGGGCATAACAGAGGTACTAGCACCAACATCACATAATGCATAGCAAGAGAAGTCATTCAAATTAATTTTTATCATAGGATCCCAACCATCTTCTAGCTTTCTAGGTATGGAGGCTTCTACTCTAAGTTTCTCCTCCCTAGCTTTGATGAGAGCATTAGTGATATGCTCCGTGAAGGCAAGGTTAAGCGTGCTAGTGCGGGGATCTCTAGACATCTTGTGAAGGAAATCAATAACTTCGGTAAGAGTGCAATTATCAAAATCAAGGTCACGAGCATCAAGTAAAGTGGTAGTGGTGTCCTTAAGGTTCACTTGTTTGGTAGCTTCTATAGTCATAGCATCACCATTAATAGGTCCAATGGGACCAGGAGTACATTGGGTGCTAAGAGTGTGAACATCCTCAACAACTTGGATAGTAGCAACAGTGTGGTGGGTAGGAAGGCTCATAATTCTCTCTTCTTCCTCCCTTTCTCTAGCCCATCTTTCTTTAAGTTTAGCCATCATCCTAATGTTTTCATTAATTTGCACTTGAATAGCATTTATAGGAGTGACTTCCCTCTCCTCAAGAGGAGAAGTTTTAATTTTTAGCAATTTTACCTCATTGGCTAAGTGGTCTACCTTAAAAGAAAGATCATCTACTTTATGTAGTTTCTCTTCTACACTCTTATTAAAGGCTTTTTGGGTAGTGATGAAATCTCTAAGCATAGTCTCTAGTTCAGTATTGGAGTTCTTGGTGATAGGATAAGCATTGTTGTTCCCATAAGAATTAGAGGGGAACGGTCTAGGATTGTTACCAAAATTACTCCTATAAGCATTGTTGTTAAAATTGTTTCTAGAGATAAAGTTCACATCTACTTGTTCTTGAGCAATCAAATAATTTAAAGGAACATCACGAGGATCACTAGTAGATTGCTTCGAAAGTAGAGACATGATCAAGTCAACTTTTTCATTAAGGGAGGAAATCTCCTCGACATAGTTTACCTTCCTACCTGTTGGAGCGCGTTCGGTGTGCCATTGGGAATAGTTGGTCATTATCTCATCGAGAAGCTTTGTGGCAGCACCAAGTGTAATTGACATAAAAGTTCCTCCCGCGGCCGAATCTAACAAGTTCCGCGAGGTAAAGTTCAAGCCAGCATAAAAAGTTTGGATAACCATCCAAGTAGTCAAACCATGTGTAGGGCAGTTCTTGATAAGAGATTTCATACGTTCCCAAGCTTGGGCAACGTTTTCATTATCCAATTGTTTAAAATTCATTATGTTACTTCTAAGTTGGATAATTTTAGCAGGTGGATAGTATTTTCCAATAAAAGCATCTTTGCACTTGTCCCATGAATCTATGCTATTTCTAGGCAAAGACTGAAACCAAATTTTAGCTCCTCCTCTCAAGGAGAAAGGAAAAAGCTTAAGCTTAACAATATTACCATCTATTTCTTGGTACTTTTGCATATCACAAAGTTCAACAAAGTTGTTCAAGTGTAAAGCAGCATCATCTCCAGCACCGGAGAATTGTTCTTTCATAACTAAGTTCAGTAAAGCAGGTTTAATTTCATATGAAGGTGCTGAAGTGGCAGGTGTAGTGATAGGTGTGCTGATAAAGTCATCGTTGTTGTGACTAGTGAAGTCACACAACTTGGTGTTCTCGGTGGAACCCATAGTAGCAAGCAAGCAAGATAACTATTTTTGTGATTTTCGATAAAAGGTACTAAAGCAAAAATGAAAGGTAAACTAACAAGACTAAAAAGCAAAGGTAAAAGATAGCGTGCAACTCCCCTATCCTGAAGAGTGGAGTCCCCGGCAACGGCGCCAGAAAATACTCCTTGATGGGCCTCGAACCCCTCGTTGGTTACCCCAAATGGAAGGTGTAAAATGCAGTGTTGTGGAAGTGTTTTCCCTTAGCAAATATGCCAAGGATCGAATCCCCAGAGACTCCTAGGTTCAACAAGTAGGTGTCAACTGCTACGGCGCCAGATAGTAGCAATCAACGTGGACCTGCACACAGATACAAATAACTTTGCTCCCAACGAGTACAGCGAGGTTGTCAATCCCTCCGGCCTTGTAGTTCACAAAGGATTAAAAGCAATGATAGTAGTGATAGATAGTGTTTTGCAATAGTAAATAATAACGAAAAGTAAATAGTGGATGTGATCAATGATGGTAATATGGACCGGAGTCTCATGATGTTCACTAGTGATGTCTCTCTCCCAAAAGACGGTAAAACAGCTATGTGAGGTAAACAAATTACAGCTGGGCAATTGACAGGACCACGAACGCAAACCAATGCTGACTACATTGCAAGAAAGGTTGAGGTTCAAAGCATGGGCGGTATGCCAAAGTAAGTAGACCGAAATCCATCAATATCTACTACTAATCATCCACCTTGATATATCTATCCAGAACATCTCGCTGGTATTAAGTTGCGAGTCCCACCCATAGTGTAAACTCAATGCAACAGACAACTGCATTAAAAGAACTTTGCGTAAAGTAAACAATCCTTGCACCCGCGGGCACAAGCATCGTTGTTTTCCCCCTTGTGGCAACAGCACATCCCCTAGACTCATGTTTCTGTCACTCAAGCTAGTCATCGAGGGGCATGAACCCACAATCGAGCATAACGTTCCCTCTTGGAGTCACTACGTATTACTTGGCCAAAGCAATAAATAACAAAGGAGAACATGCAAGAATTACTTATGAACATAAATATAAAATAGGTAGATCAAATATATTACTCAAGATCAATCTGAACATAATCTCATAATCCATCGGATCCCAGCAAACTCAACATAGCAACAACATAAGGATTACATAGGTGCCTCGATCATGTAGGGCAGCTCACGAGGACTAATTAGTGAAGCACAAGAACGGGAGGAGAACATCACATAGCTACTGGTCATGGACTCATGGTCCAAGGGAGACTACTCACGAGTCATCCGGGAGGCGTCCATGGTGGTGGAGAAGCTCCCGGTGGTGATCCTCCCCTACGGCAGGGTGCCGGGAAGAGTTCTCCTGGTGCTCCCGATCTTGGAAGCGGCGGCGGCGGCGGAACAGAGATGGGATCGCGAAAAGAGTTCCTCTTCTGAGGGTTTTGGAGGACGCTTTAAATATATGCCAAAGGAGGGCATCTGGGAAGCTTCGGGGGGCCCAGGCGCCCCCCGGCACGGCCCAGGGGGGGGGGGGGGCGCCGCCAGGGCGCCTGGATCCCTGGTGGCCCCCCCGGCTGTTCTTCGGACGCACGGTAGTTCCCGAAACGCTGATTTTTTATATAATTTTTCTGGATTTTTCCTGGCAGTTCTCGTAACGTGAAAACCTGAAATACAAAAACAGACGAAAACAGAAACTGGCACTGGGGTGCACTGGATTAGTAAGTTAGTCCAAATATGATCAAAAGTGTATGGAAGTGTATGAATATCATAGCAATATCACCCAAAAGTGGCATGGAGCAAGCAGAAATTATAGATACGTTTTGGACGTATCAAGGGCGCGCCCTCCTATCTCGAGGACAGCCCGGAGGGCCCCCTGACTTGGGACCTACGCCAAAAAATCCTATAAATACTGAAACCTTCGGAAATTAACCTAGATCGGGAGTTCCGCCGCCGAAAGCCTCTGTAGCCTCCGAAAACCAATCTACACCCGTTCTGGCACCCTGCCGGAGGGGGGAATCCCTCTACGGTGGCTATCTACATCATCCCGGTGCTCTCCATGACGAGGAGGGAGTAGTCCACCCTCGGGGCTGAGGGTATGTATCAGTAGCTATGTGTTTGATCTCTCTCTCTCTCTCTCTCTCTCTCGTGTTCTTGAGATGGCACGATCTTGATGTATCGCGAGCTTTGCTATTCTAGTTGGATCTTCTTCTCCCCCTCTACTCTCTTGTAATGGATTGAGTTTTGCCTTTGAAGTTATCTTATCGGATTAAGTCTTTGAGGATTTGAGAACACTTGATGTATGTCTTGCACGTGTTTATCTGTGGTGACAATGGGATATCACGTGATTCACTTGATGTATGTTTTGGTGATCAACTTGCGGGTTCCGTGACCTTGGGAATCTATGCATAGGGGTTGGCACACGTTTTTGTCTTGACTCTCCGGTAGAAACTTTGGGGCACTCTTAGAAGTACTTTGTGTCGGTTGAATAGATGTTTCTGAGATTATGTAATGCATATCGTATAATCATGCCCACGGATACTTGAGGTGACAATGGAGTATCTAGGTGACATTAGGGTTTTGATTGATTTGTGTCTTAAGGTGTTATTCTAGTACGAACTCTATGATAGATTGAACATTACTACGGACTCTTGAATAGATCGATCAGAAAGAATAGCTTTGAGGTGGTTTCGTACCCTACCATAATCTCTTCGTTTATTCTCTGCTATTAGTGACTTTGGAGTGACTCTTTGTTGCATGTTGAGGGCTAGTAATATGATCCAATTATGTTATCCTTGTTGAGAGAACTTGCACTAGTGAAAGTATGAACCCTAGGCCTTGCCTACTATCATTTCAACACCATTTATGCTCACGTTTACCACTCGCTACCTTGCTGTTTTTATTGTTTCCTATTACAAAAACCTATATCTACCATCCATATTGCACTTGTATCACCATCTCTTCATCGAACTAGTGCACCTATACAATTTACCATTGTATTGGGTGTGTTGGGGACACAAGAGACTCTTTGTTATTTTGTTGCAGGGTTGCTTGAGAGAGACCATCTTCATCCTACGCCTCCCACGGATTGATAAACCTTAGGTCATCCACTTGAGGGAAATTTGCTACTGTCCTACAAACCTCTGCATTTGGAGGCCCAACAACATCTACAAGAAGAAGGTTATGTAGTAGACATCAATATGACGTGAACAGGTAGAGACCACCTTCACATTTACCATAAATAAGAAATGCATGATTGCCCATATGAAGTTTTTGAGCATAACCAGGAGCACGTAAAATATTTAGAAGGGCATTTCCAACCTACGACTTTAGTTGTTCTGGCTCACGAGGAAGGCGAATATGGAGCTGAGCACAATTCCAAATATCAGTGCCAACTTCATGAACGACGAGCCATATGGTTAGGGGTATTAATTAAGATACTGCTAATATTACAACTTTCTATACCTGCTCCGTTTGTTGTGTGCACCCTTTCATAGTCGGTATACTTGTCCCTAAGGGCATCTCCAGCCGTTCGCCCCCCAGGGCGCCTAAATAGAGCGGCCTGGGGCGCGCCGGCGCTAGTTCGGCCCCTGGGGACGACCTAGCTCCCAGTCACGTCCCCAAGCGCCGGCCCCACGATCCGGGAAATTTGAACTAGGTCGTTCCTGCTCACAAAAGACGCCACAAATCCGGCGATCGGACGTAGTCTGGCGTTACAAAAACAGAGCGCCGCACGCCGCAAGTTCGCGTGCGCAACTAATCACTCGGCGGGGTCGGCTCCAGGCGTTGGCGGAGTCGGCGTGCACGGGCTCGGCGGGGTCGGAGCTGCTCCGGTGCTGGGTTGTGTCGTCGCGGCTTCGGTACTGCTGGGCAGCGATGTAAAGGCGTCATTCGGGATTGGCGTCTGTGTGGCCGTGGGCGCGGGAGCTGGCGTTGTCAGCGTCGTCGGCGTTGTCGTCTGCAGCTGGTTCAGGATGAGGCCGCGCTCCGCCAGGTACCACGCCCTGAGCTGCTCGTCGTCGCTCTGGAGCATGTCCGCCCCGCCCATCAGAAAAGCCATGTCGGTGTTCCTCTTCTTCGCGGCGACGTTCGTCCGAAGCAGGTTGACGTTGGTCCGGAGCAGGTCGAGCTTGATGGCGCTGTTCGTCATCAACGACGACCGCCGCTCGGCAGTTTTCTCTTCATGCTGGACGGCCCGGGCCTGGACATCGGTGAGGCAATGCTCGATGGACTCCTGCACTCACGCGGTTGCCGCGTCGGCGTTTTTCCCCTTCTTTGCCAATTTGTGGCCGTCCGGCCACCCCTCTGACGCGCCCGGAGTCGTCGCGTCCGGCTTGTATGTCTCCTTGGCCTTGTCGAGGGTGCGTCGTACTTCCGCCCACTTCTCACACTTGTCAATGCGCTTGTAGACGTGGAGGTACTTGAAGTCGGCGTCGAGGTTATCGCGCCGATACATGGTGAACATGCGTAGCAACTGCGCGGAGGAACAAATAGTTGGCGGTTGGCGGGCGTAGACGATGAAGAGATGCGGGCGAACGGCGTGCGTACCTGATCTTCAACACTGGCGCCGCTCTCCGGGCGAGCCGCGACCTCCTCGACGATCCCATGCCATTTGTTGCACGCCCCCTGGATATGGCCCCAATGGTTCACCATCGCCTTGGAGCCGCGCTGCATGTAGACGCCTTTGAATTAGGGGTCGACGAGCTTCCGCTAGTCGAACTCGGCCTTGATGCGGTCCCAATACGTCTCGAAGCTCTGGTTCGTGCCAGTGGTCGGGTCGAGGCAGACGACTTTCCATGCTTCGGCGAGGCATTCCTCCTCCTTGGACGTCCACTTGACGCGCGGTTCGCCTGGCCTAGCTGCCCGCTTCTTCTTCTGGCGCCCCTTCGTCGGATCAGGAGCCGGCTCCTCCTCCTCCTCATCCTCCTCCTCCTCGGGTTCCTGCGCGTCCTCGCCGTAGACGTAGCCGAGCTCGGCCTCCATGCCGCCGATGAGATCCACTACCTCATCCTTGAAGGAAATATGCCCTAGAGGCAATAATAAAGTTGTTATTTATATTTCCTTATATCATGATAAATGTTTATTATTCATGCTAGAATTGTATTAACCGGAAACTTAGTACATGTGTGAATACATAGACAAAACAGAGTGTCCCTAGTATGCCTCTACTAGACTAGCTCATTGATCAAAGATGCTTATGTTTCCTAACCATAGACATGAGTTGTCATTTGATCAACGGGATCACATCATTAGGAGAATGATGTGATGGACAAGACCCATCCGTTAGCTTAGCACTATGATCGTTTAGTTTTACTGTTATTGCTTTCTCCATGACTTATACATGTTCCTATGACTATGAGATTATGCAACTCCCGAATACCGTAGGAACACCTTGTGTGCTATCAAACGTCACAACGTAACTGGGTGATCATAAAGATGCTCTATAGGTGTCTCCGAAAGTGTTCGTGGTGTTGGCATAGATCAAGACTAGGATTTGTCACTCCGAGTGTCGGAGAGGTATCTCTGGGCCCTCTCGGTAATGCACATCATAATAAGCCTTGCAAGCAAAAGACTAATGAGTTAGTCACGAGATGATGTATTACGGAACGAGTAAAGAGACTTGTCGGTAACGAGATTGAACTAGGTATAGAGATACCGACGATCGAATCTCGGGCAAGTAACATACCAATGACAAAAGGAACAACGTATGTTGTTATGCGGTTTGACCGATAAAGATCTTCATAGAATATGTAGGAGCCAATATGAGCATCCAGGTTCTGCTATTGGTTATTGACCGGAGATGAGTCTCAGTCATGTCTACATAGTTCTCGAACCCGTAGGGTCCGCACACTTAACGTTTGATGACGATCGGTATTATGAGTTTATGAGTTTTGATGTACCGAAGGAGTTCGGAGTCCCGGATGAGACCGGGGACATGACGAGGAGTCTCGAAATGGTCGAGACGTAAAGATCGATATATTGGACGACTATTTTCGGACATCGGAAAGGTTCCGAGTGATTCGGGTATTTTTCGGAGTATATGGGCCTTATTGGGCCATACGGGAATAGAGGAGAAAGGCCAAAAGGAAGGAGGCGCCCCCCCCTCTGGTCCGAATTGGACAAGGGGTGCAGCCCCCTTTTCCTTCTCCCTCTCCACCTCTTTCCTTCTCCCCTACTCTGGAAAGGAAAGAGGAATCCTACTAGGACTTGGGAGTCCTAGTAGGACTCCCCACACTTGTGGCGCCCCCTCTAGGCCCGGCCTCTCCCTTGCTCCTTTATATACAGGGGCAGGGGGCGCCCTAGGACACACAAGTTGAATTGTTTTAGCCGTGTGCGGTGCCCCTCTCGATAGAAACACACCTCGGTCATACCGTTGCAGTGCTTAGGTGAAGCCCTGCGCCGGTAGATACATCATATCTGTCACCACGCCGTCGTGCTGGCGAAACTCTCCCGTGAAGCTCAACTGGATCAAGAGCTCGTGGGACGTCATCAAGCTGAACGTGTGCTGAACGCGGAGGTGTCATATGTTCGGTGCTTGATCAGTTGGATCGCGAAGAAGTCCGACTACATCAACCTCGTCACTTGACGCTTCCGCTCCGGTCTACGAGGGTACGTAGACACACTCCCCCCCTCGTTGCTATGCATCTAGTAGATAGATCTTGCGCGATCGTATGAAAATTTTGAAAATACTACGTTCCCCAACAGTGGCATCATGAGCCAGGTCTATGCATAGATGATATGCACGAGTAGAACACAATGAGTTGTGGGCGATACTAGTCATACTGCTTACCAGCATGTCATACTTTGCTTCGGCGGTATTGTGAGATGAAGCGGCCCGAACCGACATTACGCGTATGCTTACGCGAGACTGGTTTCACCGTTATGAGCACTCGTTGCTTAAAGGTGACTGGCGGGTGTCTGTCTCTCTCACTTTAGCTGAATCAAGTGTGCCTACGCCCGGTCCTTGTGAAGGTTAAAACAACACATACTTGACAAAACATCGTTGTGGTTTTGTATGCGTAGGTAAGAACGGTTCTTGCTAAGGCCCGTAGCAGCCACATAAAACTTGCATCAACAAAGTAGAGGACGTCTAACTTGTTTTTGCAGGGCATGGTGTGATGTGATATGGTCAAGACATGATGAGTTATACGGTTTTGTATGAGATGATCATGTTTTGTAAAGTTATCGGCAACTGGCAGGAGCCATATGGTTGTCGCTTTATTGTATGAAATGCAATCGCCATGTAATTGCTTTACTTTATCACTAAGCAGTAGCGATAGTTGTAGAAGCAATAGTTGGCGAGATGACAATGATGCTACGATGGAGATCAAGGTCTCGCGCCGGTGACAAAGGTGATCATGATGGTGCTTTGGAGATGGAGATCAAAAGCACAAGATGATGATGGCCATATCATGTCACATATTTTGATTTGCATGTGATGTTTATCTTATTATGCTTCTTATTTTGCTTAGAACGACGGTAGCATTATAAGATGATCCCTTACAAAATTTCAAGGTACAAGTGTTCTCCCTGAGTATGCACCGTTGCGAAAGTTCTTCATGCCGAGACACCACGTGATGATCGGGTGTGATAAGCTCTACGTTCAAATACAACAGGTGTAAGACAGTTTTGCACATGTAGAATACTCGGGTTAAACTTGACGAGCCTAGCATATGCAGATATGGCCTCGGAACACTGGAGACCGAAAGGTCGAGCGTGAATCATATAGTAGATATGATCAACATAAGATGTTCACCATTGAAACTACTCTATCTCACGTGATGATCGGACATGGTTTAGTTGATTTGGATCACGTGATCATTTAGATGACTAGAGGGATGTCTATCTAAGTGGGAGTTCTTAAGTAATATGATTAAATTGAACTTTAATTTATCATGAACTTAGTCCTCATAGTATTAGCATATCTATGTTGTAGATCAATAGCTCACGATGTTGCTCCCCGTTTTTTTAAATGTTCGTAGAGAAAACTAAGTTGAAAGATGTTAGTAGCAATGATGCGGAATTGTTCCGTGATCTGAGGATTATCCTCATTGCTGCACAGAGAATTATGTCCTTGATGCACCGCTATGTGACAGACCTATTGCAGGAGCAGATGTAGACGTTATGAACGTTTTGACAAAAGCTCGGTATGATGACTACTTGATAGTTTAAGTGCACCATGCTTTACGGCTTAGAACTGAGACTTCAAAAACGTTTTGAACGCCACAGAGCATATAAGATGTTCCAAGAGTTGAAATTAGTATTTCATACTCATGCCCGTGTCGAGAGGTATAAGACTTCTGACAGTACTTTGCCTACAAGATGGAGGAGAATAGCTCAACCAGTGAGCATGTGCTCAGATTGTCTGGGTACTACAATTACTTGAATCAAGTGGGAGTTAATCTTCCAGATAAGATAGTAATTGACAAAGTTCTCTAGTCACTATCACCAAGTTAGTAGAACTTCGTGATGAACTATTATAATATGCAAGGGATGACGAAAGGAATTCCCGGGCTCTTCGCGATGCTGAAGTCGGCGAAGGTAGAAATCATGAAAAAGCATCAAGTGTTGATGGTTAACAAGACCACTTGTTTCAAGTATAGGGCAAAGGGATAGAAGGGGAACTTCATGAAGAATGACAAGCAAGTTGTCACTCCCGTGAAGAAACCCAAAGCTAAAGCTCAAGCCTGAAACTAAGTGCTTCTACTGCAAAGGAAATGGTCACTGGAAGTGGAACTGCCCTAGATACTTGGCGGATAAGAAGGATGGCAAAGTGAACAAAGTAATATTTTGATATACAGATTATTGATGTGTACTTTACTAGTGTTCATAGCAACCCCTGGGTATTTGATACCGGTTCAGTTGCTAAAATTAGTAACTCGAAACGAGAATTGCAGAATGAACAGAGACTAGTTAAAGGTGAAGTGACGATGTGTGTTGGAAGTGGTTCCAAGATTGATATGATCATCATCGCACACTCCCTATACTTTCGTGATTAGTGTAAAACCTAAATAAGTGTTATTTGGCATTTGCGTTGAGCATGAATATGATTTGATCATATTTGTTGCAATACGGTTATTCATTTAAAGTCGTAGAATAATTGTTATTCTGTTTACATGAATAAAACCTTCGATGGTCATACACCCAATGAAAATATTTTGTTGGATCTCGATCGTGGTGATACACATATTCATAATATTGAAGCCAAAAGATGCAAGGTTAATAATGATAGTGCAACTTATTTGTGGCAGTGCCGTTTAGGTCATAATGGTGTAAAGCGCATGAAGAAACTCCATAGTGATGGACTTTTGGAATCACTTGATTATGAATCACATGGTGCTTGCGAACCATGCCTCATGGGCAAGATGACTAAAACTCCGTTCTCCGGAACAATGGAGCGAGCAACAGATTTGTTAGAGATCATACATACAGATGTATGTGGACCAATGAGTGTTGAAGGTCGTGGCGGGTATCGTTATTTTCTGACCTTCACTGATCATTTGAGCAGATATGGGTATATCTACTTAATGAAGCACAAGTCTGAAACATTTGAAAAGTTCAAAGAATTTCAGAGTGAAGTGGAGAATCATCGTAACAAGAAAATAAGAGTTTCTACGATATGATCGTAGAGGTAAAATATTTGAGTTAGCGAGTTTGGCCTTCAGTAAAAACATTGTGAAATAGTTTCACTACTCACGCCACCTGGAACACCACAGTGTAATGGTGTGTCCGAACGTCATAACCGTACTTTATTAGATATGGTGCGATCGATGATGTCTCTTACCGATCTACCACTATCGCTTTTGGGGTTATGCATTAGAGACAACTACATTCACGTTAAATAGGGCACCATCTAAATCCGTGGAGATGACACCGTATGAACTGTGGTTTGACGAGAAACCTAAGCTGTCATTTCTTTAAGTTTGGGACTGCGATGCTTATGTGAAAAAGTTTCAACATGATAAGCTCGAACCCAAATCGAAGAAGTAAATCTTCATAGGATACCCAAAAGAAACTGTTGGGTACACCTTCTATCACAGATCCGAAGGCAAGGTCTTTGTTGCTAAGAGTGGATCCTTTCTCGAGAAGGAGTTTCTCTCGAAAGAAGTGAGTGGGAGGAAAGTAGAACTTGATGAGGTAATTGTACCTTCTCCCGAATTGGAAAGTGGAACATCACAGACACTAGTTCCAGTGATTCCTACACCAATTAGTGAGGAAGCTAATGATGATGATCATGAAACTTCAGATCAAGTTTCTGCTGAACTTCGTAGATCAACCAGAGTTCGTTCCGCATCAGAGTGGTACGGCAACCTGGTTCTGGAAGTCATGTTACTGGACCATGATGAACCTACGAACTATGAGGAAGCGATGATGAGCCCAGATTCCGCAAAATGGCTTGAGGCCATGAAATCTGAGATGGGATCCATGTATGAGAACAAAGTGTGGACTTTGGTTGACTTGCCCGATGATCGGCAGGTGATACGCCCAAAACGTATCTATAATTTCTGCTTGCTCCATGCCTCTTTTGTGTGATATTGCTATGATATTTATGCACTTCCATACACTTTTGATCATATTTGGACTAACCTATTAACTCAGTGCACCACAGTGCCAGTTCGTGTTTTCTGCTGTTTTTCTATTTCAGGTTTCCCCCATATTAAAAGTGCCCTAAAAATTCCGGGAAAAATACAGGAAAAATCAGCGTATCAGGAGCTTCAAGAAAAACCAAGGCAGGGCCAGAGGGGAGCCTAGGGTGGCCCAGGCGGCCACCCGGCGCGGCCCCACCCCTGGCCGCGCCAGGGGGGGCGCCTGGGGCCCCACCTCCGCCTCTGGTGACCCCCTTTTGCATATATATTGCTCGCATCCCGAAACCCTCGAGGACGGAACCCTTTTTCACGATCTCGTCTCTGTTCCGCCGCCGCCGCACTTCCAAGACCGGGAGCACCAGGAGAACTCTTCCCGGCACCCTGCCGGAGGGGAGAACCACCACCGGGAGCTTCTCCACCACCATGGACGCTTCCCGGATGAGTTGTGAGTAGTCCTCCTTGTACCATGGGTCCATGACCAGTAGCTATGTGATGTTCTCCTCCCCTCTTTGTTCCTCATGGATTAGACCTCGTGAGCTGCCCGACATGATCGAGGCACATATGTAATCTTTATGTTGTTGCTCTGCTGAGTTTGCTGGGATCCGACAGATTATGAGATTATGTTCAGATTGTGTGTGAGTAATATATTTGATTCACCTCTTTTATATTTATGTTCTTTAGTAATTCTTGCATGTTCTCCATTGCTGTTTATTGCTTTGGCCAAGTAGTAGGTAGTAACTCCAAGAGGGAACATTATGCTTGATTGTGGGTTCATGCCCCTCGATGACTAGCTTGAGTGACAGAAACATGAGTCAGGGGATGTGATGTTGCCACAAGAGGGAAAACAACGGTGCTTGTACTTGCGGGTGCAAGAATTCTTTACTTTACGCAAAGTTCTTTTAATGCAGTTGTCCGTTGCTTTGAGCTTACACTTTGGGTGGGACTCGCAACTTAATACCAGCGAGATGTTCTGGATAGATATCTCAAGGTGGATGATTAGTAGTAGATGCAGATGGATTTCGGTCTACTTGCCTTGGCGTACCGCCCATGCTTTTGAGCCTCTACCTTTCTTTACATCATAGTTAGCATTGGTTTGCGCACATAATCATGTCAATTGCCCAGCTGCAATTTGTTTACCTCGCTTAGCTGTTTTATCGTCTTTTGGGAGAGAGACATCACTAGTGAACATCATGGGACCCCGGTCCATATTACCACTACTGATCACACCCGCTATTTACTTCCTGTCTTTATTTCCTAGTTGCAGTCATACCTATCACTATTACCTCTTGCGTTTGATCCTTTGTAAACGATAAGGCCGGAGGGATTGACAACCTCTCTGTACTCGTTGGGAGCAAAGTTATTTGTATCTATGTGCAGGTCCTGTCAACCGCTAAGTTGGCGCCGTTAGCGTTGACACCTACTTGTTGGCCCTCGGAGTCTCACGGGATTCGATCCTTGGTATCTTGCAAAGGGAAACTTGCCGTTACGCTACATCTCAAACCTTCCACTTGGGGTAACCAACGAGGGGCGAGAAGCCATCAAGCAAAAGTTTCTGGCGCCGTTGCCGGGGACTCCACTCTTCAAGATAGGGGAGTTGCACGCTATCTTTTATCTTTGCTTTTTAGTCTTGTTAGTTTACCTTTCAGTTTTTGCTTTAGTTTCCTTACAAAAAATCACAAAAATAGTTATCTTGCTTGCTGCTGCTATGGGTTCCACCGAGAACACCAAGTTGTGTGACTTCACTAGTCATAACAACGATGACTTTATCTACATGCCTATTACTACACCTGCCACTTCAGCACCTTCTTATGAAATTAAACCTGCTTTGCTGAACCTAGTTATGAAAGATCAATTCTCCAGCGCTGGAGATGATGCTGCTTTGCACTTAAATAATTTTGTTGAGCTCTGTGATATGCAAAAGTACAAAGAAGTAGATAGTGATATTGTTAAGCTTAAGCCTTTTCCTTTCTCCTTGAGAGGAGGAGCTAAAATTTGGTTTCAATCCTTGCCTAGGAATAGCATAGTTTCTTGGGACAAGTGCAAGGATGCCTTTATTGGGAAGTACTATCCCCCTGCTAAAATTATCCAACTAAGGAGTAACATAATGAATTTTAAACAATTGGATAATGAACACGTTGCCCAAGCTTGGGAACGCATGAAATCTCTTGTCAAGAACTGCCCTACTCATGGTTTGACTACTTGGATGGTTATCCAAACTTTTTATGCAGGCTTGAACTTTACCTCGCGGAACTTGGTGGATTCGGCCACGGGAGGAACCTTTATGTCAACTACACTTGGTGCTGCCACGAGGCTTCTCGATGAGATGATGACCAATTATTCTCAATGGCACACCGAACGCGCTCCAACAGGTAGGAAGGTAAACTCTGTCAAGGAGATTTCCTCCCTAAATGAAAAGGTTGACTTGATCATGTCTCTACTTTCCAAGCAATCTTCTATTGATCCTCATGATGTTCCTTTAAATTCTTTGATTGCTCAAGATCAAGTAGATGTGAACTTTATCTCTAGAAACAATTTCAATAACAATGCTTATAGGAGTAATTTTGGTAGCAACCCTAGACCGTTCCCCTCTAATTCCTATGGGAACAACAATGCTTATCCTAACACCAAGAACTCCACTTCTGAACTAGAGATTATGCTTAGGGTAGAAGCCTCCATACCTAGAAAGCAAGAAGATGGTTGGGATCCTATGGTTAAAATTAAGTTGAATAACTTCTCTTGCTATGCTTTATGTGATGTTGGAGCTGGTACCTCCGTTATGCCCAAAAGAATATATGATATGTTTAAATTGAAATCTTTTGATCCTTGTTCTTTTGGTGTTCGTCTTGTTGATTCTTCCGTAAAGAAACCTTTGGGGAAGATCGACGATGTTCTTATCATTGTCAATGACAATTATGTTCCCGTTGATTTTACTATTATGGATATTGAATGTGAACCTTCATGTCCAATTATTTTGGGACGTCCTTTTCTTCGCACCGTTGGTGCTATCATTGACATGAAAGAGGGGAATATAAGATTCCAATTTCCTCTCAAGAAAGGGATGGAACACTTCCCTAGAAAGAAGATTAAGTTACCTTTTGAGTCCGTTACACGGGCTAGCTATTCTTTTACTCTTGATAAAACTTGATCCTCTCTTTTTGCATCATGCCTAGCTTAAGGCATAAAAGAAAGCGCTTTTGGGAGGAAGCCCACAACGAATAAAGTTTTATTTTGCTTTTGTTGTGTCTTGATGGTTGTTACTACAGTAGCATCATCATTGTATCTTTTCTTTTCAACTTTGTGCCAAGTTTAGCCTCTGATTGCAAGAAAGTTCAAAAGTTGTGACGTGCAGTCCAGAAAACAGATTCTGTCCTTGGACAGAAAAATTCGTATAAAATCACCAGATCATCTTTTTGATCTGAATTGTTTTGACAGCGTGCTCTATACAATTGGCTTTCGGGCGTCTGTTCTGAGTTTTTTGATTTGAGTTGCAGAAGTGCCCCGAAAAAATTATTTACTACCTGCTGGTCTGTTTTTCACAGATTCTGTCATGTTTTGCCTTTTCTTCATTTTGCAAACCTTGAGCTTGCTTTTTCTTTGCAAAAACCTTTTGGCAATCTTGAGAAACAGTAGCTCTTCAAGATTATCTTTATTTCCAGCAAGGAAAAATTATTTTATTATGGGTACTAACCTCGCGAATCAGATTATGATGAGTTATGTATGAAAGGAGTTTTCAAGTGTGCGAGGTAAGATGATAAAAAGATTCAGGAGGGTCAAACGCTCAAGCTTGGGGATGCCCCCGTGCACCCCAAGAAATATTCAAGAAGACTCAAGTGTCTAAGCTTGGGGATGCCCCTGTGCATCCCCTTCTCCATCAACAATTATCAGTTCGTCTTTCGTTCCACTATATTTTAATCACTTCATGTGTTATGTGCTATGCTTGGAGCGTCTTGCTCTTAGTTTCCTTTTTAGTTTTCTTTAGCTTTGCTTGCTGTTCATAACGAGTTAGAACCCAGCTTTCTTTCTGTGGGAGAGAAACACGCTCCACTTCAACCTAGAACACAACATAGGATTTTCATGCTTATCTTTGTTGTGTGTGTTCTTTGTCTTTCCATAGCTGCTGTCATGTTTAGCTCTTAGTTTTCATGCTTTTCTTTTTAAAGAGCTTTTGTTTAGTTGGTTGTTGAACTCTCTTAAGTTTTCATGTTTATCTTGTTAAGAGAGTTTGTCTGTTGCACTGAGTTGTGTGTCTTACACTACTAGGAAAAGGGCTATAGATGAAATTGATACTAATGGCGCACCATACAGCTAGTGCGCCATTAGTATATAGTAATGGCGCACTAGAGACAGATACGCCATTAGAGTTCGAAGTACTAATGGCGCACCTTGCCCGGAGTGCGCCATTAGTATCAAGAATTTTTTTTTTAACTAGCGCGCCTGTCCAAACATACTAATGGCGCATCAATTAATACTGCGCCATTACTAGTTGTAAATAGTAATGGCGCACTAGCAGTAAAGTGCGCCATTAATGGTCTTTTTTTTTATGATATTTTTTATTCTGTTTTTTACAAAACTACTAATGGCGCACTTTCACGATGTGCGCCATTACTAGATTGAGCTAGTAATGGCGCACTTTGCGGAAGTGCGCCATTAGTATGTTTTTTTTTCCCGGAATGTTGTTTCATTTCTGTTCCGACACCCCCAGCCGGCGCACCTCACCCGACGCCCCCGCCCCCACGCCCCCTCTCCCTGACGCCGCCGCCAACGACACCCCCGACGCCGCCGCCCCCGACGGCCCCGACGCCACCGCCGCCCCCGACGCCCCCCTCTCCCCG
>LR738714.1:820047989-820131561 GCA_902687465.1 Secale cereale | reverse complement strand
CCCCCTTCCTTCCTCCCCCTCCCTCCCTCCCTCCTTCACTGCTAGTTCTAGGGTTCAGCACATGATTTTTCACAGCACATGATTCTGCATCCATGCCCGATAGTTTGATTTTAGGGTAGTTTGAGTTCTAGGGTTCAGCACATGATTCTGCATCCATGCCCTAGATTTTAGGGTATTCTAAATCTAGGGTTCAGCACATGAGTTCTAGGGTTCTAGGGTAGTTTGATTTTTCGGCTGACCAATAACAACCAACAAGGGGGCAAAGAAGTCATCTACTTGTCAAACAAATTCACACCAGTGAACAACATATGTTTACATTACCCAGCTTATTCACCTTGATTTTATTATTATAGATTCTGGTTACTCAAAATTACAATAATGTACCCAGTAATACAACACTGCACAAAAAGTAAATAGTTCTGACAGCGTAGCAGAACAAAAAAAGACAAGTCCCACCTCTTTTCATGCTGCTGTTATGAATTCACTGCTGTTTTAAATATTTGAACTTCAAACTATTGTTTTACAAGCTTCTGCAACTTTTTCTTAACTGTTCATGCTGCTGTTATGAATTCACTGCTGTTGCTATTGTACTTGTCATGATGTTGTACTTGTGATGATGCTACTTGTGATCTTCTGAAATGACCCATTGGCGACTTCATTAGGCGGGGATAATGATTTTGCAGGTACCCCGAGAGGCCCTTGAGTTTGCTGGAATGTTGATTAACTTCCGTTCCGGCAAATTCGGGTACTCCATATGTCCTATTTTCAGCAAAGGTCATACTGAAATTTTCCGTGAATTTTAGCATGACTTTGCTAAAAATAGGACATATAGGGTACTTGTGACTAATGCATGGGCCGGGGTATCTTAGTGGTTAATTAGGTAGGATCAAGTGATTAGAGCCAAGTGATTAGGCCCAACTTACAATTCTCCTTCCTAGCTTAGCTTTTAGGATGGTTCGGTGTCGACAAACCATAAATTATGAAACCTTGGCTTTTAGGGTCCCTGGATGTCGATAAAGAACGAAATGATGAAAGCTTAGGCTTTTAGGGTGCCTGGATGATGCCACAGCTAGCTTGTCTAGGTACATATTTTTAGTTTATAAAGTTTAATCTCTTTGAAACATAGGAAATGTCGTCTTCCGACGACGATAGGATCCCGGAGTGCTCCTGGTGCGGTGACGACCGGGGTCTGTGCGACAGGCCTCACCTGGTAGACGGTCGTTACTTCACTATTAAGCTCGACGAGACCTTCGATGTCGAAACGGTACGCAACGACAAGTCTTGTTTCGTAATTAATTAAGCACGATTTCTAGCTACTTCAACGTGTAAGTAATTAATTTTCTTCTTTTACATGCAACTAGTTTATCCCGTGTCATGCAAGACGCTATGTCTTGGAGAGGATGGGATTTGAAGATCATGAAACTTCGGAGACAAAGCAAATTCAACTAAGGACCATGCATAATGTTGATTTAGAAGTGGATTTGTACAATTCAGATAACGTAACCACTTTTGGTTGCAAGAATTG
This sequence comes from Secale cereale, assembly GCA_902687465.1. Taxonomy (NCBI): domain Eukaryota; kingdom Viridiplantae; phylum Streptophyta; class Magnoliopsida; order Poales; family Poaceae; genus Secale; species Secale cereale. The sequence continues at coordinate 820,130,036 of LR738714.1, read as the reverse complement.
GGAATCATTTTGCATGATATATGGTTTTTATGAGGGTATGCTTCTCACCATGGATCTTGGTAATCCGGATTCCATCGCCGAAGATGATTTGGACATTTGGGTCCTTGTTGACGATATGATTCCAATTCTACCGAGAAGTGAGTTTATCAAATATAGTTATTTAGTAATTTATATTGTTTATTTCAAAATAGTTGACAACTTATTTCCATTGATAGGTTATTTTGATTATTCAAATAATGTGAGGATGATGCTAGATAGTACCTACTACACCCCTGGCTCAGAATGTACTTATAAGGACAAAGAGCAGATCATCTTCTTTTATTCCTTTCTTCTGGATTACATTCAACATCGCAATATTGATCCACAATATAGTCAATACGTCCCACTAGTGCACGTATTGAACTACGTTAATATCAATGGAGATACCATGGTAAGATTTTTGTACTATTACGACATTCGTGCATGTTTTGCATTAGTTCTTCTCGAACTGAACTACAATGCTAACTACGAAGTCTTACTATATGTTTTGCAACAGATTCTCCCTAGTGACTGTGTGCCTCCTGTCATGTTTCAATCTGGTCAACTACACGTTTTAAACATTCTGCCAGGTGAACCTACAAATCACATGTGTCCATATCGGATTTCTTCTGAAAATGAAGGAATGAGAATCAAAGAATGGCGAAAAATAATGAAAACTAGTAAGGAGGTACTTGGAAGCAATAAAGTGAGAAGGGCAAGAAATGGAGACAAGATAATCTGCGTTCTTCATAATGGGCCTTTAAATCTAATTGATTTAGAGACAAACGCCATCTTGTTTTATGCCATTTTATCTTAGAAAATTGCTACGTAGTAGAAGTTGTATGGTCGATAATGATGTGTAAGACTTATTATTTAATACCTATGTTGAGTTTTTATTATTATTATGATCGATGATGCATGATGCTAAGTTGTTCTATGAGCTATTATATACTCCCTCCGTTCCGATTTACTCGTCGTGGTTTTAGTTCAAAATTTGAACTAAAACCACGACGAGTAAATCTGAACGGAGGGAGTAGATTCTAATAGTTTCGATGTGCGTACCATATATGTTGGCTCCACGAGAAATTATATTTATATATATGCATAACCTGAAAAAAAAAATTCATACTAATGGCGCATCACTGCTGAGTGTGCCATTAGTATGCCAAAGCACCTGGCCCCTGGGAGGCATACTAATGACGCACCACTGTGCTTACTGATGGCGCATCAGTGGTGCGCCATTAGTATACCAGATACTAATGGCGCACCAGTGGTGCGCCATTAGTAAAGTATACTAATGGCGTGCTAGTAATGGCGCACCTCCAATGCGCCATTAATGGCCAAACCAGGTGCGCCATTAATAGGCCTTTTCCTAGTAGTGTTAACTTAAAGTAGGTAATTGAGGTTGCTATTTAATTTTAGTAGTAACTTGCAATAGTTTTGAGGTATTGCCATGAGTAATGTCTGAACTTTTGGTGTCAAGAGCTTTAGCCTATTAGTGATAGATGTCGTATTTTGGGCAATCCGTGTTTATTTTCGAAAACCTACAAAATAGTTGAGAACTTTAGCTACTAAATGGATCACTAATCTTTGGAGGGGTCGAATATTAGAGTACACTCACGTACCATGGGTCGAGGATGCGCAAGGGTAACCAAACCCCCATACACACCTCCTCGGGGTACTTGTCTCTTTGAGAACCTCCTAATTAGATTGAGAGTTACCGATAATAAGTGCATGAGTTCTTCGGACGAATGTGAGTATTCGAAAGTTGACACTTCCACCTAACCATATTTTTCTAGCCTCTTCGGTACCGTGCATTGCCCATTCTCACCTCGAGAGTTGGCGCATACTTCGCCGGTGCATCCAAATCCTTGGCACGATACGCTCTGTCATCGTAAGCCTCATTATATCCTTCCTCAAAACAGCCACCATACCTACCTATTAAGGCATTTCCATAGCCTTTCCGAGATACATTGCCATGCAACATCCATCTTCTCATGACTTGATCTTCATGTCATACATGCTTTTTGCTTGATCGATGAGCCGCATGCTAGTTGGGCCTTGCCCTAATCATTGCTACATGACGCGCTAGTATCATTGCATATCCTGCTACACTGGCAGAGGCATACATTTTCATACATCATGATAGTTTCATTTTCTTTATGTTGAGTACTTTTGTAAAGTGTGAAAGATCTTCTATACTTCTTGTAATACATAGAGTGTTGCCCCTAAAGTGAGGGAAAGATCCCAAAGAGGACAAATCAAAAGATCCCAAAGAGGACAAAATCAAAAGATCCCAAAGAGGACAAATGAGAGATAAATAGAAAGAGCCATTGAGGCCACAAAAAAATAAAAAAAATAGAAAAAAAGAGAAAAAGAAATAAAAAGAGAGAAGGGGGCACACTACTATTTCTTTTGAGAGATCCACACTCGTACTCCATCTTATACCTTGTACTCCATAGAGATTATCATTCATGCATATAGCTATGTGGGGACCTTTACACTATAGAACTTGGCTTGTATATTCCAATGATGAGCCTCCTCAAAAGAGCTCTAGGTCTTCTTGAGCAAGCAAGTTGGATGCACCCCCACTAGTTCCATTGGAGAGCTTACCTTAGCTCATATGTGCATCCGTTGCATGGCAATCCCTACTCCTCACATCATATCTATCATGTGGCTTTCTCTCGCCGATGATTGTCCTCATTGATGTGAGCCTTTCACACCTTTTTTGTCTTCCCCCTCTATCATTTTTCTCTCTTTGCCATCCTAAGTGTCGACTTTCTTGCTTACGCTCATCCATTGCATGAGTGCTCAAAATATCGAAAGGGAGTGGATCATTTTGACTTGTACCTGGCTGACGGTCCGGGGATGAGTCAAGATAAGATTCCAAAGAAGACCAAGTGTGAAACTTTAGTAGATTAAGTTCTCAACAATACAAAAACTATGTTTTACTCTCTCATATATCCCTATCCCCTTTCCTGCACGCAAACACCATTTGGAGACATTCGAGTCACGGACAGCGAGAGCTCTTGCACCTTTATGTTCTTATGTTACTTGTTATAATGCTAATATAGAGTCTTGCTTGTTATGACTTGAATTGAATTACATGCCTTGATTGCTTTACTTAAAAGTTCTTATATGGTTGATAGCATGTCACCACAGAAATTATGCTTGTTATCATTTACCTACTCGAGGACGAGCAGGAATTAAGCTTGGGGATGTTGATACGTCCAAAACGTATGTATAATTTCTGCTTGCTCCATGCCTCTTTTGTGTGATATTTCTATGATATTTATGCACTTCCATACACTTTTGATCATATTTGGACTAACCTATTAACTCAGTGCACCACAGTGCCAGTTCCTGTTTTCTGCTGTTTTTCTATTTCAGGTTTCCCCCATATTAAAAGTGCCCTAAAAATTCCGGGAAAAATACAGGAAAAATCAGCGTAGCGGGAGCTTCAAGAAAAACCAAGGCAGGGCCAGAGGGGAGCCTGGGGTGGCCCAGGCGGCCACCCGGCGCGGCCCCACCCCTGGCCGCGCCAGGGGGGCGCCTGGGGCCCCACCTCCGCCTCTGGTGACCCCCTTTTGCATATATATTGCTCGCGTCCCGAAACCCTCGAGGACGGAACCCTTTTTCGCGATCTCGTCTCTGTTTCTCCGCCGCCGCGCTTCCAAGATCGGGAGCACCAGGAGAACTCTTCCCGGCACCCTGCCGGAGGGGAGAACCACCACCGGGAGCTTCTCCACCACCATGGACGCTTCCCGGATGAGTTGTGAGTAGTCCCCTTGGACCATGGGTCCATGACCAGTAGCTATGTGATGTTCTCCTCCCCTCTTTGTTCTTCATGGATTAGACCTCGTGAGTTGCCCTACATGATTGAGGCACATATGTAATCTTTATGCTGTTGCTCTGCTGAGTTTGCTGGGATCCGATGGATTATGAGATTATGTTCAGATTGTGTGTGAGTAATATATTTGATTCATCTCTTTTATATTTATGTTCTTGAGTAATTCTTGCATGTTCTCCGTTGCTGTTTATTGCTTTGGCCAAGTAGTAGGTAGTAACTCCAAGAGGGAACGTTATGCTTGATTGTGGGTTCATGCCCCTCGATGACTAGCTTGAGTGACAGAAACATGAGTATAGGGGATGTGCTGTTGCCACAAGGGGGAAAACAACGGTGCTTGTACTTGCGGGTGCAAGGATTGTTTACTTTACGCAAAGTTCTTTTAATGCAGTTGTCCGTTGCTTTGAGTTTACACTTTGGGTGGGACTCGCAACTTAATACCAGCGAGATGTTCTGGATAGATATCTCAAGGTGGATGATTAGTAGTAGATGCAGATGGATTTCGGTCTACTTGCCTTGGCGTACCACCCATGCTTTTGAGCCTCTACCTTTCTTTACAGCATAGTTAGCATTGGTTTGCGCACATAATCCTGTCAATTGCCTAGCTGTAATTTGTTTACCTCGCTTAGCTGTTTTATCGTCTTTTGGGAGAGACACATCACTAGTGAACATCATGGGACCCCGGTCCATATTACCACCACTGATCACACCCGCTATTTACTTCCTGTCTTTATTTCCTAGTTGTAGTCATACCTATCACTATTACCTCTTGCGTTTGATCCTTTGTAAACGACAAGGCCAGAGGGATTGACAACCTCTCTGTACTCGTTGGGAGCAAAGTTATTTGTATCTGTGTGCAGGTCCTGTTAACCGCTAAGTTGGCGCCGTTAGCGTTGACACCTACTTGTTGGCCCTCGGAGTCTCACGGGATTCGATCCTTGGTATTTTGCCAAGGGAAACTTGCCGTTACGCTACATTTCAAACCTTCCACTTGGGGTAACCAACGAGGGGCGAGAAGCCATCAGCAGGCCATCGAAAATAAATGGATCTTCAAGAGGAAGACTGACGCTAACGGTAATGTTACTGTTTACAAAGCTCGACTTGTTGCGAAAGTTTTTCAACAAGTTCAAGGAGTTGACTACGATGAGACTTTCTCACCCGTTGCGATGCTTAAGTCTGTCCGAATCAAGTTAGCAATTGCCGCATTTTATGAAATCTGGCAAATGGATAACAAAACTGCATTCTTTAATGGATTTATTAAAGAAGACTTGTATATGATGCAACCAGAAGGTTTTGTCAATCCTAAAGGTGCTAACAAAATGTGCAAGCTCCAGCGATCCATCTATGGACTGGTGTAAGCATCTCGGAGTTGGAATATACGCTTTGATAAGTTGATCAGAGCATATAGATTTATACAGACTTGCGGTGAAGCCTGTATTTACAAGAAGTGAGTGGAAGCACTACAACCTTTCTGATAAGTATATGTGAATGACATATTGTCGATCGGAAATGATGTAGAATTTTCTGGAAAGCATAAAGGAGTGTTTGAAAGGAGTTTTTCAAAGAAAGACCTTGGTGAAGCTGCTTACATATTGGGCATCAAGATCTATATAGATAGATCAAGATGCTTGATATTGCTTTCGATGGGTACATACCTTGATAAGATTTTGAAGTAGTTCAAAATGGATCAGTCAAAGAAGGAGTTCTTGCCTGACTTGTAAGGTGTGAAGTTGAGTAAGACTCAAAGCCAGACCACGGCAGAAAAATATAGAGAGAATGAAAGTCATTCCCTATGCCTCAGCCATAGGTTCTATAAAGTATGCCAATTTTCCTACGATCACGCAAGATCTATCTACCAGATGCATAGCAACGAGAGGGCAGAGTGTGTCTACGTACCCTCGTAGACCGAAAGCGGAAGCGTTAGAACAACGGGGTTGATGTAGTCGTACGTCTTCACGGCCCGACCGATCAAGCACCGAAACTACGGCACCTCCGAGTTCTAGCACACGTTCAGCTCGATGACGTCCTTCGAACTCCGATCCAGCCGAGTGTCGAGGAAGAGTTCTGTCAGCACGACGGCGTGGTGACGATCTTGATGTTCTACCGTCGCAGGGCTTCGCCTAAGCACCGCTACAATATTATCGAGGAGAACTGTGGTGGAGGGGGGCACCGCACACGGCTAAGAGATCAAGAGATCAACTGTTGTGTCTAGAGGTGCCCCCTGCCCCCGTATATAAAGGAGGGAGGGAGAGGTCGGCCCAAGAAGGGGCGCGCCAAGTGTGGGGAGTCCTACTAGGACTCCCAAGTCCTAGTAGGATTCCCCTTTCCTTTCCGGAGTAGGAGAGAAGGAAAGAGGGGGAGAGGGAGAAGGAAAAGGGGGCTGCACCCCTTGTCCAATTCGGACCAGAAGGGGGCCATGCACCTCCTTCCTTTTGGTCTCTCTCCTCTATTCCCGTAACTCCCCGGTACTCCGAAAATACCCGAATCACTCGGAACCTTTCCGATGTCCGAATATAGTCGTCCAATATATCGATTTTTACGTCTCGACCATTTCGAGACTCCTCGTCATGTCCCCGATCTCATCCGGGACTCCGAACTCCTTCGGTACATCAAAACTCATAAACTCATAATAAAACTGTCATCGAAACCTTAAGCGTGCGGACCCTACGGGTTCGAGAACTATGTAGACATGACCGAGACATGTCTCCGGTCAATAACCAATAGCGGAACCTGGATGCTCATATTGGCTCCCACATATTCTACGAAGATCTTTATCGGTCAAACCGCATAACAACATACGTTGTTCCCTTCGTCATCAGTATGTTACTAGCCCGAGATTCGATCGTTGGTATCTCAATACCTAGTTCAATCTCGTTACCGGCAAGTCTCTTTACTCGTTCCGTAATACATCATCCCGCAACTAACTCATTAGCTGCAATGCTTGCAAGGCTTATAGTGATGTGCATTACCGAGTGGGCCCAGAGATACCTCTCCGACAATCGGAGTGACAAATCCTAATCTCGAAATACGCCAACCCAACAAGTACCTTCGGAGACACCTGTAGAGTACCTTTATAATCACCCAGTTACGTTGTGACGTTTGGTAGCACACAAAGTGTTCCTTCGGTATTCGGGAGTTGCATAATCTCATAGTCATAGGAACATGTATAAGTCATGAAGAAAGCAATAGCAATAAAACTAAACGATCAAGTTGCTAAGCTAACGGATGGGTCTTGTCCATCACATCATTCTCCTAATGATGTCACCCCGTTGATCAAATGACAACTCATGTCTATGGCCAGGAAACATAACCATCTTTGATCAATGAGCTAGTCTAGTAGAGGCATACTAGGGACACTCTGTTTTGTCTATGTATTCACACATGTACTAAGTTTCCAGTTAATACAATTCTAGCAAGAATAATAAACATTTATCATGATATTAGGAAATAAATAATAACTTTATTATTGCCTCTAGGGCATATTTCCTTCAGTCTCCCACTTGCACTAGAGTCAATAATCTAGATCACATCACCATGTGATTAACACCAATAGTTCACATCACCATGTGACTAACACCCATAGTTCTCATCGCCATGCGACCAATACCCAAAAGGGTTTACTAGAGTCAACAATCTAGTTCACATCGCCATGTGATTAACACCCAAAGAGTACTAAGGTGTGATCATGTTTTGCTTCGTGAGAGAAGTTTAGTCAGCGGGTCTGTTATATTCAGATCCGTATGTATTTTGCAAATTTCTATGTCTACAATGCTCGGCACTGAGCTACTCTAGCTAATTGCTCCCACTTTTAATACGCATCCAGATTGATACTTAGAGTCATCTGGATTAGTGTCAAAGCTTGCATCGGCGTAACTCTTTACGACGAACTCTTTATCACCTCCATAATCGAGAAACATTTCCTTAGTCATCCAGTAACTAAGGATAATTTTGACCGCTATACAGTGATCTACTCCTGGATCACTATTGTACCTCCTTGTGAAACTCATGGCAAGGTACACAACATGTTTGCTACACAGCATGGCATACTTTATAGAACCTATGGCTCAGGCATAGGGAATGATTTTCATTCTCTCTATATTTTTCTGCCGCGGTCTGGCTTTGAGTCTTACTCAACTTCACACCTTACAAGTCAGGCAAGAACTTCTTCTTTGACTGATCCATTTTGAACTACTTCAAAATCTTATCAAGGTATGTACTTATCGAAAGTCTTATCAAGCGTCTTGATCTATCTCTATAGATCTTGATGCCCAATATGTAAGCAGCTTCACCAAGGTCTTTCTTTGAAAAACTCCTTTCAAACACTCCTTTATGCTTTCCAGAAATTTCTACATCATTTCCGATCGACAATATGTCATTCACATATACTTATCCGAAAGGTTGTAGTGCTCCCACTCACTTCTTGTAAATACAGGCTTCACAGCAAGTCTGTATAAATCTATATGCTTTGATCAACTTATCAAAGCGTATATTCCAACTCCGAGATGCTTGCACCAGTCCATAGATGGATCGCTGGAGCTTGCACATTTTGTTAGCACCTTTAGGATTGACAAAACCTTCTGGTTGCATCATATGCAAGTCTTCTTTAATAAATCCATTAAAGAACGCAGTTTCGTTATCCATTTGCCAGATTTCATAAAATGTGGCAATTGCTAACATGATTCGGACAGACTTAAGCATCGCTACGGGTGAGAAAATCTCATCGTAGTCAACTCCTTGAACTTGTCGAAAACCTTTCGCAACAAGTCGAGCTTTGTAAACAGTAACATTACCGTCAGCGTCGGTCTTCCTCTTGAAGATCCATTTATTTTCGATGGCTTGCCGATCATCGGGCAAGTCAACCAAAGTCCACACTTTGTTCTCATACATGGATCCCATCTCAGATTTCATGGCTTCAAGCCATTTTGCGGAATCTGGGCTCATCATCGCTTCCTCATAGTTCGTAGGTTCATCATGGTCTAGTAACATGATTTCCAGAACTGGGTTGCCGTACCACTCTGGTGCGGAACGTACTCTGGTTGATCTACGACGTTCAGCAGAAACTTGATCCGAAGTTTCATGATCATTATCACTAACTTCCTCACTAATTGGTGTAGGAATCACTGGAACAATTTCCTGTGATGTACTACTTTCCAATCCGGGAGAAGGTACAATTAACTCATCAAGTTCTACTTTCCTCCCACTCACTTCTTTCGAGAGAAACTCTTTTTCTAGAAAGGATCCGTTCTTAGCAACGAATATTTTGCCTTCGGATCTGTGATAGAAGGTGTACCCAACAGTCTCTTTTGGGTATCCTATGAAGACACATTTTTCCGATTTGGGTTTGAGCTTATCAGGTTGAAGTGTTTTCACATAAGCATCGCAGCCCCAAACTTTAAGAAACGACAACTTTGGTTTCTTGCCAAACCATAGTTCATAAGGTGTCGTATCAACGGATTTAGATGGTGCTCTATTTAACGTGAATGCAGCTGTCTCTAAAGCATATCCCCAAAACGATAGTGGTAAATCGGTAAGAGACATCATAGATCGTACCATATCTAATAAAGTATGGTTACGACGTTCGGACACACCATTACGCTGTGGTGTTCCGGGTGGCATGAGTTGTGAAACTATTCCACATTGTTTCAAATGAAGACCAAACTCGTAACTCAAATATTCTCCTCCACGATCAGATCGTAGAAACTTTATTTTCTTGTTACGATGATTCTCTACTTCACTCTGAAATTCTTTGAACTTTTCAAATGTTTCAGACTTGTGTTTCATTAAGTAGATATACCCATATCTGCTCAAATCATCAGTGAAGGTCAGAAAATAACGATACCCGCCGTGAGCTTCAACACTCATTGGTCCACATACATCAGTATGCATGATTTCCAACAAATCTGTTGCTCGCTCCATAGTTCCGGAGAACGGAGTTTTAGTCATCTTGCCCATGAGGCATGGTTCGCAAGCACCAAGTGATTCATAATCAAGTGATTCCAAAAGTCCATCATTATGGAGTTTCTTCATGCGTTTTACACCAATATGACCTAAACGGCAGTGCCACAAATAAGTTGCACTATCATTATTAACCTTGCATCTTTTGGTTTCAATATTATGAATATGTGTATCACTACAATCGAGATCCAACAAACTATTTTCATTGGGTGTATGACCATAGAAGGTTTTATTCATGTAAACAGAACAACAATTATTCTCTAACTTACATGAATAACCGTATTGCAATAAACATGATCAAATCACATTCATGCTCAACACAAACACCAAATAACACTTATTTAGGTTCAACACTAATCCCGAAAGTATAGGGAGTGTGCGATGATGATCATATCAATCTTGGAACTGCTTCCAATACACATCGTCACTTCATCCTTTAACTAGTTTATGTTCATTATGCAACTCTCACTTCGAGTTACTACTCTTTAGCAACTGAACCAATATCAAATACCGAGGGGTTGCTATGAACACTAGTAAAATACACATCAATAATCTGTATATCAAATATACCTTTGTTCACTTTGCCATCCTTCTTATCCGCCAAGTATCTAGGGTAGTTCCACTTCTAGTGACCATTTCCTTTGCAGTATAAGCACTTGTTTCAGGCTTGAGTTTAGCTTTGGGTTTCTTCACGGGAGTGACAACTTGCTTGTCATTCTTCTTGAAGTTCCCCTTCTATCCCTTTGCCCTTTACTTGAAACAAGTGGTCTTGTTAACCATCAACACTTGATGCTTTTTCATGATTTCTACCTTCGCCGACTTCAGTATCGCGAAGAGCTGGGAATTTCTTTCGTCATCCCTTGCATATTATAGTTCATCACGAAGTTCTACTAACTTGGTGATAGTGACTAGAGAACTTTGTCAATTACTATCTTATCTGGAAGATTAACTCCCACTTGATTAAAGTAATTGTAGTACCCAGACAATCTGAGCCCATGCTCACTGGTTGAGCTATTCTCCTCCATCTTGTAGGCAAAGTACTGTCAGAGGTCTTATACCTCTCGACACGGGCATGAGTATGAAATACTAATTTCAACTCTTGGAACATCTTATATGCTCCGTGGCGTTCAAAACGTTTTTGAAGTCCCGGTTCTAAGCCGTAAAGCATGGTGCACTTAAACTATCAAGTAGTCATCATATCGAGCTTTTGACAAAACGTTCATAACGTCTACATCTGCTCCTGCAATAGGTTTGTCACCTAGCGGTGCATCAAGGACATAAGTTCTTCTGTGCAGCAATGAGGATAATCCTCAGATCACGGAACAATTCCGCATCATTGCTACTAACATCTTTCAGCTTGGTTTTCTCTAGGAACATATGAAAAATAAACGGGGAGCAACATCGCGAGCTATTGATCTACAACATAGATATGCTAATACTACCAGGACTAAGTTCATGATAAATTAAAGTTCAATTTAATCATATTACTTAAGAACTCCCACTTAGATAGACATCCCTCCGGTCATCTAAATGATCACGTGATCCAAATCAACTAAACCATGTCCGATCATCACGTGAGATGGAGTAGTTTCAATGGTGAACATCTTATGTTGATCATATCTACTATATGATTCACGCTCGACCTTTCGGTCTCCAGTGTTCCGAGGCCATATCTGTATATGCTAGGCTCGTCAAGTTTAACCCGAGTATTCTGCGTGTGCAAAACTGGCTTACACCCATTGTATTTGAACGTAGAGCTTATCACACCCGATCATCACGTGGTGTCTTGGCACGACGAACTTTCGCAACGGTGCATACTCAGGGAGAACACTTATACCTTGAAATTTAGTAAGGGATCATCTTATAATGCTACCGTCGTTCTAAGCAAAATAAGAAGCATAATAAGATAAACATCACATGCAATCAAAATATGTGACATGATATGGCCATCATCATCTTGTGCTTTTGATCTCCATCTCCAAAGCACCGTCATGATCACCTTCGTCACCGGCGCGACACCTTGATCTCTATCGTAGCATCGTTGTCGTCTCGCCAACTATTGCTTCTACGACTATCGCTACCGCTTAGTGATAAAGTAAAGCAATTACATGGCGATTGCATTTCATACAATAAAGCGACAACCATTTGGCTCCTGCCAGTTGCCGATAACTTTACAAAACATGATCATCTCATACAAAATCGTATAACTCATCATGTCTTGACCATATCACATCACAACATGCCCTGCAAAAACAAGTTAGACGTCCCCTACTTTGTTGTTGCAAGTTTTACGTGGCTGCTACGGGCTTAGCAAGAACCGTTCTTACCTACGCATACGAAACCACAACGATGTTTCGTCAAGTATGTGTTGTTTTAACCTTCACAAGGACCGGGCGTACCACACTTGATTCAGCTAAAGTGAGAGAGACAGACACCCGCCAGTCACCTTTAAGCAACGAGTGCTCGTAACGGTGAAACCAGTCTCGCGTAAGCGTACGCGTAATGTCGGTCCGGGCCGCTTCATCTCACAATACCGCCGAAGCAAAGTATGACATGCTGGTAAGCAGTATGACTAGTATCGCCCACAACTCATTGTGTTCTACTCGTGCATATCATCTACGCATAGACCTGGCTCATGATGCCACTGTTGGGGAACGTAGTATTTTAAAATTTTCCTACGATCACGCAAGATCTATCTACCAGATGCATAGCAACGAGAGGGCAGAGTGTGTCTACGTACCCTCGTAGACCGAAAGCGGAAGCGTTAGGACAACGGGGTTGATGTAGTCGTACGTCTTCACGGCCCGACCGATCAAGCACCGAAACTACGGCACCTCCGAGTTCTAGCACACGTTCAGCTCGATGACGTCCCTCGAACTCCGATCCAGCCGAGTGTCGAGGAAGAGTTCCGTCAGCACGACGGCGTGGTGACGATCTTGATGTTCTACCGTCGCAGGGCTTCGCCTAAGCACCGCTACAATATTATCGAGGAGAACTGTGGTGGAGGGGGGCACCGCACACGGCTAAGAGATCAAGAGATCAACTGTTGTGTCTAGAGGTGCCCCCGGCCCCCGTATATAAAGGGGGGAGGGAGAGGTCGGCCCAAGAAGGGGCGCGCCAAGTGTGGGGAGTCCTACTAGGACTCCCAAGTCCTAGTAGGATTCCCCTTTCCTTTCCGGAGTAGGAGAGAAGGAAAGAGGGGGAGAGGGAGAAGGAAAAGGGGGCTGCACCCCTTGTCCAATTCGGACCAGAAGGGGGCCATGCACCTCCTTCTTTTTGGTCTCTCTCCTCTATTCCCGTAACTCCCCGGTACTCCGAAAATACCCGAATCACTCGGAACCTTTCCGATGTCCGAATATAGTCGTCCAATATATCGATTTTTACGTCTCGACCATTTCGAGACTCCTCGTCATGTCCCCGATCTCATCCGGGACTCCGAACTCCTTCGGTACATCAAAACTCATAAACTCATAATAAAACTGTCATTGAAACCTTAAGCGTGCGGACCCTACGGGTTCGAGAACTATGTAGACATGACCGAGACACGTCTCCGGTCAATAACCAATAGCGGAACCTGGATGCTCATATTGGCTCCCACATATTCTACGAAGATCTTTATCGGTCAAACCGCATAACAACATACGTTGTTCCCTTTGTCATCGGTATGTTACTAGCCCGAGATTCGATCGTCGGTATCTCAATACCTAGTTCAATCTCGTTACCGGCAAGTCTCTTTACTCGTTCCGTAATACATCATCCCGCAACTAACTCATTAGCTGCAATGCTTGCAAGGCTTATAGTGATGTGCATTACCGAGTGGGCCCAGAGATACCTCTCCGACAATCGGAGTGACAAATCCTAATCTCGAAATACGCCAACCCAACAAGTACCTTCGGAGACACCTGTAGAGTACCTTTATAATCACCCAGTTACGTTGTGACGTTTGGTAGCACACAAAGTGTTCCTTCGGTATTCGGGAGTTGCATAATCTCATAGTCATAGGAACATGTATAAGTCATGAAGAAAGCAATAGCAATAAAACTAAACGATCAAGTTGCTAAGCTAACGGATGGGTCTTGTCCATCACATCATTCTCCTAATGATGTCACCCCGTTGATCAAATGACAACTCATGTCTATGGCCAGGAAACATAACCATCTTTGATCAATGAGCTAGTCTAGTAGAGGCATACTAGGGACACTCTGTTTTGTTTATGTATTCACACATGTACTAAGTTTCCAGTTAATACAATTCTAGCATGAATAATAAACATTTATCATGATATTATGAAATAAATAATAACTTTATTATTGCCTCTAGGGCATATTTCCTTCAGTTGTGTACCTTGCCATGAGTTTGTCAAGAGGGTACAATAGTGATCCAGGAGTAGATCACTGTACAACGGTCAAAATTATCCTTAGTAACTGGATGACTAAGGAAATGTTTCTCGATTATGGAGGTGATAAAGAGTTCGTCGTAAAGGGTTACGCCGATGCAAGCTTTGACACTAAATCCAGATGACTCTAAGTATCAATCTGGATGCGTATTGAAAGTGGGAGCAATTAGCTAGAGTAGCTCCATGCAGAGCATTGTAGAAAAAAAAATTGCGAAATACATACGGATCTGAATGTGACAGACCCGTTGACTAAACTTCTCTCACAAGCAAAACATGATCACACCTTATTACTCTTGGGTATTAATCACATAGCGATGTGAACTAGATTATTGACTCTAATAAACCCTTTGGGTGTTGGTCACATGGCGATGTGAACTATGGGTGTTATTCACATAACGATGTGAACTATCGGTATTTAATCACATGACGATGTGAGCTAGACTATTGACTCTAGTGCAAGTGGGAGACTGAAGGAAATATGCCCTAGAGGCAATAATAAAGTTGTTATTTATATTTCCTTATATCATGATAAATGTTTATTATTCATGATAGAATTGTATTAACCGGAAACTTAGTACATGTGTGAATACATAGACAAAACAGAGTGTCCCTAGTATGCCTCTACTAGACTAGCTAATTGATCAAAGATGGTTATGTTTCCTAACCATAGACATGAGTTGTCATTTGATCAACAGGATCACATCATTAGGAGAATGATGTGATAGACAAGACCCATCCATTAGCTTAGCACTATGATTGTTTAGTTTTACTGCTATTGCTTTCTTCATGACTTATACATGTTCCTATGACTATGAGATTATGCAACTCCCGAATACCGTAGGAACACCTTGTGTGCTATCAAACGTCACAACGTAACTGGGTGATCATAAAGATGCTCTACAGGTGTCTCCAAAAGTGTTCGTGGTGTTGGCATAGATCAAGACTAGGATTTGTCACTCCGAGTGTCGGAGAGGTATCTTTGGACCCTCTCGGTAATGCACATCATAATAAGCCTTGCAAGCAAAAGACTAATGAGTTAGTCACGAGATGATGTATTACGGAATGAGTAAAGAGACTTGCCGGTAACGAGATTGAACTAGGTATAGAGATACCGACGATCAAATCTTGGGCAAGTAACATACCAATGACAAAAGGAACAACGTATGTTGTTATGCGGTTTGACTGATAAAGATCTTCGTAGAATATGTAGGAGCCAATATGAGCATCCAGGTTCCGCTATTGGTTATTGACCGGAGATGAGTCTCGGTCATGTCTACATAGTTCTCGAACCCGTAGGGTCCGCACGCTTAACGTTGGATGACGATTGGTATTATGAGTTTATGAGTTTTGATGTACCGAAGGAGTTCAGAGTCCCGGATGAGACCGCAGACATGACGAGGAGTCTCGAAATGGTCGAGACGTAAAGATCGATATATTGGACGACTATATTCGGACATCGGAAAGGTTCCGAGTGATTCGGGTATTTTTCGGAGTATATGGGCCTTATTGGGCAATACGGGAATAGAGGAGAAAGGCCAAAAGGAAGGAGGCGCGCCCCCCCCCCCTCTGGTCCGAATTGGACAAGGGGTGCAGCCCTCTTTTCCTTCTCCCTCTCCACCTCTTTCCTTCTCTCCTACTCCGGAAAGGAAAGGGGAATCCTACTAGGACTTGGGAGTCCTAGTAGGACTCCCCACACTTGGCGCGCCCCCTCTAGGGCCGGCCTCTCCTTTGCTCCTTTATATACGGGGGCAGGGGGCGCCCTAGGACACACAAGTTGAATTGTTTTAGCCGTGTGCGGTGCCCCTCTCCATAGAAACACACCTCGGTCATACCGTTGCAGTGCTTAGGCGAAGCCCTGTGCCGGTAGATACATCATATCTGTCACCACGTCGTCGTGCTGGCAAAACTCTCCCGTGAAGCTCAACTGGATCAAGAGCTCGTGGGACGTCATCAAGCTGAACGTGTGCTGAACGCGGAGGTGCCGTACGTTCGGTGCTTGATCGGTTGGATCGCGAGGAAGTTCTACTACATCAACCGCGTCACCTGACGCTTCCACTCCCGATCTACGAGGGTACGTAGACACACTCTCCCCCTCGTTGCTATGCATCTAGTAGATAGATCTTGCGTGATCGTAGGAAATTTTTGAAAATATTACGTTCCCCAACAATCCTGGGTGGCGAACCCAGGAGACGCTGCGGCCGCGGTCGATCCTGTCGCGATGATGTCGTCCATGTCGGCTCATGTGTCGTCGGTGTCGCCGAGGTGCGAGAAGGGCAGCGGTCCACGTCGGAGATGGGGCGTCGGTGTGGACGCGTAGGCGGGCGGCGAGTAGTTGTATGGAGGGTACTGCACGCCGACGAAGGCGGGCGAGGGTGTGCGCGTCGCGGGGTGGCCATGGGAGAAGGTCACGTTTGGGTTGAACCCACCGTACGCGTCGCCGTCGGCGTAGCCGGGCGACGACGATCCCCATGGAGATCCGACGCCTTGCTGCCCCCAGGGCGCGTATTGGGCGTGGCTGACGACGGGTGGATTCATCATCCCCGCGTGGTCGACCGATGAGGAGGACGCCGCCGCGCGCGCCGCGTTGTCGCGGGCCTTCTTGGCGATGGCCCTGTTCCGCCGGTCGGCGGTGACTGCGTCGCGCCGCTGAACTTCCACCCTCCACTCGGGGTTCGACATGCCCGGTGGCTTCAATGGCGGCGCCCTCGGCTTCCTCTGCTTCGGCTGGGCCACGGTGCCGGTCGTGGTTGCCGTCGCGCGCGGCATGGCGTACTTCTTCGGCGGCATGGCGGCGACTGGAAGGCGAGCGGGAGGGGGTTTGGCGGGAGAAAGGGAGGGAATGGCAGGAAGAAGGCGAGCGAGCGGGAGGGATGCGAGGGAAAAGCGTCAAGAAACGGCGGGAAAAGGCCCTCGGGTCGCCGTCAGGGCGGACCCACGTGCCTTTTTCGCTTGTGCCAGCTCCCCAAGTGCCCCCCTGGACGTCGGATTCAGCCTGGATCCGCCGGCACAAGTTTTGGCCCGAGCCGGCGAAAAACGGGCTTCTGGGGACGCGACTGGACCGTTTTTTTGGCGCCGGCGCGACAAAAACGCCTGGGGAGGGCCTGTTGGGGGCGCGGCTGGAGATGCCCTAAGAGTTAACTTGTCCAGCGGTAATGTGACCGGTTGCACTAGGTTCTATGTACCAATCCATGTTGTACGCAGTTGTTGCCAAATGAACACGTTGCCCTCCAATATGAACCTTGTTGTCATAAAAGTGATGCCAACACTCGCCCAATATGCCCAACTTTGAGGCAAACTTGGCACATCGTCAGTTGTCCTCTTTGATTGCCGTAGCAACCCTCACCTCCTTTTCTCGTGGTGTTGGTGTTACTACCACTCCAGCGCTTCCGCAGTTTCCATCATGATGACCACAACTTTATCTTGTGACCGCCCTAACCAGCATGACTTGTTGATTACTGGAACCCACTATATTGTCGGATCCCTAAAGAATCCCTTGCGGGTGTCAAAGCAATGGAGCTGGGAATAAAAATTATAGAGCGTGAATAGACCGGTGAGGAAAATTACCAACAATGAAGAAATTGATAAATAAAAAAACATGAACCATGTATGGCGGGTGGGGGGTGTATATGTAGTACATAGAAAACATGTAGGAAGGGATTATAAAAGTATCTCGCCGATGAAGCTCGTAACGATGAAGAAACATGATATAGCCAAGTTTAGGGCCCCAAATTGAAGGCCTTACTTCCTTCCTTTGTAGAACTGTTATTATTATACATAAATAGATGACAAGAGTATTTGCGGGCTAAATTAGCTATATCATTTGGGCTATAATACTTGAATCAAGGGTTCGGAGAGGCCAAGCACCACCACAAGATGCATCAGAAGGCGTCCCTCCACCAAATAGAAAGCGACAAATGAACAAGCCGAACATGCCGCATGACGGCGGGAAGTCGGATAGGGCGCTAGACAGCCAGAGCCCATGACGGTAAGGATCTAGGCAGGCCTAGCGCCACCGCATCCAGGCATGCCAAGCCCTTCCACGTGTGGGCTTGACAAGACACTCCATATCGGGGCAGGAAAAGCCCCTCCGCGTCCAGGCAGGCAAAGACCCTCCGTGTCCGGGGAGGAAAACCCCCATGTGTATGGGAAGGACCAATGGCTGAAACGAACGACACATGCGGATGAACAAATCAAGTCCATGTCCATGTCACATGGACAATAATGGGCGTGGATCATGTCTTATATAAAGCATCGATGATCACAAGTTTAACCTCACATTTGAACTTGTCAAGTGATGGTTTCCACTCGTGCTTACATTTCGAACAACCATATCTAGGATATTTTTGAAGCACCTTGTGAGAATAGCATTCCAATGTCATGTACAATAGTTCTTCATGATGTCGGAAACACATTATAGATGATTTGCAAACTTATTCATGTGTTACTGTATTTAGTAACCATTTGGGTTTTCTTTTTAAAAAATGAATCCAACACAGATGTTGGTAAAAATGTGAAATTTGTTGAGTGGTCTTATTGTGGGCGTATTAGTGAGGTGAAAAGTGTCGCAACCGATATTACACGGAACACGCTAATATTTTGATAGCCATAGTTAATAAACATCGCCGTTAGTTTGATGATCATTTGTTTTATGATGTACGACCTCTTGTCTTCTGCTTCCTCACCTTCCTTCAAACACCAAACACCGCTAGATGGAGGATATATATGGACGGCTCCTGCTCCGTATGCCTCCAACTCGGCCTTGTGATATAAGCTTCGATGGGCTCAGGAAGGAACATATATAGATCAGTTTCCCCCTCTCCTCTTCTCACTTCCTCCAGCCCTATCAGAACCAACGCTTCATTTCTACTTTCATTTTCACATCCTGTTTCCTATTATGATACTGGACCGCGCTTCAACAGATTTCTGTGAATCCCAATCAGCTTCATGGATCCCCGCAAGACCACAGGTGGCATTGAAGTTATTTCTTCTTGTATTGTTTGCTAGTATTTCATTTTCGTGAGAATCAAGCCCCCAACCACTTAAAACATATTCTTGTAAAAGAAGGCACGCGATGACTACTGTTACTTGCAAGAGTGAACATTTACTAGATTCGTGTCATTATTTGCGAAATATTTAAGGGAAATGATATCCTAAGCTCACATTATTCATGTAAGTGAATATTTATTTTATGAAATATAAACATATGATATTTCAAATTATATTAGTATAATTTATGGGATGCGGTAGTACTTCCTATCATTGTGGAAAAGTACTCATGAAAACCTGACCAATGGATATGAAAGAAGTCAATGCGCCAGCCAACAATTGGAGATGAAAGAAGTCAATGTGCCATACGACCAGGGGTTGAAAGGCATCAAAGCGCCACTCGACAAACAGAGATGAAACAAGCCAGGACACCACATGACAAATGTAGATAAAATTATTCAAAGTGACACATGACAAATGAATATGAAAGGATTTGATGCACTATGTGACAAATATATGTCGCTATGATAAAAAAACTCAGATTTGGAGGGGCAGATCGCCAACAATCGAATTATAAATAGAAAGACCACGAGGCACAACTTAAATTATTGCTTCAAATGACGTCCAATAGGATGCGGCGATCTGCCATAATCCATCTTTGGTATATCTTTTTAGCGAAGAATGGAGAAGATGATGATTCACCCCATGGAAATGGAAAGTCCCTACTTTTAACAGTGCATATCTTTTTGTGTGGTGCATCGACTCCTTCTTGTAACAAGATATTACCCGTAGGTGGTATGAATTCGCGTGTTCCTTTATTCTTATCAGAAAGATTTAAGAGATTATCTCTCGATCTATGGTATCTCACATTCAGGATTTTCAGAATGCACAACCTCGAGGCATGACTGCTGTATTGTGCGTCACCGCCGCTAGGAGATCTTGCCACCACCGCGTGAGCAAGAAGGCCCCGCCGCCACCATCACAGGCCAGGCGTCGCCGATGGGACCTCAGGCTGCGGGAAGAGGTAGGAGACGAGGGGGCGTCCTAGGGGCGGCGACACGATCACACCCCCTCGTGTCGCATAGGCTTGGCAACACGAGGGTGGGGTACAATGATGTGCGTGCGTCTAGGGTCAATTGAGCTATTCCGACAGAATCCACGTTCACTGGTTTGGATATCTTATAAAATGGGAGAGATTTTCCCTTCCCGGCCTCTGCACCAACTAGGGATGCATACAGCCATTTTAGTATGAGTACCAAGATAAATATGATCTTCAATTTTTTTTTAAATGAGTATCAAGGTATTTCTTCATGAGTGGTGATACGTCTCCAACGTATCTCTATTTTTTTATTATTCCATGCTATTATAGTATCAATCTTGGATGTTTTATATGTAATTATAATTTTTTTGGGAATAACCTATTACCCTAGTGCCTAGTGCAGGTTGCTATTTTTTACTTGTTTTTGGCTTTTCAGCAAATCAATATCAAATAGAGTCCAAATGGAGACAAAACTTGGAATAATTTTTTCTGGACCAGAAGGGACCCTAGAAGGTTCGTGAGAGGACGTGGGGAGTCACGAGGAAGCGACAAGCCCAGGCGGCACGCCCCGGGGGGCGCCCTACAGGCTTGTGGGCCCCTCGTGGCACCTCTTGACCTAATTCCGCCCCTATAAATCCTCAAATACTCCCCATACATTAGAAAGCCAGCCAAAATATTTTTTCTGTCGCCGTAAGTTTCTGCTCTTCTGAGATCCCATCTGGCGGCCTTTTCTGGTATTCTATCGGAGAGGGAATCGATCACGGAGGTCTTCTACATCTACCTTGTTGTCCTTCCGATGATGCGTGAGTAGTCTACCACATTCCTATGGGTTCATAGCTAGTAGCTAGATGGCCTCTTATCTATCTTTGATCTTCAATATAATGTTCTCCTTAATGTTCTTGGAGTTCTATTCGATGTAAGCTTCTTTTGCGGTGTCTTTGTTGGGATCCGATGAATTGTGGATTTATGATCAGATTATATATGAATATTAATTGAGTCTTCTCTGAATTCTTTTATGCATGAGTATTATAGCTTTGTATTTCTCTCTGATCTATCCGTTTGGTTTGGCCGACTAGATTGATTTATTTTGCGATGTGAGAGGTGCTTTGTGACGTGTTCAATCTTGCGGTGCTCAATCCCAGTGACAGAAAAGGACATGCCATGTATTTTTGTTGTTGTCATTAAGGATAAAAAGATGGGCTTTATTCATATTGATACTTTTTCTACATCATGTCATCTTCCTTAAGGCATTACTCCGTCTTTATACATGTTGTATAGCGGTTAATGGGTTGAGTAATAGTAGTAGATGGAGGCAGGAGTCGGTATACGTGTCTTGGACGTGATGCCTATATACATGATCATTGCCTTGGATATCGTCATAACTATCCGCTTTTTTATCAATTGTCCCAGAGTAGTTTGTTTACCCATCGTATGTTTTTTGTTCGAGAGGGAAGCCTCCAGTGAAAACTATGGTGCCCAGGTCTACTTTTCTCATATATAAAATCCTAAAATACCATGCTAAAATTTTGTTACCGTTATATTATTTTGTGATTTATATTATCTATCTACCACTAAGAGATTTGATCCTTGCAAAAAACCATCGAGGGGATTGACAACCCCCTTGTTTGCGTTGGGTGCAAGCATTTGCTTTTATGTGTGCAGGTGCTATTAACGAGGTTCTGTGTGGTTCTCCTGCTGGAATGATAAGCTTGGTTCTTAACTGAGGGAGATACTTATCTCTACTATACTGCTTCGTCCTATCCTCTTCGAGGAAATCCCATCGCAACCCACAAGTGGCAAATGGTTCCACCACACACCAAGCTTGATCCTCAAAAATGGGGGGGGGGAGGACCCCTGTGCATCACCTGCCAATTCTAGGAATTGAACTCGGGTCATTAGGCTGCACAACCGCATGCCCAACCACTGACACAAGGCTCTCTTTGCATAAAAATGGTAGAGATTTTCACTTCCCGGCTTCTGCCCGAAATAGGGATGCATACAACCATTTTAGTATGAATACCAACATAAACATGGTCCTCAGAATTTTTAAATGAGTATCAAGATATTTCTTGATGAGTGGTGAAAAACCACACAACAAGGCTGATCCTCAATAAAATAGGGAAAAACCCATATGCATTACCTGTCAATTCTAGAATTGAACTCGGGTTGTTATGCTGCACAACCGCATGCCCAACCATTGAGCCAAGGCTCCCTTGCAATTAACCCATTACAATTATGTCGTCATATACCATCACAAATAATCTAGTAGTGCACATGCCCTTATTATTAAAGACAAATAGGGGCGTATTAAATTTTGAAGCAATAAAGCAAGTGCCTGTAATTTTTTCCTTCACCGAGTGTACCATACTCGAGGGGCATACTTTCATGTGATGGATGGTTTTCCACGTTTGCAAACATAGTGTGGTGTTTATGTGTTTTCCTTTTTTTTATCCGATAAAGACAGAATTTTATTGTCTCAAAATGAAGCATCAAAAGTAAACACAATGAGCACACACCCGGCTAGAACATGACTAGCATGCACACAACCAATATCAACATACACACTAAGAGTCATGCCTCAAAAGGCATAGTCATACAAGAGCAAAGCTATTCCTAGGCGAAGGAAAAAACTCCAAAACCATCAAAACAATGAATGCAACTGACCATCTTTTGACATCACAAGGACAACACGAAAGCTTCTCTAGCAGCAACACCTTCATAAAAGGAATGACAGTAAACCACCGTCAGTCGCCGGATGCAACCACCAATGGTCTAATCTCGGGTTTTCACCCTGAAAATCAAGTCTGGGCAAATTCAAACAATGCCTTAAACAAGTAAAAACAGAAAACACTGCCATTGTTAGGTGTACCCAACTTGGGTCACACCCATGGTTTCCATCTCGGAGCTCGAGATAGGTTACTCGAGAAGCACCTCCAAATAGAAGTCATCATGTGGTGTCACCACCATTTTCCGTGATCTGAGTAGTGTCATGCAAAGTATGGTCTTGATGTGAGATGCCACACACGTGAGATATCATACGCGTCAAGAAGGCAGTCAAGAGTGGATCACCACCAAAGGCTCTAAATGATGAATGTCGACATCGCACATGCAAAGAAGATTGACGAGGGAGGAACGTCACATGCACCTCAAAAATCCCAATTTGGGACGTTCCAGCAGTCCCAGCTATCCTCACGCTCCGCAGTTGTTACCTATGGTGGCATAATTGGTCAGCAAAACATACTCGTCGTTGTCGCTGGATCTCAATGACTCATCTCACCCGTTGTAACAACCGCCTAACAATGCACGACCATAGTGCCATCCGCGCACTCGAGCGGAAGACCACCTCATTGGGATGCAAAAGGCCGTTGATGTCGTCTGTGTACCCAAAGATGGGATTGTGACCAACAACACCTTGCCACCAGAGAGAGTCGGCTCGACCTGAAACACCAATACCACTTACCCAAACCATTACCTCTCCCTCAAGTCATCGTACATAGATCACATCCCATCGTCGATGGCTACCGAATAGAGACCTCCCCGCAACCGCCTTCATTGACCAATGTGGGGGCTTACCCCGACCATTAAATTAGTGGTTAAAGGAAGGGAGGACGAGGAGGTAGAAGGAGGTGATTGTGGCGGTAGGGAGGAGGCAACGACTGTGGGGAAGGAAGGAGGCGGGGATTGTGGGTACCTGCTGGTTGTTTGTGATACACCTGCTCGCGCAGAACTTCGTGAATTTGATGCATTCGGCACAACAAGCTAGCGTGGACACCATTCTCTAGAGACTGCAAGGGCTAAGACAAGCCTTATAGTGGAAGATTATACAATATGGCTAAGTGTCATGATTGTCAAAATATTAATATTGCTTGAAGCCTTTAGCAATAAGGCACACTTGATACCTGTCAATTAAGTCATTTTCATTTTTCATAATGCGATAAGCCTTCTCTCAAAAAAAGAAGAAGTGGTAAGCCTATTTTTTAGTCGATTCTAGTTTTACTCTGTGACGGGGGTGTCGTGGTTTTGTCACGGCAGATGTCTGATACGTCCAAAACGTATCTATAATTTCTACTTGCTCCATGCCTCTTTTGGGTGATATTGCTATGTTATTTATACACTTCCATACACTTTTGATCATATTTGGACTAACCTATTAACTCAGTGCACCCCAGTGCCAGTTTCTATTTTCTGCTGTTTTTGTATTTCAGGTTTTCCCGTCACGTAAACTGCCAGAAAAATCCCGGAAAAATTATATAAAAAATCAGCGTTCCAGAAGCTTCCCGGTAGCCAAAGTACAGCCGGAGGGGGGCCACCAGGGCTCCAGGCGCCCTGGTGGCGTGGCCCCCCTCCTGGCCGCGCCGGGGGGGGCGCCTGGGCCCCCCAGGCCTCCGCTGATGCCCCCCTTTTGCATATATTTATATTGTGTCCCGAAACCCTCGAAACGGGAACACTTTTTCGCGATCTCATCTCTGTTCCGCCGCCGCCGCGCTTCCAAGATCGGAAGCACCAGGAGAACTCTTCCCGGCACCCTGCCGGAGGGGAGGATCACCACCGGGAGCCTCTCCACCATCATGGACGCCTCCCGGATGAGTTGTGAGTAGTCTCCCTTGGACCATGGGTCCATGACCAGTAGCTATGTGATGTTCTCCTCCCATTCTTGTGCTTCACTAATTAGTCCTCGTGAGCTGCCCTACATGATCGAGGCACATATGTAATCCTTATGATGTTGCTATGTTGAGTTTGCTGGGATCCGATGGATTGTGAGATTATGTTCAGATTGTGTTTGAGTAATATATTTGATTCACCTCTTTTATATTTATGTTCGTAAGTAATTCTTGCATGTTCTCCGTTGTTATTTATTGCTTTGGCAAAGTAGTAGGTAGTGACTCCAAGAGGGAACGTTATGCTTGATTGTGGGTTCATGCCCTCGATGACTAGCTTGAGTGACAGAAACATGAGTCTAGGGGATGTGCTGTTGCCACAAGGGGGAAAACAACGGTGCTTGTGCCCGCGGGTGCTGTTGGGGAACGTTGCATGGGAAACAAAAATTTTCCTACGCTCACCAAGATCAATCTAGGAGATGCACATCTACGAGAGGAGAGTTGGATCCACATACCCTTGTAGATCGCTAAGCGGAAGCGTTCAAGAACGCGGTTGATGGAGTCGTACTCGCCGCGATTCAGATCGCCGAAGATCCTAGCACCGAACGGACGGTGCCTCCGCGTTCTTCACACGTGCAGCCCGGTGACGTCTCCCACGCCTTGATCCAGCAAGGAGAGAGGGAGAGGTTGGGAAGACTCCAACCAACAGCAGCACGACGGCGTGGTGGTGGTGGAGGAGCGCGGGACTCCAGCAGGGCTTCGCCAAGCGCTGCAAGAGACGAGGAGGGAGAGGGGTAGGGCTGCGCCAAGAGGGAGACGTTCTCGTGTGTCTAGCAGCCCCAAAACCTCACATATATATAGGGGGAAGGGAGGGCTGCGCCCCCTTTAGGGTTTCCCACCCCTAGGGGTGCGGCCAGCCCTAGAAAACCCATCTAGGGTGCGGCCAAGGGGGGGAGAGAGAGGGGGCGCCCTAGGGTGGGCCTTAAGGCCCATCTGGACCTAGGGTTTGCCCCCCTCCACACTCCATGCGCCTAGGGACTTGGTGGGGGGGCGTACCAGCCCCCTTGGGGCTGGTCCCCTCCCACACTTAGCCCACGCAGCCACCTGGGGCTGGTGGCCCCACCTGGTGGACCCCCGGGACCCTCCCGGTGGTCCCGGTACATTACCGATATCGCCCGAAACTTTTCCGGTGACCAAAACAGACTTCCCATATATGAATCTTTACCTCCGGACCATTCCGGAACTCCTCGTGACGTCCGGGATCTCATCCGGGACTCCGAACAACATTCGGTAACCGCGTACATACTTTCCCTATAACCCTAGCGTCATCGAACCTTAAGTGTGTAGACCCTACGGGCTCGGGAACCATGTAGACATGACCGAGACAACTCTCCGGCCAATAACCAACAGCGGGATCTGGATACCCATGTTGGCTCCCACATGTTCCACGATGATCTCATCGGATGAACCACGATGTCAAGGATTCAATCAATCCCGTATACGATTCCCTTTGTCTATCGGTATAGCACTTGCCCGAGATTCGATCGTCGGTATACCGATACCTTGCTCAATCTCGTTACCGGCAAGTCTCTTTACTCGTTCCGTAACACATCATCCCGTGATCAACTCCTTGATCACATATTGTGCACATTATGATGATGTCCTACCGAGTGGGCCCAGAGATACCTCTCCGTCATACGGAGTGACAAATCCCAGTCTCGATTCGTGCCAACCCAACGGACACTTTCGGAGATACCTGTAGTGCACCTTTATAGCCACCCAGTTACGTTGTGACGTTTGGTACACCCAAAGCATTCCTACGGTATCCGAGAGTTGCACAATCTCATGGTCTAAGGAAAAGATACTTGACATATAGAAAAGCTTTAGCATACGAACTACACGATCTGCGCTAGGCTTAGGATTGGGTCTTGTCCATCACATCATTCTCCTAATGATGTGATCCCGTTATCAACGACATCCAATGTCCATGGTTAGGAAACCGTAACCATCTATTGATCAACGAGCTAGTCGTCTAGAGGCTCACTAGGGACATGGTGTTTGTCTATGTATCCACACATGTATCTGAGTTTCCTTTCAATACAATTCTAGCATGGATAATAAACGATTATCGTGAACAAGGAAATATAATAATAACCAATTTATTATTGCCTCTAGGGCATATTTCCAACAGTCTCCCACTTGCACTAGAGTCAATAATCTAGTTCACATCGCCATGTGATTAACACTCACAGGTCACATCGCCATGTGACCAACATCCAAAGAGTTCACTAGAGTCAGTAATCTAGTTCACATCAATATGTGATTAACACTCAATGAGTTCTGTGTTTGATCATGTTATGCTTGTGAGAGAGGTTTGTAGTCAACGGGTCTGCAACATTCAGATCCCTATGTACTTCGCAAAACTTTATGTCATATCGTAGATGCTGCTACCACGTTCCACTTGGAGCTATTCCAAACTGTTGCTCCATTATACGTATCCGGTATCTCCACTTAGAGTTATCCGGATAGGTGTTAAGCTTGCATCGACGTAACTCTTTACGTCGAACTCTTTATCACCTCCATAACCGAGAAACATTTCCTTATTCCTCTAAGGATAATTTTGACCACTATCTAGTAATCCACTCCTGGATCACCATTGTACCCTCTTGCCAGACATGTGGCAAGGCACACATCAGGTGCGGTACTTAGCATGGCATACCGTATAGAGCCTATAAAAGCATAGGGGACGACCTTCGTCCTTCCTCTTCCTTCTGCCGTGGTCAAGTTTTGAGTCTTACTCAACTTCACACCTTACAACTCAGGTAAGAACTCCTTCTTTGACTGATCTATTTTGAACTCCTTCAAAATCATGCCAAGGTGTGTGTTCTTTTGAAAGTATCATCAGGCGTCTTGATCTATCTGTATAGATCTTGATGCCCAATATGTAAGCAGCTTTATCTAGGTCTTCCTTTGAAAAACTCATTTCAAACAACCCTTTATGCTTTCCAGAAATTCTACATCTTTCGGATCAATCATATGTCATTCACATACACTTATCAGAAATGTTGTAGTGCTCCCACTCACTTTATTGTAAATACAAGTTTCTAACAAACTTTGTATACCCAAAACTTTGATCACTCCATCAAAGCATATATTCCGACTCCGAGATGCTTGCTCCAGTCAATGGAAGGATCGCTGGAGCTAGCATACCTTTTAGCATCCTTAGGATCGACAAAACCTTTCTGATTGTATCACATACAACCTTTCCTTACGAAAACTGGTAAGGAAACTTGTTTTGTCATTCATCTGCCAGATTTCATAAATGCAGCTAATGCTAACATGATTCCGACGGACTCAAGCATCGCTACGGGTGAGAAAATCTCATCGTAGTCAACTCCTTGAACTTGTGGAAAACTCTTTGCCACAAGTCGAGCTTCATAGACGGTGACATTACCGTCCACGTCTGTCTTCCTTCCTAAAGATCCATTTATCTCAATGGCTTGCCAGTCATCGGGCAAGTCCACCAAAGTCCATACTTTGTTTTGATACATGGATCCTATCTCGGATTTCATGGCTTCTAACCATTTGTCGGAATATGGGCCCACCATCGCTTCTCCATAGTTCGTAGGTTCATCGTTGTCCAACAACATGACCTCTAAGACAGGATCACCGTACCACTAAGGAGTAGTACATATTCTTGTCGACCTACGAGGTTCGATAGCAACTTGATCCGAAGCTTCATGATCACTATCATTAGTTTCCTCTTCAACAGTCGTAGGTTCCACAGAAACATCTTTCTGTGTTGCACTACTCTCCGGTTGAAGTGAGGGTTCGACAACCTCATCAAGTTCTATCTTCCTCCCACTCAAATCTTTCGAGAGAAACTCCTTCTCGAGAAAGGACCCATTCTTAGCGACAAACATTTTTGTCCTTGGATCTGAGATAGAAGGTATACCCAACCGTTACCAGTGGGTATTCCATGAAGATGTATTTGTCCGCTTTGGGTTCGAGCTTTTCCTGGCTGAAGCCATAAGCATCGCAGCCCCAAACATCAAGAAAACGACAACTTTGGTTTCTTGCCAAACCATAGTTCATACGGCGTCGTCTCAACGGACTTAGATGGTGCCCTATCTAAAGTGAATGCAGCTGTCTCTAATGCATAACCTCAAAATAATAGCGGTAGATCGGTAAGATACACCATAGATCGCACCATATCTCATAAGGTTCGATTACGATGTCCGGACACACCATTACGCTGTGGTGTTCCAGGGGACTTCAACTGCGAAACAATTCCACAATGTCTTAAGTGATTGCCAAACTCATAATTCAGATAATATCCCCTTGATCAGATCGTAGGAACATGATCTTCTTGTTATGATGATTCTTAATCTTCACTCTGAAATTGTTTGAACCTTTCAAACGTTTCAGACTTTTGCTTCATTAAGTAAATATACCATATCTACTCAAATCGTCATTGAAGATGAGAAAATAACGATATCCACCACACGCCTTAATTCTCATTGGATCACATACATCAGCATGTATGATTTCCAACAAGTCACTTGCCCGTTTCATTGTACCTGAAAACAGGATCTCAGTCATTCTGCCCAAGAGGCATGGCTCGCATGTGTCAAGCGATTCAAAATCAAGTGACTCCAAACATCCATCAGCATGGAGTTTCTTCATGCATTTTATGCCAAAATGACCTAAGCGGCAGTGCCACAAGAAAGTGGTACTATCATTATTAACTCTACATCTTTTGGCATTAATATTATCATCATGTGTATTACTATGATCGAGATTCAACGAACCATTGGGTGCATGACCATAAAGGTATTATTTATGTAAACAGAATAACCATTATTCTCTAACTTAAATGAATAACCGTATTGCGATGAACATGATCTAATCATTTTCACGCTCAACGTAGACACCTGATAACATTTATCTAGGTTCAACACTAATCTCGAAAATAGAGGAAGTGTGCGATGGTGATCTTATCAACCTTGGAAACACTTCCAACACACATCGTCACCTCGCCCTTAGCTAGTCTCCGTTCAGTGCGTAGCTTTTGCTTTAAGTCACTAATAATAGCAACTGAACCGGTATCCAATACCCAGGTGCTACAAGGAGCACTACTAAGGTACACATCAATAACACGTATATCAAATATACTTTGTTGAAGTTGCCAGCTATCATATCTACCATGTATTTGGGGTGGTTCCGCTACCATGTGACCGTTCCCCTTACAATAGAAGCACTTAGTCTCGAGGTTTGGGTTCAACCATGGGTTCCTTCATCAGAGCGACAACAGGTTTGCCATTCATGAAGTTTCCCTTCTAGCCCTTACCCTTTTGAAACCAGTGGTCTTGTTAAACCATCAACACTTGATGCTCCTTCTTGATCTCTACTTTTGCGGTACTAAGAACCGCTGACAGCACCGGGATCATCTCCATCCTTTGCATGTCATAGTTCATCACGAAGTTCTAGTAGCTTGGTGATAGTGTCTAGAGAATTCTGTCAACCACTATCTCACCTGGAAGATTAACTCCCACTTGGTTCATGTGGTTTTAGCACCCAGACATTCTGAGCACGTGCTCACTAGTTGAGCTATTCTCCTCCATCTTTTTGGCAAAGGAACTTGTCAGAGGTCTCATACCTCTCAACACGGGCATGAGCCTGAAATCCCAATTTCAGCTCTTAGAACATCTCATATGTTCCATGGCGTTCAAAACGTCATTGGAATCCCGATTCTAAGCCGTAAAGTATGGTGCACTAAACTATCAAGTAGTCATCAGGACGTGTCTCTCAGGTGTTCACAACATCCACAGACAACGTTGTAGGGGTTTGCACATTGAGCGGTGCATCAAAGACGTAAGCTTTCTGTGCAGCAGTGAGGACACTCCTCGGACTACGGACCCAGTCCGCATCCTTGCTTACAATATCTTTCAACTTAGTCTTTCTCTAGGATCGTATTTAAACAGGGAGCTACAACGCAAGCTATTGATCTACAACATAATTTGCAAAGGCAATTTAGACTATTGTTCATGATAAGTGAGTTTAACTAATCAAATTACTTATAACTCCCACTCAAATTGACATCCCTCTGGTCATCCGAGCGTGATATGATCCAAATCCACCAACCCAAGTCCGATCATCACGTGAGATGAGGTGGTGTCAATGGTGAACATCTTCATGTTGATCATATCTACTATATGACTCATGCTCGACCTTTCGGTCTTCCGTGTTCCGAGGCCATGTCTGTACATGCTAGGCTCGTCAAGTCTAACCCGAGTGTTCTGCATGTGCAAAACTGGCTTGCACCCGTTGTATGCGAACGTAGAGTCTATCACACCCGATCATCACGTGGTGCTTCGAAACGACGAACCTTCGCAACGGCGCACACTCGGGGGGAACACAATTTTATCTTGAAATTTTAGTGAAGGATCATCTTATAATGCTACCGTCGTCCTAAGCAAAATAAGATGCATAAAAGGATTAACATCACATGCAAATCATAAGTGACATGATATGGCCATCAACTCGTGCTTTCGATCTCCATCTCCAAAGCACCGGCATGATCTCCATCGTCACCGGCGCCACACCATGATCCCCATCATCATGATCTCCATCATCGTGTCGCCATCGGGGTTGTCGCGCGCCCACCATGCTCTTACTACTATTGCTACCGTTTAGCGATAAAGTAAAGCATTACAAAGCGCTTAATGATTGACACGCAGGTCATACAAAAATTTAAAGACAACCCTATGGCTCCTGCCGGTTGCCGTATGCATCGACATGCAAGTCGATATTAACTATTACAACATGATCATCTCATACATCAAATATATCTCATCATGTCATTGGCCATATCATATCACATACATACCCTGCAAAAACAAGTTAGACGTCCTCTAATTTGTTGTTGCATGTTTTACGTGGCTGCTATGGGTATCTAGCAAGAACGCTTCTTACCTACGCAAAGCCACAACGGTGATATTTAAGTTGCTATTTAACCTTCTACAATGACCGCCTTGTTCTATTCCGATTCAACTAAGATAGGAGAGACAGACACCCGCCAGCCATCTTATGCAACAAAAGTCACATGTCTGTCGATGGAACCGGTCTCATGTACGTGGACATGTAAAGTTGGTCCGGGCCGCTTCATCCCATAATACCGCTGAATCAAGAAAGACTAAGGAGGGAAGCAATCTAAACATCAACGTCCACAAACCCTTTTGTGTTCTACTCGTGAAAGCATCTACGCAAGATCCTAGCTCTGATACCACTGTTGGGGAACGTTGCATGGGAAACAAAAATTTTTCCTACGCTCACCAAGATCAATCTAGGAGATGCATCTACGAGGGGAGAGTTGGATCCACATACCCTTGTAGATCGCTAAGCGGAAGCGTTCAAGAACGCGGTTGATGGAGTCGTACTCGCCGCGATTCAGATCGCTGAAGATCCAAGCACCGAAGCAACGGTGCCTCCGCGTTCTTCACACGTACAGCTCGGGGACGTCTCCTCCTTCTTGATCCAGCAAGGGGGGAGGAGAGGTTGATGGAGACACCGGCAGCACGACGGCGTGGTGGTGATGGTGGTGGAGGATTCCAGCAGGGCTTCGCCAAGCACCGCGGGAAAACGAAGATGGATGTGGGAGAGGGAGGGCAGCGCCGAGGCACGAACGTGTGTGGCTGCCCTCCCTCTGCCTCTCTTTATATAGGGGGGAGAGAGGGGAGGGGGCGCCCTAGGGTTTCCCCTAGGGGCCGGCGGCCAGGGCAGATGGGGAGGGGGCGGCGCCCCCTGGGGCTAGGGTTTCCCCCCAGGTGCCTTGCCCCCCAAGCCTAAGGGGGTGCGGCAGCCCTAGGGGGGTCTAGCCCCCTTGGTGCATGAGATGAGGGCCCAGGGGGGGGCGCACAGCCCTATGAGGGCTGTTGTGTCCCCCCCTTTGTGGCCCATTAGGCCCGAAACTCCTTCCGGGACCCCCGAAACCCCTTTCGGTCATCCGCCGATTTCCCGATGCTCCCCGGTACACTTCCGGACTCCGATCACTCTCATCCTATATATCAATCTTCGTCCCCGGACCATTCCGGAGACCCTCGTCATGTCCGGGATCTCATCCGGGACTCCGAACAACCTTCGGTAACCATGCACTATTCTCACTAACAACCCTAGCGTCACCGAACCTTAAGTGTGTAGACCCTGCGGGTTCGGAAACCATGTAGACATGACCGAGACACTCCCAGGTCAATAACCAATAGCGGGATCTGGATACCCATATCGGTTCCCACATGTTCCTCGATGATCTCATCGGATGAACCACGATGTCAAGGATTCAGGCAATCCCGTATACAGTTCCCTTTGTCTCGTCGGTATGTTACTTGCCCGAGATTCGATCGTCGGTATCTCTATACCTAGTTCAATCTCGTTACCGGCAAGTCTCTTTACTCGTTACCGTAATACATAATCCCGTGACCAACTACTTAGTCACTTTGAGCTCATTGAGATGACGTATTACCGAGTGGGCCCGGAGATACCTCTCCGTCACACGGAGTGACAAATCCCAGTCTCGATCCATGTCAACTCAACAGACACCCTCGGAGATACCTGTAGAGTACCTTTATAGTCACCCAGTTACGTTGTGACGTTTGGCACACACAAAGCACTCCTACGGTGTCAGTGAGTTACATGATCTCATGGTCATAGGAACTTATACTTGACATGCAGAAAACTATAGCGATAACTGACACGATCAAAAGCTATGTTTAACGTTTGGGTCTCGTCCATCACATCATTCTCCTAATGGTGTGATCCCGTTATCAAATGACAACTCATGTCTATGACCTGGAAACCGCGGTCATCTTTGATCAACGAGCTAGTCCTGTAGAGGCTCACTAGGGACACAAAGTCTGTCTATTCATCCACACATGTATTTGAGTTTCCAATCAATACAATTATAGCATGGATAATAAACGATTATCATGAACAAGGAAATATAATAATAACTCTTTTATTATTGCCTCTAGGGCATATTTCCAACAGCTAAACCATCAACACTTGATGCTCCTTCTTGATTTCTACTTTTGCGGTACTAAGAACCGCTAATAGCTCCGGGATCATCTCTATCCTTTGCATGTCATAGTTCATCACGAAGTTCTAGTAGCTTGGTGATAGTGTCTAGAGAATTCTGTCAACCACTATCTCACCTGGAAGATTAACTCCCACTTGGTTCAAGTGATTTTAGCACCCAGACATTCTGAGCACATGCTCACTAGTTGAGCTATTCTCCTCCATCTTTTTGGCAAATGAACTTGTCAGAGGTCTCATACCTCTCAACACGGGCATGAGCCTGAAATCCCAATTTCAGCTCTTAGAACATCTCATATGTTCCATGGCGTTCATAACGTCATTGGAATCCCGATTCTAAGCCGTAAAGTATGGTGCACTAAACTATCAAGTAGTCATCAGGACGTGTCTCTCAGGTGTTCACAACATCCACAGACAACGTTGTAGGGGTTTGCACATCGAGCGGTGCATCAAAGACGTAAGCTTTCTGTGCAGCAGTGAGGACACTCCTCGGACTACGGACCCAGTCCGCATCATTGCTTACAATATCTTTCAACTTAGTCTTTCTCTAGGATCGTATTAAACAGGGAGCTACAACGCAAGCTATTGATCTACAACATAATTTGCAAAGGCAACTTAGACTATTGTTCATGATAAGTGAGTTTAACTAATCAAATTACTTATAACTCCCACTCAAATTGACATCCCTCAGGTCATCCGAGCGTGACATGATCCAAATCTACCAACCCAAGTCCGATCATCACGTGAGATGAGGTGGTGTCAATGGTGAACATCTTCATGTTGATCATATCTACTATATGACTCATGCTCGACCTTTCGGTCTTCCGTGTTCCGAGGCCATGTCTGTACATGCTAGGCTCGTCAAGTCTAACCCGAGTGTTCTGCATGTGCAAAACTGGCTTGCACCCGTTGTATGCGAACGTAGAGTCTATCACACCCGATCATCACGTGGTGCTTCGAAACGACGAACCTTCGCAACGGCGCACACTCGGGGTGAACACAATTTCATCTTGAAATTTTAGTGAAGGATCATCTTATAATGCTACCGTCGTCCTAAGCAAAATAAGATGCATAAAAGGATTAACATCACATGCAAATCATAAGTGACATGATATGGCCATCAACTCGTGCTTTTGATCTCCATCTCCAAAGCACCGGCATGATCTCCATCGTCACCGGCGTAACACCATGATCCCCATCATCATGATCTCCATCATCGTGTCGCCATCGGGGTTGTCGCGCGCCCACCATGCTCTTACTACTATTGCTACCATTTAGCGATAAAGTAAAGCATTACATAGCGCTTAATGATTGACACGCAGGTCATACAAAAAATTAAAGACAACCCTATGGCTCCTGCCGGTTGCCGTATACATCGACATGCAAGTCGATATTAACTATTACAACATGATCATCTCATACATCAAATATATCTCATCATGTCATTGGCCATATCATATCACAAACATACCCTGCAAAAACAAGTTAGACGTCCTCTAATTTGTTGTTGCATGTTTTACGTGGCTGCTATGGGTATCTAGCAAGAACGCTTCTTACCTACGCAAAGCCACAACGGTGATATTTAAGTTGCTATTTAACCTTCTACAAGGACCGCCTTGTTCTATTCCGATTCAACTAAGATAGGAGAGACAGACACCCGCCAGCCATCTTATGCAACAAAAGTCACATGTCTGTCGATGGAACCGGTCTCATGTACGTGGACATGTAAAGTTGGTCCGGGCCGCTTCATCCCATAATACCGCTGAATCAAGAAAGACTAAGGAGGGAAGCAATCTAAACATCAACGTCCACAAACTCCTTTGTGTTCTACTCGTGATTGCATCTACGCAAAGACCTAGCTCATGATGCCACTGTTGGGGAACGTTGCATGGGAAACAAAAAATTTCCTACGCTCACCAAGATCAATCTAGGAGATGCACATCTACGAGAGGAGAGTTGGATCCACATACCCTTGTAGATCGCTAAGCGGAAGCGTTCAAGAACGCGATTGATGGAGTCGTACTCGCCGCGATTCAGATCGCCGAAGATCCTAGCACCGAACGGACGGTGCCTCCGCGTTCTTCACACGTGCAGCCCGGTGACGTCTCCCACGCCTTGATCCAGCAAGGAGAGAGGGAGAGGTTGGGAAGACTCCAACCAACAGCAGCACGACGGCGTGGTGGTGGTGGAGGAGCGCGGGACTCCAGCAGGGCTTCGCCAAGCGCTGCAAGAGACGAGGAGGGAGAGGGGTAGGGCTGCGCCAAGAGGGAGACGTTCTCGTGTGTCTAGCAGCCCCAAAACCTCACATATATATAGGGGGAAGGGAGGGCGGCGCCCCCTTTAGGGTTTCCCACCCCTAGGGGTGCGGCCAGCCCTAGAAAACCCATCTAGGGTGCGGCCAAGGGGGGGAGAGAGAGGGGGCGCCCTAGGGTGGGCCTTAAGGCCCATCTGGACCTAGGGTTTGCCCCCCTCCACACTCCATGCGCCTAGGGACTTGGTGGGGGGGCGCACCAGCCCCCTTGGGGCTGGTCCCCTCCCACACTTAGCCCACGCAGCCACCTGGGGCTGGTGGCCCCACCTGGTGGACCCCCGGGACCCTCCCGGTGGTCCCGGTACATTACCGATATCGCCCGAAACTTTTCCGGTGACCAAAACAGGACTTCCCATATATGAATCTTTACCTCCGGACCATTCCGGAACTCCTCGTGACGTCCGGGATCTCATCCGGGACTCCGAACAACATTCGGTAACCGCGTACATACTTTCCCTATAACCCTAGCGTCATCGAACCTTAAGTGTGTAGACCCTACGGGCTCGGGAACCATGTAGACATGACCGAGACAACTCTCCGGCCAATAACCAACAGCGGGATCTGGATACCCATGTTGGCTCCCACATGTTCCACGATGATCTCATCGGATGAACCACGATGTCAAGGATTCAATCAATCTCGTATACGATTCCCTTTGTCTATCGGTATAGCACTTGCCCGAGATTCGATCGTCGGTATACTGATACCTTGCTCAATCTCGTTACCGGCAAGTCTCTTTACTCGTTCCGTAACACATCATCTCGTGATCAACTCCTTGATCACATATTGTGCACATTATGATGATGTCCTACCGAGTGGGCCCAGAGATACCTCTCCGTCATACGGAGTGACAAATCCCAGTCTCGATTCGTGCCAACCCAACAGACACTTTCGGAGATACCTGTAGTGCACCTTTATAGCCACCCAGTTACGTTGTGACGTTTGGTACACCCAAAGCATTCCTACGGTATCCGGGATTTGCACAATCTCATGGTCTAAGGAAAAGATACTTGACATATAGAAAAGCTTTAGCATACGAACTACACGATCTGTGCTAGGCTTAGGATTGGGTCTTGTCCATCACATCATTCTCCTAATGATGTGATCCCGTTATCAACGACATCCAATGTCCATGGTTAGGAAACCGTAACCATCTATTGATCAACGAGCTAGTCGTCTAGAGGCTCACTAGGGACATGGTGTTTGTCTATGTATCCACACATGTATCTGAGTTTCCTTTCAATACAATTCAAGCATGGATAATAAACGATTATCGTGAACAAGGAAATATAATAATAACCAATTTATTATTGCCTCTAGGGCATATTTCCAATAGGTGCAAGGATTGTTTACTTTACGCAAAGTTCTTTTAATGCAGTTGTCTGTTGCTTTGAGTTTACACTATGGGTGGGACTCGCAACTTAATACCAGCGAGATGTTCTGGATAGATATCTCAAGGTGGATGATTAGTAGTAGATGCAGATGGATTTCGGTCTACTTGCCTTGGCGTACCGCCCATGCTTTGAACCTCTACCTTTCTTGCAACATAGTTAGCATTGGTTTGCGCACATAATTCTGTCAATTGCCCAGCTGTAATTCGTTTACCTCACATAGCTGTTTTATCGTCTTTTGGGAGAGAGACATCACTAGTGAACATCATGGGACCCTGGTCCATATTACCATCACTGATCACATCCGCTATTTACTTTACGCTTTTACTTACTATTTGCAGCATTACCTATCACTTTTATCACTTGCGTTTGATCCTTTGTAAACTACAAGGCCGGAGGGATTGACAACCTCTCTGTACTCGTTGGAGCAAAGTTATTTGTATCTGTGTGCAGGTCCACGTTGATTGCTAATATCTGGCACCGTTAGCAGTTGACACCTTCTTGTTGAAACTGGGAGTCTCAGGGAAATCGATCCTTGGTATCTTTGCCAAGGGAAAACTTCCGCTACACTGCATCTCAAACCTTCCACTTGGGGTAACCAACGAGGGGCGAGAAGCCATCAATGTCCTAGCAAAAGGACTTAGTCGTGAGGCCATCGCTACGGGTTAGCTTAAAGGGGTTAAAGCGTACAAGGACACAGGGATTTTATACTAGTTCGGCCCCTTCGTTGAAGGTAAAAGCCTACATCTAGTTTGGTGTAGTATTGCTAGGGTTTCGATGACTAGGGAGCGAATCCGCTTGCTTGTGTCTCGAACTGTTGTTCTCTGCCCTGAACCGTTGCCGGGTCATCCCTTTATATAAGAGGTAACGCCCGGTCTGGTTTACAGAATCCCGAGGCCGGCTCATAAACGTGTCTGGCTCGGTCTCTATCGTTCCTATCTTACATCACAAGTTACATATAATATGACGGTTTACAAATCATGATCCCTAACGCCTCTTGGGCCTTAAGCTTCTTGGGCTAAAGCGTCTTGCTCCATGCTTGACTGGGTTTCAATAGAAATAATCTCCATAGGTATAAACCGGCCCCTCCTGGGCGGTTTATACCTAATAATAATATCCCTGACATTAGGCCCCGGATTGATTTGTACTTGTTCATGTCAATCTTCAACGTCTTGTACAAATTTCCCTTTCCGCAGCTTCAGAATGCTTCATAAACCGGCATGACGTCATCTTCTCAGATCACTCTAAACCGTTGTGACATCATCTGCGCATTTAATACTTGTACATGTTTTTTATCTTTTATTCATTAAAGCTCCGAAAATCGAGGCGACAGTATCGTCCATATCCACTTTTTAGGCTCCTCGATTCCCGCGCCCACCGTTTTATCCCTTCGGCTTATAAATAGGGCAGAGGGGCATCTCTTCCCCCCCCCTTGCCTCTTCTTCTTCCTCTGTCCTCTCGCGCTCGAGCTCCACCGCCGTCCGTCGAACTCTACACCTTCGTCAAGTCCGGCCGCTGCATCAACCTGATCATTCCAGAGATTCGCCAGCGCTTCTTGATGTCTACACACTCTTCTACTCTTGTAGACTATGTTGGGCCTCCAAGCACAGAGGTTTGTAGGACAGCAGCAATTTCCCTCAAGTGGATGACCTAAGGTTTATCGAACTCAGGGAAGTAGAGGTTGAAGATGGTCTCTCTCAAGCAACCCTGCAACTATAATACAAGAAGTCTCTTGTGTCCCCAACACACCTAATACACTTGTTAGATGTATAGGTGCACTAGTTTGGCGAAGAGATGTTAAATGGCAAGTGATATGGATGGCAAAACAAAGTAATATAAATCTGTAATAAAAAGTGCAGCAAGCAAACAAGTGGTAAACGTGAGCACAAATGGTATTGCAATGGTGGAAACAAGGCCTAGGCTTCATACTTTCACTAGTGGCAACTCGCAACAACATTAACATAATCGAATCACATGATATTTCCCATAAAACATGCAATGGAGACGCACCCGGAGGTCATTCCTTCGTGGTCAAGAGAGGACGAGAATTATGTAGGGCTACAAAAGCACACCTCAAAGTTCGTAGTTCTCAATCTAAGGATTTCCCAATGTCACCGCGGCCATCCAAAGAGAGTCCCACAATCACCACAACATATCTAAAGGATAGTCAAAGACAAGCACCAAGAGACTCTCAATCTTCAATCAACACACAAGAGAGGAAATCACTCATGAAAATATTTTTCTAATCCATGTCCAATAGACCGCTGTCACCTTGGTCTCGGGGATTATACTAGATAAAGACAAGCGAGTACATCAATCCAATACATAGAGGAAGGGGAAATATCATGGGATCACCCTAGATTAACATAGCCTATGATCACAACGAAGATCACATCATGGGAGAGAGAGATAACCACATAGCTACATGTACGAGCCCTCGGCCCCGGAGAAGACTACTCACGCATGGACATGGTGAGGAGGAGGTTGATGATGGTGTTGATGGAGAGGTGCAGCCCCGCGAGGAGGAGACGGCCGGCGGCAGCCACGGAGGCGGCGGCGGCGGCCCTAGGGGGCGGCGGCGGCCCTAGGGGGCAGCGGCTCCTTGGCCCCCCTTCTTCCTTGTGGATGGTGCTGCAATGGTGCTGGTCCTCCCCTCCAAGACGGCGGCTCAGGAGGAGGAAAATTCGTGGCCCTTGGTGACCTAGGTTTCCTCTCTTTATATAGACTCTCGGATTCCCGTCATCAGATTTTGGGCATCAGTAAAACGGGCTTTACTCGGCCGTCCGGACTCCGATTTGGACGAATTTTATATCCAGAAGCATCGCCTCGAAATTCCACACAACTTTCGCAACTAGACTTTTTCCGTTTGACGTCGTCTTCGGGCCGGAACGTGACCATCTTTAAAAAACGTTCTCAGACAGATTTCAGGAAAGTCAGAGTCCTACTCCAATACGACTCCTTTTGCGTTTTTGTCAATTTCCAAGTAATTCCTACACAATAAAGTGTAAAACAAGAACATTGTGCACTTTTGCAACCATTAGTAGGTTAGTCCAAATATGATCAAAAGTGTATGGAAGTGCATAAATATCATAGCAATATCACACAAAAAAGTCATGGAGCAAGTAGAAATTATAAATACGTTTTGGACGTATCAACATCACCAAGCTTAATTTCTGCTCGTCCTCGAGTAGGTAAATGATAACAAGCATAATTTCTGTGGTGACATGCTATTAACCATATAAGAACTTTTCAAAGTCACATGACAAATGCTTACTGAGAGAATGAATCTGTAGTAATTAAGTTGCCTCATGAGTAAATCACAAAGAACTGAAAGTTTTACAATATGATATTGAAACACTCAATAGATTTGTAGTGAACATGGTGTGCAAATATGAAAAAGTGGTACCTCGCTTGCCCCCTTTAGTGAAGCAAAACATACATGCAGGGGCACCTTCAAGGTTTAAGTGACGACTAGATACAATGATTTCAGAATAAACGATATCATAATCATGCAAAAGACAATGGTACTTTGGGACAATGCACATTACACTCAGAATGACAATCATGCTCTCAATAGTTGGTGCTTTAAAGAAGGTGGAGACTCTCGAACAGTGGCTTTTGATGGCAAGGTTGAAAACCCGTGGTCGGAAACAAAAACTAAACATGTACCAGAGCTCTTGGTTTTTAAAAACAGAAGTAAAAATTACTATTTTTGGATATGCATGTTTCGTCAACGAATGCTAGCAGATAGCTCAATCACTTCTTGAGATGGACAAGTTTCGAGGAACGGCTCCCGAATGAGGATGATCACATCCTCTTAATATCCTTTGTTTATCACTGCCAAAGTTTTCTGATTTCTCATGAACAAAGCGTGAA
This sequence comes from Secale cereale, assembly GCA_902687465.1. Taxonomy (NCBI): domain Eukaryota; kingdom Viridiplantae; phylum Streptophyta; class Magnoliopsida; order Poales; family Poaceae; genus Secale; species Secale cereale. The sequence continues at coordinate 820,088,532 of LR738714.1, read as the reverse complement.
GGAGGGTTTGTTTGTTGGATAATTTTTTTAATGAGCCAGGCGCACTCTATGCCAGTTCCTTCTCGTATTATGGGTTTGCACATTAGACATGCAATCCCGGGGTGAAGCTTGTCCAACTTAAAAAGATCATGAATTAACTACTACTTCCTCATGAGCTAAAACAGAGGCACAAAAGAGAAATGCTTTTTTGAATAATTTCGAGATGGTACATGAAAGTCTTCGTTAGGAATGGCAGGTATATACCATGTATAGGAAGGTATGGTGGACTCATATGGCATAACTGGTTTAAAGGATTTTGGATGCACAAGTAGTCAGTCCGCTTAGCACAGGCGAAGGTTAGCAAAAGACTGGGAGCGACCAACTAAAAGAGCAATGACGATCATAATCATGCAGAGCGACAAAGCAACATTGAATCGGGCATGGAAGTTATATCGCTACTCAGAAATCAAAGATCATCAAGGCTTGACAGACTTTCTTTACAGTCTTAAATATGCGTGAGCATACGCCAAGTCAATCAAAATAAATTCTCGGAGGAAGATACCACTAAACCATACCACATCATAGGCAAACAAATCATGTTGGTACTCCAATAACACATTGGGAACCCCCAGCTATTTGAGACTAACCATAAGAAAACAAAAACTACTAAGCACCATTATGCACATAGCATTTTTATCATAGACATATCAACCAGTGCAACAGAAGCCAACTCTCTTAACAAGATAAGCATGATAACTAAAGAGAGTTCCAGCGACCAACTAAACAAAAGCTCTTTAAACAGAAAAGCGTGAAAACTAAGAGCTAAGCATGACAGTAGCTATTGAAAGACCAAGAACATACACAACAAAGATAAACATGAAAATTCTATGTTGTGTTCTAGGTTGAAGTGGAGCGTGTTTCTCTCCCACACAAAGAAAGCTGAGTTCCAACTCGTTATGAACAGCAAGCAAAGCTAAAGAAAACTAAAAAGGAAAACTAAAAGCAAGACGCTCCAAGCATAGCACATAAGACATTGAAGTGATAAAAATATAGTGGAACGAAAGACGAACTGATAATTGTTGATGGAGAAGGGGATGCACGGGGGCATCCCCAAGCTTAGACGCTTGAGTCTTCTTGAATATTTCTTGGGGGTGCATGGGGGCATCCCCAAGCTTGAGCGTTTGACACTCCTGAATCTTTTTATCATCTTCCCTCGCACACTTGAAAACTCCCTTCATATATAACTCATCATAATCTGATTAGCGAGGTTAGTACCCTTAATAAAATAATTGTTCCTTGCTGGAAATAAGGATATTCTTGAAGGTATACTGTTTCTCAAGATTGCCAAAAGGTTTTTGCAAAGAAAAAGCAAGCTCAAGGTTTGCAAAACGAAGAAAAGGCAAAACAGGACAGAATCTATGAAAAACAGACCAGCAGGTAGTAAATGATTTTTTCGGGGCACTTCTTCAACTCAAATCAAAAAACTCAGAACAGACGCCCAAAAGCCAATTGTATAGAGCACGCTGTCAAAAAAATTCAGACCAAAAAGATGATCTGGTGATTTTATACGAATTTTTCTGTCCAAGGACAGAATCTGTTTCCTGGACAGCACGTCACAACTTTTGAACTTTCTTGCAATCAGAGGCTACACTTGGCACAAAGCTGAAAAGTAAAGATACAATGATGATGCTACTGTAGTAACAACATCAAGACACAACAAAAGAAAAATAAAATTTTATTCATTGTGGGCTGCCTTCCAAAAGTTCTTTCTTTTATGCCTTTAAGCTAGGCATAAGACTTTAATGATGCTCTCGTAGGAATAAGAGTTGAAGAACAAAAGAGAGCATCAAGAAGCAAATACCAAACACATTTAAGCCTAACATGCTTCCTATGCATAGGAATATTGCAATAGAATAATTCATTGAAGCACGAAGCAATAAGCATAGGAAGGCAAAACAAGTGCAGCTTCAAAACCTTCAACATAAAGAGAGGGAACTTGATATTATTGAAATATCTATAAGCATATGTTCCCTTCTCATAATAATTTTCAGTGGGATCACGAATAAACTCAACAATATAAGCATCACATAAAGCATTGTTACCATGATCCACATGCAAAAAGGTACTCTTACTCTCCACATAAGCATCTTTGGGGAGCCCATGGTTAGGACTTTTTAGCATTAACGTTTTCAGTCTCCCCCAAGATTGAGCTACGCTCTCTCCGTCACGAGACCTAAAGTTATAGATATAGTTCCTGTCTCGATGAATTTCATAAAGAGGATAAAACTTAGTATAAAAGAGAGACATAAGCTCTTGCCAATCAAGCAAGTGCGCGTTATCGAGAAGCTTATACCAATCTGAAGCTTTATCTATAAGTGATACGGCGAACAATTTCCTCATGACAAACTCCCTTGATACACCTGCAAGCTTAATTAATGAACATAATTGTGACAGATATAGCAAGTGTTCACCGGCATGTCTGTCTCCTGCATAACGATTAGCCAAAACATAATTGATAATACCAGCTGGTATTTTATAGGGCACAATTTCAGTAGGGGGGGGAGCAACCACCACAGGTGTGGGGCGTCTTCCCGCAAGCAACGATCCAATAGCAAGGTTGTCCATAAGCATAACTAGTGAAATAAAAACAAGAAACAAAAAGATTTAATTGCAAGATCTAAAGATATACCTTCAAGCACTCACTTCCCCGGCAACGGCGCCAGAAATAGCTTGATGTCTACACACGCTTCTACTCTTGTAGACTATGTTGGGCCTCCAAGCGCAGAGGTTTGTAGGACAGCAGCAATTTCCCTCAAGTGGATGACCTAAGGTTTATCGAACTCAGGGAAGTAGAGGTTGAAGATGGTCTCTCTCAAGCAACCCTGCAACTATAATACAAGAAGTCTCTTGTGTCCCCAACACACCTAATACACTTGTTAGATGTATAGGTGCACTAGTTTGGCGAAGAGATGTTAAATGGCAAGTGATATGGATGGCAAAACAAAGTAATATAAATCTGTAATAAAAAGTGCAGCAAGCAAACAAGTGGTAAACGTGAGCACAAATGGTATTGCAATGGTGGAAACAAGGCCTAGGCTTCATACTTTCACTAGTGGCAACTCGCAACAACATTAACATAATCGAATCACATGATATTTCCCATAAAACATGCAATGGAGACGCACCCGGAGGTCATTCCTTCGTGGTCAAGAGAGGACGAGAATTATGTAGGGCTACAAAAGCACACCTCAAAGTTCGTAGTTCTCAATCTAAGGATTTCCCAATGTCACCGCGGCCATCCAAAGAGAGTCCCACAATCACCACAACATATCTAAAGGATAGTCAAAGACAAGCACCAAGAGACTCTCAATCTTCAATCAACACACAAGAGAGGAAATCACTCATGAAAATATTTTTCTAATCCATGTCCAATAGACCGCTGTCACCTTGGTCTCGGGGATTATACTAGATAAAGACAAGTGAGTACATCAATCCAATACATAGAGGAAGGGGAAATATCATGGGATCACCCTAGATTAACATAGCCTATGATCACAACGAAGATCACATCATGGGAGAGAGATAACCACATAGCTACACGTACGAGCCCTCGGCCCCGGAGAAGACTACTCACGCATGGACATGGTGAGGAGGAGGTTGATAATGGTGTTGATGGAGAGGTGCAGCCCCGCGAGGAGGAGACGGCCGGCGGCGGCCACGGAGGCGGCGGCGGCGGCCCTCGGGGCGGCGGCGGCCCTAGGGGGTAGCGGCTCCTTGGCCCCCCTTCTTCCTTGTGGATGGTGCTGCAATGGTGCTGGTCCTCCCCTCCAAGACGGTGGCTCGGGAGGAGGAAAATTCGTGGCCCTTGGTGACCTAGGTTTCCTCTCTTTATATAGACTCTCGGATTCCCGTCATCAAATTTTGGGCCTCAGTAAAACGGGCTTTACTCGGCCGTCCGGACTCCGATTTGGACGAATTTTATATCCAGAAGCATCGCCTCGAAATTCCACACAACTTTCGCAACTAGACTTTTTCCGTTTGACGTCGTCTTCGGGCAGGAACGTGATCATCTTTAAAAAACGTTCTCAGACAGATTTCAGGAAAGTCAGAGTCCTACTCCAATACGACTCCTTTTGCGTTTTTGTCAATTTCCAAGTAATTCCTACACAATAAAGTGTAAAACAAGAACATTGTGCACTTTTGCAACCATTAGTAGGTTAGTCCAAATATGATCAAAAGTGTATGGAAGTGCATAAATATCATAGCAATATCACACAAAAAAGGCATGGAGCAAGCAGAAATTATAGATACGTTTTGGACGTATCACTTCTCCGCATCCGTCGCCTTAGGTACATCCTCTTCTTCCCCGTTCATAGATCTTGGTTTTAGGGTTTCTTCATACGAGCTCACAGATAAGCCATTGTTCTTCGCAGTTCTTCGCCATAGCTCAGTAGCCTCACCGTAGATCTAAGTCTCCTAGCTGATAACTGTAAGAGTAACTCTGCTCCTTTATCGTAGCTTGATCTTTCCCAATACAACTATTTAGATTGCATCTGTTAAGATATTCATCACGTCCGCTGTATATAATCTTGAATATCTCGGAATTCTTAACATGCTGTAGATCCATATTTCACTGATGTCTGTGTGAAAGCTGTTTTTCATAACTTCAGATCTGCGTCTTGTTTACCTTTGTTGGCGGTTTAGCCTTACCATATCCTATAATCCGGCAAATGTCACTGCTATAGCTGTTTTTTCAGATACTTTAATCCGGTAGATACCATTAGGCCCCGGCCTAAACCGCCGTTTAGACTATTACTTTCATAGAACATGCCGGTTTAGATCTGCTTAGATTATAAACCAGCTCTTCATTTGTATTTTCAGCCTTTTCCTTTGAAAAAATGACCACTCAAGCCAAGCAGTTTGTCTCCTGCAACTGGGTTCAATCCCGGATTACTGAAGATGATTTAGAGAAAATGGCCTCAATTGGCGCTTTAGGCCCAAAGGATGTCCTTCACTGGAGGGCTCCCGGATCAGAATGTCCTCCAAAGCCCAAAGAGGGAGAGGTCATTGTTTTCTTCGATCACTTGGCCCGGGGATTCAACCCTCCCGGGTCAAAATTCTTCCGTGATGTGTTAGCAAACTTCCAGCTTCATGCACAAGATATTGGTCCTAACTCTGTATCAAATATTTGCAATTTCCAAGTCTTTTGTGAAGCTTACCTGCAAGAGGAACCCTCAGTTGAGCTATTCCGGGATTTCCTTCACCTAAACCATCGTACTGAATTTCATGACGGTCCAAACACTGAACTCGACGGGATGTCTATTCAGAAGAGGAAGGATGTTAGTTTTCCTCACGCCACTCTCCACAGCCATCCCAAGGAATGGAACCAGACTTGGTTCTACTTCATAGACACTTCACCGGAAGGTGAAAATCCGTTGCCGGGTTATCGTTCCCACCGTCTTCCAGAAAACCACCCTTTTCCACAACGGTTAAGTGCCCAAGAACGAGCTCAGTACGTCCCTCGGCTTTCAAAGCTCAGGGCCTTTGTGGCCAACGGTCTGACTGGTGTTGACTTCGTCCGCTACTGAATTTCTTGGAGTATTCTCCCGCTAAGCCGGCGGTCTGGTTTAATGTGTGAGTATACTGGGAATCCCAAAGATCCTTTGCGCCACACAGAGATGGTGCTGCCAGAAAACGAGATTAATGAATCCGTCAAGAAGCTGCTGAATTTACCTCTAGTAGCTTGTAGTCAAACCGGCTTGGCACCCTTCTGTGTGACCAACAAACTACCGTCGGTAAGAAACTCTTACCTATTATTTTGTTTCGTTTTAATCCGACTGCAGTACTTGTCATGAAATGTCTTCATTTCTTTCAACAGGACAATGACCCTTTCTGGAAAAGGAAGACCCACGATAAGCCGGCGAAAGCAGCTCGCCAAAAGACCCAGGCTGTTAAGAGAAACAAGAAGAAGAGCACTGATGTGTCGGGATCTAATGCGGAAGAAGATGATCCGGCCTCCGAGGTATCACCTAGTTCTTTTGACTTCCTTGTCTTCTCTTTATCTGCATTTTTATTAACAATGAGTGTTCCCAGGGACGTGTCGAAGGCAGTAAAGCGGACATTGTTGAGGTAATCACTCTTTCTTCCGATTCAGAACCGCTGCCTCCACCAAAAATTCACCGGACAGTCCGGAAATTTCAATTTTCTCATCCTTATGCTTATTTGGATCCAAACTTTCTTTTGAAGAAACAACAACATGAAGCTCGTCGCACCACTCGCCATAGCAGTCACGCCATTGAATCCACCGAATTACCGCACACTCCAGCTCGGAGGCGTCGTTCCGAGGTTTTACTTACTCCAACTGCTCTTTACCCCAAAGAAGGTCTTATTCGACAACCCCTTAATCCTTCTGATTCGGATTATCAGGAAACTCCTCTTTCATCTTCTGGCGAATCAACAACCACACAAATTCCTCCCCTCAAGACTGTTCCTGGGTAAGCTGTTTTTCACTCTTTCCGGTTTAACATTTCGTCTTTGACTTCTGATTTTCATTATCTTTTCCTTTCACAGTAAACCCAAGCCTAGCAAAAAGCAGTCGATAACACCACTCCTAAACCGGCAGAAGATCCGGAACTTGCTGAACCTTCCGAAGATAATGTTGAGATTCCGCATGATGATCCTCCTCCAATGGATCATGAAGTCTTTGTTGATCAGGGGAGCGATCCCATGGAGCGTGATCTTGAACCGGCCCGCCCTACCCGGGCTAGTCCTGCTCTTGCTAGTCCCCCTAAACAAGCGGCCGCTTCACCTGGTGATGTTGAAATCACTGGGACCGGCTTTACTACCCCAGGGGAGCCTGTCACTTTGGCCAAGCATACCACCAAAGAAGAATTTCTCAACAAGGACAAGGGCAAGTGGAATACTGATTTGTCCAGCTACGCTCAGCTCAACGCTCAGGGGCTTCATTCCGGATATTTAAACCGGCTGCATACCAGCCGTGATTATGAAGCTGGATTAGTAAACTTGATGAAGGAGCATTATGAGGTAACTTCTTCTCCTTTGTCTTGTCCTCTATTTCTGCTTGCGTCTTGTAACAGTATCTTTACTCCATCGTAGCCCCCAAGTGCCAGTTTAACCTTTTAAGGTGAACCGGGATTTCAGTAGATCCAGTAGATAGTTTTGTTTTGCACATGTGTAGCCCCCAAGGGTCGGTTTAGCCTTTTAGGGTGAACCAGGACTTCTCCTTGTGTCAGTAGATTCAGAACAATGTCACATTAGCCCCCAAGTGCCAAGTATATAACTTGTTTATGTGCTTGGGACTTTTCTAAAAAAATGCATGTTTTTACTGCAAATATACATTAGCCCCAAGTGTCATGTGCATAACTTGATATGTGCTTGGGACTTTGACTGAATATGCTTCATGAATATATAATGTACTTTCATTTTGGCAGACTGATTTGAACCGGAAGACCTCTGATATCACTGAGCTCCGGGATAACTTGAAATTCCAAGAGACTGCTGCTGTCAAACTCAAGGACGAGCTTACACTTGCTTTAGCAAGTATAGAGAAGCTGAAAAAGGACTTCGAAATAGATCGGTCAGGCTGGGTGACTAAAAAGGCTGCTTTGGAGAAGAAAGCCAGTGATGCAGAGGCTGCTCTTAATCCGGTGACAGAGGAACTGTCCGAATTGAAGCAGCAGATAAATGACATGACGTCCGCCATCTTTGGTAAGTACTGTTTAACCTAACCCTGAACCTTGCAATCCTGTACTGCTCCGGTTTAACTCAAAATTTTGACGCAGGGAGGCGTATCACTCATCTTGGCGATGATGTGCGGAAGAAATTGAAAGCTGCATACACTCTGGTGGAGCAGCTATATTCTGATGCTCAAAGGGCTATTAGTGCTATCTCGCACAACAAACCGGCTCCTACCACAATCCAGGGTACCTTGGAGAAGTTGTCGATTCTGCCTGCACGCCTCGTAGAGGTAAAGAAGTCGTCTGCAAGAGCAGGTGCTCTGATGGCCTTGACTCGAGCGAAGGCTTGGGTTCCTGACTTTGATCCGGCGGAGGCGATGAATGGCTATCCAAGCATGAAGGAAGACGGATCAGCCTTTTCCAGCGATGATCTACGTGCCTTAACCAAGGATATGCGGCCTCTTGCTAGAAAACTTGCTGACGAAGTCGATGTATCAAGATATCATCCAGGATATGATGCGGAGAACGTGCGGGCAGAGCGTCCGGCTTATGAGATGGAAAATCTTATTCTGCCCGTCCGTAAGCACACCTTTTCTCCTGACATTGATCCGTCAGAACTTATAAATGACGAAGTTTATTTCCGAGCTCTGGCCAAGATTTACTGGACCACTATTGACTTTCAGCAACTGGAAGAAATCGCTGAAGAACCGGAGCAAGCTGACCTTCAATCTTCATGGCAAGCTGACGCAGAATCTTAAATCAGCGCCGGTTTAACTTTATGTCTCAGTACTTTGAGAAAAATTGATATTCTTTTGGGCCTTCCAGCGCCTTGTAATAGGATAACTGAGATACTCTGTGCTCATCCCATACTATATTTTGTGAGATTGCTTCAATTGGCAACTTGTTAAATATGTCCTGCTTTTAATGCTTTTGACGGTTTATTCTGCCTGTTTCTGCATAAAACAATGTTGAAAGTGTCCTGACGGTTTATCGCCGGACGGGTCATAATGCCCGAACACATGGTCTAAGTTGATAACTTGAACTGTGTATAAAGTATAAGTATCTATCATACATGTGATTAAGTGTATCACAAGAAACCTTAATTCGGCAGGAAGAAATAATGATCTAAGGTGCAAGTGCCGATGACTCCCTTGATTATTTGTCGGTTCGTCATGAAAACCGTACCGGGTTATGATGAACTCCGGTTTAGCTGTAGTTAGTACTGGTGTTTGTAACCCAGATTACTCTAAATATGCAGATGTAGTGGCAAGTTATAGTCATCCACTCCCTGAATCGATGGACTTGGTTGAAAACCAATGACCTTGAGGATAAAGATTTGATAAAACATAAAAAATAAAAATAAAGTTTTGGGCAAATAAGACCATGTAGTCGAGGCTTTTTACGAGCTGCCAGGCTCCAAATTTGAGGCTTTTTATGAGCTTCTAGGCTACTGTCATTAACCATTTTGCAAAGCATGTTAAGATGGTCCTCAATCCTTAACCAAATCATCAATGTCAAATGCTACCAAGTTCAAAAAATCTGTAAAGATTGACTTGTGTAATCACTTGATGATCATCAATTTAACGTTACCAAGTTCAGGGTCTGTAAAGATTGACTTGTGTGTACATTCGACGGGTCGTACCAGGTTTGCCTGGACAGAGTGACTTACTTGATGCAGGAAGGTTAATCCGGGGTTATAGGTGTATACACCAAGCTTCCAAGCCGTGTTTACTACAAGGGTTGTCAACTCGTTGATGTCTTGCATCAGGAGCACCCAGGTAGCATTTGAGCATTGCTCGTCGGGGCCTATGTTTGAGTTGTGCTAAGCATCAAACTCTCTTTTGCCCCTCATCATCATGTGGAAATTGCCGAAGCAACCAGAGCTATGCTCTTATGATGGCCTTGATGTGGTCGCCGGTTACAGAGGCCATGGGAACTCCCTTGCACACGGAAGCCCCCATGTGATAACTTCTTATGAAAAAAGGCGGCTGATACCCCGCTTTATCGAGGGCGCCGGTTTATTATATTGATCATAATATATACATTGTAAAGATATGTACATAAAGCGGAGCCTATGGCTCAGGCGTAGTAAGGTCGAAGAAGAGCGATGTTCCACGGCCGTCTGGTCTCCTCCTCTGTTGTACGTGAGTCCTTATGTTCTCGAACATCGACGAGATAGTATGATCCGTTGTGCAGGTTCTTGCTGACCACGAAGGGTCCTTCCCAAGGTGGGGATTGCTTGTGCATGTCTGTCTGGTCTTGGATGAGCCGGAGCACCAGATCTCCTTGAAACGTCCTGGTTTTAACCCGGCGACTGTGGTACCGGCGCAGATCTTGCTGATAAATCGCCGATAGAGCTGTTGCCGTGTCCCGTTCTTCATCCAGCCGCTCCAATGCATCTTGCCTTGCTTTTTCGTTATCCGCTTCAACGTAACCCGCCACCCGCGGCGAGTCATGACGGATATCACTAGGGAGGACCGCTTCATCTCCATATACCATGAAGAAAGGCGTGTACCCTGTGGATCTGTTAGGTGTAGTGTTGATGCTCCATAGTACAGAAGGTAACTCCTCCACCCAAGAACCCGGTGTCCTCTACAAAGGATCCATAAGCCGGGGTTTGATGCCTCTCACGATCTCTTGATTGGCTCTTTTGGCTTGGCCATTAGACTGAGGATGAGCTACTGATGATACATCAAGGCAGATGTGTTCTCGTTGACAGAACTCCTCCATAGCTGTCGGTGTACTAAAGTAGGGGTACCTTAGTATCTCGAACTCGTGCAAGGGCAGTTGCAGCATCCCGTGGCAGGGCTTGCCGTGCGACCGCCAAGGTCCACTGTGGTTCCTTTGGAGCCATTCAAGAACAAAGTATTCAAGTTAAAGAGACAAGACCCCGGCAAGAGGAGCTTGCCGGGAAGGCCACTCAAGGCTCAAGATCACTTCTTTGGCGCGAGACCCTGGCAAGAGGAGCTTGCCCGGGAGGCCGAACAAGGCGTTCCAAGAGAACTTGCCGCGACGCGCCACGCGTCCCGGCAAGGCCTAGTGAGCGACAAGCTCCCGGGCGCGACAAGATAGCGGCCGCGGCAAGGCGCTTGCCGCGGCAAACTTCCACTAAGTACCCGCGCTCCAGCACATCCACCCACGTGTCGCTCTGGGACCCTTCCAGGCGCACGTGGCGGAAGGCTGTGCAGCCTGGGGTACACGGTGGCAAGCTGCGATGACAAGGCCACCGTCGTGGCGGACGGTGGTGCCCTGACGGACTCTTTTTGCACTGTTTGGGGCGACGGCGACGGACATTTAATGCCCTTGTCCCCTGCCGTCAGAGTTAGGTATAGGGCACTATACAAACACTGTTCCATCTACCACCATTTTTACGTTTTTACCCTCACCTGCGTTGCCACCTGTCGGTGACCCCTTTGACCTATAAAAGGAGGCCCATGCGCAACGTAGAAGGGGCTCCGGACATCGATCATTCTCACGCTCGGTCGTGCTAGCGGTTAGAGCATCTTGTCGCTCTCCTCGCTCCCAAGCCAAGAACTCAATAATCAACCAAAGCAGGAGTAGGGTTTTACGCATTCGTGCGGCCCAAACCTGGGTAAACTGCTCGCGTGCTCGCCTCGATCCGCTCTTTGTGCATCCTCCGCCCCCTTGCCGTACCGAGAAGGGGCTCCGGTCCCATAGGTGTTCGTGGGCGATCAGTTTCCCCGGCATCTTTGGCGCGCCAGGTAGGGGTGCGTCGAGGTTGTGCGAACCCGATCCGGCCTGCACGCGGGCTAGATCTTCATCAACTTCATCAACTTCATCGACTCCATCAGCATGCCGCCGAAGAAGAAGGCTTCGGAGGCAGTAGGCCCGTCCGCGTCGATCTCGCCACCGCCGGAGCCAACGGCTGGTGGGGTAGATGCCGGCGAAAGGACGGACGCCGGCGAGGAAACTCACGGCACCGCCAAGTCCAAGGACAAGACAGACGACCGAGCGCACTCCAAGGCCTCGGCGTCCGTACATGCGCCGCGCCCGTCTCAGGAGGCACGAGACCGGCAGCGACGTGGTACTCAAGGTACCATACGCTTGCTGTGACAAGGTCAAGCTGGCGGGTCCCGGGACGCTCAAGGCCAACATGCCCATCAACATGCTGGCACGAGCAAGGCGCGGTCGCTGGGGCGGGAAACTGCTCCTTCTAACGTAGTTAGAAGTCCGAGCATATCCCGCTCCTCGCACCGCTCGCCGCCGTTACCCTCTACTCCAGCAGAAGCTCTAGCTCGAGCTCAACTGCTCCTCGACTTCCCTCCAGCGGCAGACAAGGCCGACGACTGGAGGGCCACCATCCAAAGCCTCATCGCCTTCGCCAACGGCGACACCCCGCAGCAGCCGAGCACATCCCGGCCGCGGCAAGTCAGCCAGGCGCGGGCCGATGGCGACAAGACTGCCGGGGGTGCAACCACTGTGCACTCCCCGCCCCGAAGGCCGAAATCGCCGACTCGCCGGATCAACATCGACGACGACTCCACCGCGTCATCGGATCTGCGAGCTCGCCGCGATCAGCGCCAAGTCCTCGACGATCGACGACAAGAAAACGCTCGTACCCGCATCGAGCGTCGAAGAGAAGCGCGACGTCAATCAGACCAGCGCGCTGGGCCCGCTGATGACATGCAAGCGCCAGGGGGACCAGGCGACCTGCCGTATGCGGCAGGATGCCCTGCGTTCACTCCTGAGCTGCGGCAAGTCCAGTGGCCCAGCATGAATAACTTCAAGCCCGACGTACCTGAGAAGTACGACGGCAAGACACATCCGTCGGAGTTCCTCATCATCTACACCATTGCGGTGCAGGCTGCCGGGGGACGAGACGAGAAGATACTCGCCAATTACTTCCCGCTGGTGCTCAAGACAAATGTCAGATCTTGGCTCATGCACTTGCCGGAGAACTCTATTTCTTCTTGGGCCGACCTGTGCCATCAGTTTGTCGGCGCCTTCACGGGTGGCCACAAGCCCCATGGCCAGGAGAGTGACCTGCCCATACTTGCCCAGAAGGAAGGAGAGTCCCTGCGAAAATATATCCAGAGATTCAGCCGTGTCCAGCACAACATCCCGGACGTCCACCCTGCCGCGGTTATTAGCGTGTTCCATCAGAACGTGCGTAACCGCCGGATGAGGGAGGAGATGGCGATGTGCAAGATAAGGGACGTCAGCGAGCTGTATGCCCTGGCCGACAAGTGCGCACGCGCTGAGGAGGGGAGGAAACTCCTCGGAGAGGATACTGGAGCAGGGGGATCAGATAGTGAGGATGCCGCCCCGGCAAAGAAGAACCGGCGGCGGAACAACAGAAAGAAGAAGAACAAGAAAGTGCTAGTCGTTGAGCAGTCCGGCAAGGAGGCCGGCGCCAAGAAGGCCCAGGCTGGTAGCTCCGGCAAGGAGGCTGCAGCGTGCGCCAATTGCCAGACTGTGGCGGGTGCCGACAAGCAGGACGGCTCCGACAAGCAATACTGCAAGATCCATCGCACCAAGGGCCACGACCTCCAAAACTGCAAAAGAGTCGAGTACCTCGTCGAGCAGCAAAAAGCTGAGTACGAGCGGTGCGACAAGGAGAAGGCCCAGGGAGGTGATGGGGGGTCCGGCAAGAAGCGGTCGTTCCAAGGAATTAACACGGGAAGGAGCAAGCCGAAGGGGAAGATCACGCTGCCAATGACATTTGGCGGAGAGCTGAACTTCAGGACTGAGAGGATCACCTTTGACGTTGCCGATATCCCATTGCCTTACAATGGGATACTTGGCCGTCCAGCGCTCGCCAAGTTCATGGCAGCCTCTCACTACGCCTACAACATGCTCAAGATGCCAGGCCCGATAAGCGTCATCTCTGTCCATGGCGACAAGAAGGATGCCCTTATCTGTGCCGACAAGATTTACCGGGATGCAGCAGCCGCAACAGATAGCAAGACACTTGCCGTTGAAGCTCCCGGGGGGAAGAACAAGACCAAGTCTGGCAAGAGCTCTGGGGCCCACTCCGGCAAACGCACCTCTTCGGAGTGCTGCGCTACCATCGAGGACGCACCATCGAGCTCCACCGGCAAGTGCAAGAAGGCAATGGCAGCTCCACCAGAGACAAGGAAGGTGTCCGCCAAGGAGGACGGCACTGGTGGTACTTTCACCATCAGTGCCACGCTTGACCCCAAATAGGAAAGCGCGCTCGTTGCTTTCCTGCGGGCGAATGTCGACGTGTTTGCATGGCAACCATCTGACATCCCCGGTGTTCCCAGGAAAGTGATTGAGCACAAGCTTGCCGTTTGTCCTCACGCGCGGCCCGTCAAGCAGAAAGTTAGAAAACAAGCAGTGGAGCGTCAAGAGTTTATCGCAGAAGAAATCAAGAAGCTGGAAGCAGCATGCCTTGTCAGAGGCGTGCTCCATCCCACGTGGTTGGCCAATCCTGTCGTCGTGCGTAAAGCAAATGGGAAGTGGAGGCTTTGTATAGACTTCACCGATGTGAATAAAGCTTGTCCCAAAGATCCATTTCCCTTGCCGCGCATTGACCAGATTGTTGACTCCACGGCTGGATGTGAGTTGCTTTCATTTCTTGATGGATATTCAGGATACCACCAGATCTTTATGGCTGAAGAAGATGAAGAGAAGACCGCGTTCATTACTCCATGTGGCACTTACGGCTTCATACAAATGCCCTTTGGATTGAAGAATGCCGGTTCAACTTTTGCAAGAGTGGTCCATACTGCTTTTGAACCACAGATACACAGAAATGTAGAAGCATACATGAATGACATAGTGGTCAAGAGCAAAGATAGGGCTACTCTGATACAGGACCTAGATGAAACCTTTGCGAATCTGCGCAAGATACAACTCAAGCTCAACCCCGAGAAGTGCGTGTTTGGAGTTCCTTCCGGCAAGCTTCTCGGGTTCTTTGTGTCTCAGAGGGGGATTGAAGCCAACCCCGACAAGATCAAAGCCATCGAGCAGATCGAAGCTCCGAAGCGCGTCAAGGATGTACGAAGGCTTGCCGGCTGTGTGGCTGCTCTCAGCAGGTTTATCTCTAAGTCTGCGGAACGCGCCTTGCCGTTTTTCAAAATTTTGAAAAAGGCAGGTCCAATGAAATGGACTCCGGAAGCGGAGGCAGTGCTGCAAGACTTGAAGAGGTACCTGTCCTCCACTCCAATACTTGTCGCACCTAAGCCACAAGAGAAGTTGCTGCTGTACCTAGCAGCAACCAATCAAGTGGTTAGTGCTGCGTTAGTAGCGGAAAGGGAGACAGATGATGACCCAACAGCCCCGGCAAGCACATCCAGCGACAAGTAGGGGGCTTCCCCGACAAGCTCTGGCCCCGACAAGGACGGAACTGCGCAGATGCAAGAGGAGGTACGGAAGAAGATGGTGCAGCGCCTAGTCTACTTTGTCAGCTCCCTTCTCCAGGGGGCTAGATCAAGGTACTCTGGTGTGCAAAAGCTGCTTTTCGGCCTTCTCATGGCCTCGAGAAAGCTGCGCCATTACTTCCAAGCACATGAGATAACAGTGGTCACTCGCTTTCCGCTGAAGAGAATACTGCAAAATCCGGAATCGACAGGCAGGATTGTCGAGTGGGCACTCGAACTATCAAGCTTTGGCCTCAAGTTTGAAAGCACTTCAACTATCCAGAGCAGAGCATTGGCAGAATTCATAGCAGAGTGGACGCCAATGCCAGACGAAGAGATTCCAGAGACGAGCATCCCCGTCAAGGAAGCGAGCAAAGAATGGATAATGTACTTTGATGGTGCCTTCTCGCTGCAAGGCGCCGGTGCTGGCGTGCTGATTGTCGCACCCACCGGAGAGCACCTCAAGTACGTGGTCCAGATGCACTTTTCCAAGGAGCAAGCGACAAACAATACTGCAGAGTATGAAGGATTGCTTGCCGGTCTCAGAATCGCGGCAGACCTTGGGATTAAGAAGCTGATTGTAAGGGGTGACTCACAGTTGGTTGTCCGCCAAGTAAACAAGAACTACCAGAGTCCGTTGATGGAAGCATACGTTGATGAAGTGAGAAAGCTTGAAGAGCACTTTGACGGCCTACAAATGGAGCATGTTCCAAGGGCTCAGAACGACATCACAGATGGCCTGTCAAAGTGCGCCGCACTTAAGTTACCTGTGGAACCAGGGATCTTCGTGCTCAAGCTGACTCAGCCATCCGTAACACCGTCAACTGGGCAAAACAAGAAGAGGAAGTTGATTTCTGGCGACTACTTTCCGGCAGAGCTTCCTGAAGCCGCCGCCAAGAAGGTCCCTAAAGTCAACACCAACAATGCTGAGGAGCGGTCTGCTCCTGCAAGCTCTAGGGCTTGTACAGTTGAAGCAGACGTTCCCGACAAGTTTTGCCCTGGCAAGCTTGCTGGGGAACATCAAGCTCCGGTTGAGATGCAGGTTCTTGTCATAGAAGCGGATGTTCCCGCAGCAGCAGATATGCCTTTGGTCCTCGTTGTCGAGCCACAGGCTCCAACGTGGGCACAACAAATTGTCCATTTCCTCCAGACAGGAGAACTTCCCGAAGAGCCAGAAGAAGCAGAAAGAGTAACCCGGCAGTCAAGTATGTATCAGTTTGTCGGCAACGAACTGTACAGAAGAAGACTCAACGGTGTGAAATTAAAGTGTATTCCTCGGGAAGATGGACAAAAGTTGTTGGCAGAGATACACAGAGGCATATGTGGCCACCACATTGGCGCCAGAGCACTTGCCGGCAAGGCGTTCCGGCAAGGTTTCTTCTGGCCAGAAGCCCTCCAGGATGCAACTACACAAGTAACAAAGTGTGAAGCGTGCCAGTTCCATTCTAAGCAGATACACCAACCAGCTCAAGCTCTCCAGACGATCCCTTTATCCTGGCCATTTTCGGTCTGGGGGCTCGACATCCTCGGCCCCTTTCCCCGCGCAGCCGGGGGCTTTGAGTACTTGTACGTCGCAATCGACAAGTTCACAAAGTGGCCGGAAGTGGAACCAGTGAGAAAGGTGACCGCACAGTCAGCAGTCAAGTTCTTCAGATCAATTGTTTGCCGTTTCGGAGTCCCTAACAGGATCATCACCGACAACGGCACACAGTTCACAAGTCGCACCTTCATGCAGTACGTCCAAGACCTTGGCGCCAAGGTCTGCTTCGCTTCTGTTGCTCACCCGAGGAGCAACGGTCAAGCGGAGAGGGCAAACGCTGAAGTGCTGCGCGGGCTCAAGACAAGAACTTTCGACAGGCTGCCAGGCTGCACAAGTGCGGAAGAAACTGGATCGAGGAGCTGCCAGTGGTTCTTTGGTTGATCAGGACGACGCCAAATCGAGCCACTGGGCAGACACCCTTTCCTCTTGTCTATGGAGCAGAGGCAGTTCTCCCCACGGAACTCGTATACGGGTCGCCTCGAGTGCTCGCTTATGATGAGCTCGAGCAAGAGCAGCTGTAACAAGATGACGCGCTGCTCCTTGAGGAAGACCGTCTTCAGGCTGCTGTACGAGCTGCTCGATACCAGCAAGCTTTGCGCCGCTACCATAGCCGCAAAGTTAAAGCCAGAAGTCTCGAGGAAGGCGACCTTGTTCTTCGGCGCGTTCAGTCCGCCAAGAATTCCAACAAGTTGACGCCGAAGTGGGAAGGCCCTTATCGGGTGAAACAAGTCACAAGGCCCGGCGCTGTCCGCCTTGAGACCGAAGATGGCTTACCGGTGAGCAACTCCTGGAACATTGAGCATCTTCGCAAGTTTTACCCATAAGGCGCGGTTGCCGTGATCCGCTCCGGCAACCACCTTTTGTACAAGTCTTGCCGTTGTTGCATGTAATCCTTTGTACAAAGCCGGGCGCAGATCCCGTGCAACAGTAAAGCTTATATGCCTCGCACAACTTGTCTTTTCATGCCTTTTTATTTTTGCATATACCATCTGACACTTTGTGCAGCACCTACTCCCGGTAAGCAATAACGAGCCCGAGAGCTCCATATCTATATTCTCTCTTCTGCCTTCTTTCTCCAGCAGAAGAAGGTTACCTCGCGCACAAGTTTGACGGGGGGAAAGGAAGATGGTGGTGTGGACCAGGCGCCGTTCAAGAAAGCATTGCCTTGCCGGGAAGCAAACAACACAAATGCTAAGTTGCCAAAGTTTGAGCAATCAAAATTTTAAATTTTTGAGTTATCTTCCTTGAACGACCTCACTTTGTATGGAAAACCTGTGCGCGGAGGAACCAACTCGTGGCTAGCCGCGCCCTTACTTTGTTTCGAGCACGCTCAACGGCTTAAGTGTGCTGCAACAAGTGTCGCGCCCTTACTTCGTTTTCGAGTTCGCTCAACAGTTTAAGTGTGCTGCGACTAGTTGCGACAAGGTTCTTGTCGGCAACGGCACTACCGGTAGGCTGCTGAAGTTCCGCACTCAGCGCTCGCAGCAAAGGTGCCCGCGCCGGCAAGTTCCCTAAAAGCGTAGGGTGAAAACATACAAAGCAAAGGAATCAAGTAGAGGAAACAACATTGCGTTCAGTGCCTAAGATAAAGTTATATTACAAAATGACTTGTCGCAGTTCTAATAGACTATTGTTCATAACGTGGTTGGCAGCGACAAGGAAAGAAGAAAGTAAACAGGACTAATCCGCGCGGTCGCCCTCGACCCTCTTGATGCCGCCCACCTTGTTCACAATAGGAGTGACGAGAGCCTTAAGCGCCTCCTGGTCAGCGTCCGGCGGCAAAGTCCTGAGGACGTTGGTGAGGTTGAGGCCTGGGTTGCGGTGCGCTATCTTCATCAACACCTTCTCGAGGGCCCCCGCGCAGAGCCTGCGCGACTCGTCCGCCAGCTGCTTTGGGATCCTCTCCCGGAGCTGCTGAAGGGTCGTCGCCACTCCCGAGAAGAACAAAGTCAGCTTGGCGCTGGGGTGGAGGCTCTCGTCGGTGGAGTACCCGAGATGCTCCGCCCCCAGCTCCGCCAGCTCCTTGTCGATGTCCACGGCAGCATTGACAAGGCCTTCCATCCACAGCTCGACGGTCTGCCTAAAGTTGTTCTGGGAGATGGCGGCGCTGTCCAGCAGCGCCTTCTCGGCCCTGAGCTCCTCCTTCAGGGTCGCCTCCCGCTCTCTGGCGCCGTCAAGCGTCGTGGTGAGAGTGGACAGCTTTAGCTCCAGATCGGCGACATAATCCTTAGCGACGGCGAGCTCCTTGCCCTTCTCGGAGAGGCGGACCTGCAGCTCAAAATGGCTGTGGGCATCCTTCTCCCTCTCGAGCTTCAGTGCGGCAACCTCCTCGCCACTCGTCTTGAGGTTGGCCTCCAGTTGCGCCACCTTCGCCTCCAAGTCCCTCTTGGCGGTCTCGGCAGCCGCAGCAGCATCCTTCGCTTCCTGCAGAGCTCCGCCAAGAGATTGTTCACGCGCGGCAAGCTCGTCCTCGTGGCTGTCGAGGTTGACCTTCCGCTGCGTCAGTTCGCCTTCTCGCCGGGACAACTCCTCGGCGGCAAGCCGTTGCTGCTCCTCTACTTCAGCCTTCTCAAGAATGAAGGCCTGATGAGCCTCGGCAAGCTGCTCCCGCTCCTCCGCCAAGGATCGGAGAGCTGCTTGGTTGTTGGTCGGAGCTCTTCGGCGCGCTTCTCCAAGTCGGCGCCCGCCTTGGCGACCAGAGCCTCTCGGGACTCCAGCTTGGCCTGCCGTGCGCGGTACAAAGCCAGAAGCTTGCGCAGCAACTGCTCCTCCTCGGGCTCGCTGCTGCTGCTTGGCGCGTCGACGAGCTTCAGTCCGGCGGAGCCAAGGACCTCCCCGTCGAAGACCTCTCCCTCAGCAGGCGCCCTAGACATGGACGCCCACGGGAGCTGGATGAAGACGCCGTTGCCGGCCTCCAGATAGGCGCCTGGCTCGGCCACGGCAGCAGAGGGATCGGCAGTCGGCGCAGCGTCTGACGCTCCTGCGGCCTCAGGGCCGTCAGTGCGACTGCCGGATCCCTCCTCAGCTGCCGCGCCAGCAGCCTTGGCGGTCTCGTCGGTGGCAGACTCGTCAGCACCGGCCGCCTCTTCGGTAGCGGCGGCGTCGCTGGTGTTGCTGATGTCTGCACACGCTTCTACTCTTGTAGACTATGTTGGGCCTCCAAGCGCAGAGGTTTGTAGGACAGCAGCAATTTCCCTCAAGTGGATGACCTAAGGTTTATCGAACTCAGGGAAGTAGAGGTTGAAGATGGTCTCTCTCAAGCAACCCTGCAACTAAAATACAAGAAGTCTCTTGTGTCCCCAACACACCTAATACACTTGTCAGATGTATAGGTGCACTAGTTCGGCGAAGAGATGTTAAATGGCAAGTGATATGGATGGCAAAACAAAGTAATATAAATCTGTAATAAAAAGTGCAACAAGCAAACAAGTGGTAAACGTGAGCACAAATGGTATTGCAATGGTGGAAACAAGGCCTAGGGATCATACTTTCACTAGAGGCAACTCCCAACAACATTAACATAATCGAATCACATGATATTTCCCATAAAACATGCAATGGAGACGCACCCGGAGGTCATTCCTTCGTGGTCAAGAGAGGACTAGAATTATGTAGGGCTACAAAAGCACACCTCAAAGTTCGTAGTTCTCAATCTAAGGATTTCCCAATGTCACCGCGGCCATCCAAAGAGAGTCCCACAATCACCACAACATATCTAAAGGATAATCAAAGACAAGCACCAAGAGACTCTCAATCTTCAATCAACACACAAAAGAGGAAATCACTCATGAAAATATTTTTCTAATCCATGTCCAATAGACCGCTGTCACCTTGGTCTCGGGGATTATACTAGATAAAGACAAGTGAGTACATCAATCCAATACATAGAGGAAGGGGAAATATCATGGGATCACCCTAGATTAACATAGCCTATGATCACAACGATGATCACATCATGGGAGAGAGAGATAACCACATAGCTACACGTACGAGCCCTCGGCCCCGGAGGAAACTACTCACGCATGGACATGGTGAGGAGGAGGTTGATGATGGTGTTGATGGAGAGGTGTAGCCCCGCGAGGAGGAGACGGACGGCGGCAGCCACGGAGGCGGCGGCGGCGGCCCTTGGGGGCGCGGCGGCGGCGGCGGCCCTAGGGGGCGGCGGTGGCCCTAGGGGGCAGCGGCCCCTTGGCCCCCCTTCTTCCTTGTAGATGGTGCTCCAATGGTGCTGGTCCTCCCCTCCAAGACGGCGGCTCGGGAGGAGGAAAATTCGTGGTCCTTGGTGACCTAGGTTTCCTCTCTTTATATAGACTCTCGGATTCCCGTCATCAGATTTTGGGCCTCAGTAAAATAGGCTTTACTCGGCCGTCCGGACTCCAATTTGGACGAATTTTATATCCAGAAGCATCGCCTCGAAATTCCCCACAACTTTCACAACTAGATTTTTCCGTTTGACGTCGCCTTCTGGCCGGAACGTGACCATCTTTAAAAAACGTTCTCAGACATATTTCAGGAAAGTCAGAGTCCTACTCCAATACGACTCCTTTTGCGTTTTTGTCAATTTCCAAGTAATTCCTACACAATAAAGTGTAAAACAAGAACATTGTGCACTTTTGCAACCATTAGTAGGTTAGTCCAAATATGATCAAAAGTGTATGGAAGTGCATAAATATCATAGCAATATCACACAAAAAGGGCATGGAGCAAGCAGAAATTATAGATACGTTTTGGACGTATCAACATCCCCAAGCTTAATTCCTGCTCGTCCTCGAGTAGGTAAATGATAACAAGCATAATTTCTGTGGTGACATGCTATTAACCATATAAGAACTTTTTACAGTCACATGACAAAAGCTTACTGAGATAATGAATCTGTAGTAATTAAGTTGCCTCATGAGAAAATCGCAAAGAACTGAAAGTTTTACAATATGATACTGAAACACTCAAAAGATTTGTAGTGAGCATGGTGTGCAAATATGACAAAGTGATATCTCGCTTGCCCCCTTTAGTGAAGAAAAACATAAATGCAGGGGCACCTCCAAGGTTTAAGTGACGACTAGATACAATGATTTTAGAATAAACGATATCATAATCTTTTAAAAGACAATGGTACTTTGGGACAATGCACATTACACTCAGAATGACAATCATGCTCTCAATAGTTGGTGCTTTAAAGAAAGTGGAGACTCTTGAACCATGGCTTTTGTTGGCAATGTTGAAAACCCGTGGTCGGAAACAAAAACTAAACATGTACCAGAGCTCTTGGTTTTAAAAACAGAGGTAAAAATTATTTTTTTAGAATATGCATATTTCGTCAACGAATGCTAGTAGATAACTCAATTACTTCTCGAGCTGGACAAGTTTCGAGGAACGGCTCCCGCATGAGGACGATCACATCCTCTTAATCTCCTTTGTTTACCACTGCCAAAGTTTTCTGATTTCTCATGAACAAAGCGTGAAGGAGGGTTTGTTTGTTGTATTATTTTTTAATGAGCCGGGCGCACTCTTTGCCAGTTCCTTCTCGTATTAGGGGTTTGCACATTAGACATGCAATTCCGGGGTGAAGCTTGTCCAACTTAAAAAGATCATGAATTAACTACTACTTCCTCATGAGCTAAAACAGAGGCACAAAAGAGAAATGCTTTTTTTTGAATAATTTCGAGATGGTACATGAAAGTCTTCGTTAGGAATGGCAGGTAAATACCATGTATAGGAAGGTATGGTGGACTCATATGGCATAACTGGTTTAAAGGATTTTGTATGCACAAGCAGTCAGTCCGCCTAGTACAGGCGAAGGTTAGCAAAAGACTGGGAGCGACCAACTAAGAGAGCAATGACGGTCATAATCATGCAGAGCGACAAAGCAACATTGAATCAGGCATGGAAGTTATATCGCTACTCAGAAATTAAAGATCATCAAGGCTTGATAGACTTTCTTTACAGTCTTAAATATGCGTGAGCATACGCCAAGTCAATCAAAATAAATTCTTGAAGGAAGATATCACTAAACCATACCACATCATAGGCAAATAAATCATGTTGGTACTCCAATAACACATTGGGAACCCCCCAGCTATTTGAGACTAACCATAAGAAAACATGAACTACTAAGCACCATTATGCACATAGCATTTTTATCATAGACATATCGACCAGTGCAACAGAAGCCAACTCTCTTAACAAGATAAGCATGATAACTAAAGAGAGTTCCAGCGACCAACTAAATAAAAGCTCTTTAAAAAGATAAGCATGGAAACTAAGAGCTAAGCATGATAGTAGCTATTGAAAGACAAAGAACACACACAGCAAGGATAGACATGAAAATTCTATGTTATGTTCTAGGTTGAAGTGGAGCGGGTCTCTCTCCCACACAAAGAAAGCTGAGTTCCAACTCGTTATGAAAAGCAAGCAAAGCTAAAGAAAACTAAAAAGGAAACTAAAAGCAAGACGCTCCAAGCATAACACATAACACATGAAGTGATAAAAATATAGTGGAACGAAAGACGAACTGATAATTGTTGATGGAGAAGGGGATGCACGGGGGCATCCCCAAGCTTAGACGCTTGAGTCTTCTTCAATATTTCTTGGGGGTGCACGGGGGCATCCCCAAGCTTGAGCATTTGACACTCCTGAATCTTTTTATCATCTTCCCTCGCACACTTGAAAACTCCCTTCATACATAACTCATCATAATCTGATTAGCGAGGTTAGTACCCTTAATAAAATAATTGTTCCCTGCTGGATATAAGGATATTCTTGAAGGTCTACTGTTTCTCAAGATTGCCAAAAGGTTTTTGCAAAGAAAAAGCAAGCTCAAGGTTTGCAAAATGAAGGAAAGGCAAAACAGGACAGAATCTGTGAAAAACAGACCAGCAGGTAGTAAATGATTTTTTTCGGGGCACTTCTGCAACTCTAATATAAAAAACTCAGAACAGATGGCCGAAACCAAATTGTATAGAGCACGCTGTCAAAAAAATTCAGACCAAAAAGATGATCTGGTGATTTTATACGAATTTTTCTATCCAAGGACAGAATCTGTTTCCTGGACAGCACGTCACAACTTTTGAAATTTCTTGCAATCAGAGGCTACACTTGGCACAAAGCTGAAAAGTAAAGATACAATGATGATGCTACTGTAGTAACAACATCAAGACACAACAAAAGCAAAATAAAATTTTATTCATTGTGGGCTGCCTCCCAAAAGCGCTTTCTTTTATGCCTTTAAGCTAGGCATAAGACTTTAATGATGCTCTCGTAGGAATAAGAGTTGAAGAACAAAAGAGAGCATCAAGAAGCAAATACCAAACACATTTAATCCTAACATGCTTCCTATGCATAGGAATATTGCAATAGAATAATTCATTGAAGCACAAAGCAATAAGCATAAGAAGGCAAAACAAGCGTAACTTCAAAATATTCACCATAAAAAGAGGAAACTTCTTATTATTAAGATATTTAGAACCATGTCTCCCTCTCTCATTATAAATTTTAGTGGCATCATGGATGAACTCAACAATATAACTATCACATAAGGCATTATTTCCATGATCCAAAAGCATAAAAGTGTCATTACTCTTCATATAAGCAAAATCTTTCTTATTAGGAATAGTGAGAGTAAGACTATCATAACCATCATGGTAATCATCGTATTTAGGAGGCATATCATAATCATAATAAATTTTATCCTCAATAGTAGGTGGACTGAAAATATCATATTCATCATTGTAATCATCATATATAGGAGGCATAGTACCATCAAAGTAAATGTTCTCCTCAAAAGTTGGGGGACTAAAAATATCATGTTCATCAAACGTGTCATCCCCAAGCTTAGAGCTTTCCATGTCATTAGCAATGTTGATATTAAATAAAAACATACTAATAACATCACCACCATCATGATTGTTATGCAAATAATAAAGTTCCAAAGGTTTTTTAATTTTCTCTTCGAACACATCATGTCCAAGTTCAAGGTAGAGCTTATAAAGCTCTCTCATATTTTTGTTGTTTTCCATTAAGCAAAACTAGTGAAAATAAAAACAAGAAACAAAAAGATTTAATTGCAAGATCTAAAGATATACCTTCAAGCACTCACCTCCCCGGCAACGGCGCCAGAAATAGCTTGATGTCTACACACGCTTCTACTCTTGTAGACTATGTTGGGCCTCCAAGCGCAGAGGTTTGTAGGACAGCAGCAATTTCCCTCAAGTGGATGACCTAAGGTTTATCGAACTCAGGGAAGTAGAGGTTGAAGATGGTCTCTCTCAAGCAACCCTGCAATTAAGATACAAGAAGTCTCTTGTGTCCCCAACACACCTAATACACTTGTCAGATGTATAGGTGCACTAGTTCGGCGAAGAGATGTTAAATGGCAAGTGATATGGATGGCAAAACAAAGTAATATAAATCTGTAATAAAAAGTGCAGCAAGCAAACAAGTGGTAAACGTGAGCACAAATGGTATTGCAATGGTGGAAACAAGGCCTAGGGATCATACTTTCACTAGAGGCAACTCCCAACAACATTAACATAATCGAATCACATGATATTTCCCATAAAACATGCAATGGAGACGCACCCGGAGGTCATTCCTTCGTGGTCAAGAGAGGACGAGAATTATGTAGGGCTACAAAAGCACACCTCAAAGTTCGTAGTTCTCAATCTAAGGATTTCCCAATGTCACCGCGGCCATCCAGAGAGAGTCCCACAATCACCACAACATATCTAAAGGATAGTCAAAGACAAGCACCAAGAGACTCTCAATCTTCAATCAACACACAAGAGAGGAAATCACTCATGAAAATATTTTTCTAATCCATGTCCAATAGACCGCTGTCACCTTGGTCTCGGGGATTATACTAGATAAATACAAGTGAGTACATCAATCCAATACATAGAGGAAGGGGAAATATCATGGGATCACCCTATATTAACATAGCCTATGATCACAACGAAGATCACATCATGGGAGAGAGAGATAACCACATAGCTACACGTACGAGCCCTCGGCCCCGGAGGAAAGTACTCACGCGTTGACATGGTGAGGAGGAGGTTGATGATGGTGTTGATGGAGAGGTGCAGCCCCGCGAGGAGGAGACGGCCGGCGGCAGCCACGGAGGCGGCGGTGGCGGCCCTTGGGGGTGCGGCGGCCCTAGGGGGCAGCGGCCCCTTGGCCCCCCTTCTTCCTTGTAGATGATGCTGCAATGGTGCTGGTCCTCCCCTCCAAGACGGCGGTTCGGGGGGAGGAAAATTCGTGGTCCTTGGTGACCTAGGTTTCCTCTCTTTATATAGACTCTCGGATTCCCGTCATCAGATTTTGGGCCTCAGTAAAACGGGCTTTACTCGGCTGTCCGGACTCCGATTTGGACGAATTTTATATCTAGAAGCATAGCCTCGAAATTCCCCATAACTTTCGCAACTAGACTTTTTCCGTTTGACATCGTCTTCGGGCCGGAACGTGACCATCTTTAAAAAACGTTCTCAGACAGATTTTAGGAAAGTCAGAGTCCTACTCCAATACGACTCCTTTTGCGTTTTTGTCAATTTCCAAGTAATTCCTACACAATAAAGTGTAAAACAAGAACATTGTGCACTTTTGCAACCATTAGTAGGTTAGTCCAAATATGATCAAAAGTATATGGAAGTGCATAAATATCATAGCAATATCACACAAAAAGGGCATGGAGCAAGCAGAAATTATAGATAAGTTTTGGACGTATCAGTTGCCACGCGCGTCCTCCTCGGCGGCGACCTCCGTCTCCATGGGCTCTGCGGCGGACGGGTCTGACAGAAGAAAAGAAGAAGAAATAAAAATAGTCAAGCGAATATCCAAAAAAGAAGATCAAAAGGAGAAAAGTCCAAGGGTTTACCTGCGCGGGCCTCCTCCTCGGTGGGGTTCCTTGCCGGGGAGCTCTCCCTCGGCGGCGTGGTGGTAGCTCCCGCCGGCGAAGGGCCGCTAGCGCCATCTCTTGGCGGGGTGCTCGCCCTTGGCGGGGTTCTCGCCCTTGGCGGGGCGCTCGCCCTTGGCGGAGTGTTCTCCCTTGCCGGGGAGCTCCCCCTTGGCGGTGCGGTCGAGACGCGCGGCACGTCGGGTTGGTCTTTTGGCGCTCCTGATGCTGCTGCTCTGCTTCTGCACAAGTCAACAAACAAAACATCAACAAGGATAGAAGACCCACATGCCCGACAAGCGGAAAGTGGACAAAGGACTTACGCTGGGGGCTGCGCTGGGGGCTGCTCTGGAGAACGGCTGTCGGGTCCGACAAGCTTGTCGCAGACGCACCCCCTGCTGCTGCGGCGGGCTCGTCCTCGATGACGATCACCAGGACCTTGGCCCTCTTCGCCGCCCTCTGGGCCAGAGTTCTGGAAGAAAGACAGGTTCAGAGTCAGGTAAAAGAGATACAAGACAAGAAACAACAGAAAATCAAAGAAGTCCGAGAATTGCGAAGACTTACTCTTCTTCCTCCTCGTCGGAGCTGAGCGCGGAGAAGTCAAAATCCGGCTCGCGCACCCCGGTGCGAGGAGGCGGGGGAGTGGGCTCCCTCGGCCGCTTGGCGGGAGCAGGGACGGTGGTCTGAGAAGACCCCGCTCCGGTTGCCGCCGAAGCGCGAGGGGCGGCGGGAGAGAGGCGCCAGTCCGGGAAGATCCCCCTCCTGCTGCCGTTGAAGCATGAGGCGCTCCCTTGGCGGCCTTGCTCGTCGCGGCGGTGCGTGTCGGGCAGCGCTGCGGCTGCTGGCCCGCCTGCCGCCCCGTCACGTCTGCGGCCTTGCGGAGGCGCCTCCTTGTCGGAGCTGGAGGACTTGCTGGTGGCGGTGAGCTACCCGAGGACGAAGATGAGGAGCCGAGGTCCAGCGAGCCGCCCGAGTCCTCGGCAGGATCGCTTGACCCGACGCCCTGCTCGGTGGGCCCGCTCGACTCGGCGCCTTGCTCGGTGGGCTCGCTTGTCCCGGCGAGTCGCCCGGCAAGCTTCCCCGCTTTGCGAAGCTCTTCCTCTTCGGCAAGACTTGTCGCCTCCGCTGCCTCCGCTTCCTCCATAGTATACCCAAACTCGCCCGCGGCCCTGGCTGCCGCTGCCTCTTCCAACCTAGTGGCAATATATGCCATCTCCTGGTCGGTGGTGTCGCGGGTGAGTCCCTTCTTCTCGTCGGCGTCGACTGGCAGTTCCACCAAGTTGTCGAAGAATGTCTGGACAGCTTCGTCGGAAGGTTCCCGCCAAGTGGGGTCAATCCCGTGGGAATCGCACAGCGGCATCACTGCACGGATGGCGCTGAGCGACGAGCTGTTGCACAGCGGAACTACGCCTGGCGGCAACGCGAACCACTCAGGATGGGCAGAGTCGTACTTGAACAGTGCTTGAAGCATCGCGTTGAGCTCCAGGACAGTAAAATTGTAATTGAGGCCCGGGCGCAGCCTCATGATGTCTGCCGCGTTCTCAAACTCCCAAGCGGCCCTCTTCCTCTCCTGCAAAGGGGCGATGCGGCGACGGAGAAAGTCTGTTCCCACTGCTCCAACAGTGAGTTTGGCTTGCCGGAGGTGAAGGATCCGGGTAGTGGCTATCTTCAGCATGTCGTCCTCAGGGGCCAGGTCACTCCAGTCGTTGCCGCGTACTACTGCGACTTGGCGCCAGGAAGTGAATGGCTGCGGGTCATCCTCTATGATCCAACACTAGTTGGCCCTCCACTCATCCCACTTGCCGCGGAGCTCCCCCGTCAAGTAAGCCTCTTTCTTATGGGTCCTAGAGATCCAAGAGATTCCGCCAGACAGAGGTGACCCTGCCTCGACTCGAGGTATGAAGTAATGGCGGAAAAGAGCTACATTGGGGTAAACTCCGACGAAATTTTTGCACAGATGTGCGAAAATGGCCATGGTCAAGACGGCGTTTGGGGTGAAGTCAAGGAGATGAAACCCGTAGGTATTCATGATGTCGCAGAAGAACTCCGAAAAGGGCGGGCAGAGCCCGCAGTAGAAGAACAGAGGAAAAAAGGCATAGCCACCCGGGAACATCTCGCAGGCTACGGCGGGGAGTACCTTGGTGCGCGGATGCGCCTTTGTCTCCCTCGACCAGAAAAGGTAGAAGGTTTTCTTCAGCTCCTCCGCGTCAAGCTTTGGCGGGAAGACCGCCATCTTCTTCCGCATTGCTACTAGCCGCAGCGCCTCGACGGACTT
Source organism: Secale cereale (assembly GCA_902687465.1). NCBI lineage: Eukaryota > Viridiplantae > Streptophyta > Magnoliopsida > Poales > Poaceae > Secale > Secale cereale. The sequence goes on along the minus strand of LR738714.1, from coordinate 820,059,812 downwards.
CGCGGACTTCGCCTTCTCGCCTTTCGGAGCCATGGCGGGAACGGGGGAGGAGGCCGACGGTGCTGGTGGTGCTGGTGGCGGCGGAGGGGGCGGAGCGCTGCTCTCTTTCGACCTTCAGGGAGGAGGGGAGTGGCGGGGGTTTCTGAAGATTGAGGAAGCAACGGGCGAATGGAAGGAACAGCCCCTGTTTCCCCTGCTTTTAAGGGGGGAGAGGGGGACGTTCCGCATTTCCCCATTAAAGAAACAGGCCACGATCTCTCCCACGACGCCGCGATCGACGCGTGCCGTTAGGGAGGGGCGCGGTGGATACGGAGTGGGATACGACGTGCCGCAGGCCGCGCGTGCCTGTGCACTGTTTTGGGCCTGGCCCAACAGCGCTCGGCACCGTGTATGGCCCAGGCCCGGGGGCTCCTGTCGGTGTGCTAAAGTAGGGGTACCTTAGTATCCCGAACTCGTGCACGGGCAGTTGCAGCATCCCGTGGCAGGGCTTGCCGTGCGACCGCCAAGGTCCACTGTGGTTCCTTTGGAGCTATTCAAGAACAAAGTATTCAAGTTAAAGAGACAAGGCCCCGGCAAGAGGAGCTTGCCGGGAAGGCCACTCAAGGCTCAAGATCACTTCTTTGGCGCGAGACCCTGGCAAGAGGAGCTTGCCGGGGAGGCCGAACAAGGCGTTCCAAGAGAACTTGCCGCGACGCGCCACGCGTCCCGGCAAGGCCTGGTGAGCGACAAGCTCCCGGGCGCGACAAGATAGCGGCCGCGGCAAGGCGCTTGCCGCGGCAAACTTCCACTAAGTACCCGCGCTCCAGCACATCCACCCACGTGTCGCTCTGGGACCCTTCCAGGCGCACGTGGCGGAAGGCTGTGCAGCCTGGGGTACACGGTGGCAAGCTGCGATGACAAGGCCACCGTCGTGGCAGACGGTGGCGCCCTGACGGACGCTATTTGCACTGTTTGGGGCGACGGCGACGGGCATTTAATGCCCTTGTCCCCTGCCGTCAGAGTTAGGTATAGGGCACTATACAAACACTGTTCCATCTACCACCATTTTTACGTTTTTACCCTCACCTGTGTTGCCACCTGTCGGTGACCCCTTTGACCTATAAAAGGAGGCCCATGCGCAACGTAGAAGGGGTTCCGGACATCGATCATTCTCACGCTCGGTCGTGCTAGCGGTTAGAGCATCTTGTCGCTCTCCTCGCTCCCGAGCCAAGAACTCAATAATCAACCAAAGCAGGAGTAGGGTTTTACGCATTCGTGCGTCCCGAACCTGGGTAAACTACTCGCGTGCTCGCCTCGATCCGCTCTTTGTGCATCCTCCGCCCCCTTGCCGTACCGAGAAGGGGCTCCGGTCCCATAGGTGTTTGTGGGCGATCAGTTTCCCCGACAATAGCCCCCTAGGATAGATTGGTACCATTATCAGTTATAATGCTGTGTGGAAAGCCAAACCGGAAAATCACCTTTTTGATGAATTGAACCGCCGTTACTGCATCACACTTGCTAACTGGTTCTGCTTCAACCCATTTAGTAAACTTGTCCACCGCCACCAAAAGGTGGGTCTTCTTATCTTGGGATCTCTTGAAGGGCCCAACCATATGAAGCCCCCAAGTCGCTAACGACCAAGTAATTGGAATCATCCTCAATTCCTGCGCCGGTATATGAGCACGTTGTGAGAATTTCTGGCAAGCATCACATTTTCTGACCAAGTCCTCTGCGTCCGCATGAGCCGTCAACCATTAGAACCCATGACGAAAAGCTTTAGGAACCAAAGATTTTGAACCGGCATGATGACCGCAATCTCCTTCATGGATCTCCTTAAGAATATCACAGCCCTCCTCTGGCGACACACACCGCTGAAATGCCCCAGAAACGCTGCGATGATGAAGTTCTCCATTGACAATAGTCATTGATTTGGATCGCCGGACTATCTGCCTAGCCAAGATTTCGTCCTCTGGTAACTCAGCTCGGTTCATGTACGCCAGGTAGGGAAGCGTACAATCCGGAATAACATGAAGTGCCGCGACCAATTGTGCCTCCGGATCAGGAACGACCAAGTCCTTTTCTCTAGGTAACTGTACCGACGGATTGTGTAATACATCCAAGAAGGTATTGGGTGGCACCGGTTTACGTTGAGAACCCAGCCGGCTTAACGCCTCGGCCATTTCATTCTTTTGCCGGTCTATATGATCCACCTGATAACCCTTGAAGTGTCCAGCAACAGCGTCTACCTCTCGTTGATATGCTGCCATGAGTGGATCCTTGGAATCCCACTTGCCAGATACTTGCTGTGCCACCAGGTCTGAATCGCCAAAGCATTTAACCCGGCTTAAGTTCATCTCCTTGGCCATCCGTAAACCATGGAGGAGAGCTTCATACTCAGCTGCATTGTTAGTACCAGGGAACATTAAACGGAGGACATAATAGAACTTATCACCTCGTGGGGAAGTTAACACGACTCCAGCCCCCGAGCCCTCCAATTGCCTTGATCCATCAAAGTGAATAGTCCTATATGTGTGATCCGGCTTTTCCTTAGGTGCTTGCAACTCTGTCCAATCGTTGATGCAATCCACCAATGCTTGGGATTTTATCGCAGTACGGGGAACATACTTCAATCCGTGCGGGCTAAGCTCAATGGCCCACTTTGCAACCCGGCCACTAGCCTCTCTGTTCTGGATTATATCCCCCAACGGAGCTGAACTGACAACAGTGATTGGATGGCCTTGAAAATAGTGCTTTAGCTTCCGGTTTTCCATGAAGACTCCATACACCAATTTCTGCCAATGCGGATATCTCTGTTTTGACTCAATGAGCACCTCACTGACATAGTAAACCGGCCGTTGAACCGGATATTCTTTGCCTGCCTCCTTACGCTCTACCACAATGGCAACGCTTACCACACGAGCATTAGCAGCCACATACAGCAACAACGGCTCATTGTCAATTGGGCAGCAAGAACCGGTGGCTCTGCTAATTGCTTCTTTATGTCCTCAAACGCAGCATCAGCAGCATCACTCCAGATAAAGTGATCTGTCTTTTTCATCATCTGATAAAGCGGGACAGCTTTCTCCCCCAAACGGCTGATAAACCGGCTGAGCGCTGCAATACGGCCCGCCACGCGTTGGACATCGTTGATGCACGCCGGTTTAGCCAAAGATGTAATCGCCTTGATCTCCTCCGGAATAGCTTCGATTCCCCTGTTCGATACTAAGAACCCCAGGAGCTTGCCTGCCGGAACACCGAAAACACACTTCTCCGGATTAAGAATCATTTTATAAACCTAGAGATTGTCGAAGGTTTCTTTCAAATCTGTTATCAACGTCTCCTCTTTACTGGATTTCACCACAATGTCATCCACATATGCATGAACATTCCGCCCAATCTGTCCATGAAGGCAGTTCCGCACACAACGCTGATAGGTCGCCTGGGCACTCTTAAGCCCAAATGGCATAGACACATAGCAGAAGGCTCCAAATGGAGTTATAAAGGCCGTCTTCTCCTGGTCCTTAACTGCCATCTTGATATGATGATAACCTGAATATGCATACAAAAAACTTAGTCGCTCACAACCTGCCGTAGCATCAATGATCTGATCAATACGGGGGAGGGCAAAGGGATCAATTGGGCAAGCTTTGTTCAGATCTGTGTAATCAACACACATTTGCCAAGTGCCGTTTTTCTTAAGCACCAGCACCGGATTAGCCAACCACTCTGGATGAAAAACCTCAACGATGAAGCCTGCCGCCAAGAGCCTAGCCACTTCTTCTCCAATAGCTTTGCGCCTTTCTTCATTGAAGCGGCGCAGAAATTTCTTAACCGGTTTAAACTTAGGATCAATGTTGAGATTGTGCTCAGCGAGTTCCTCGGTACACCTGGCATGTCAGAAGGTTTCCATGCAAAGATGTCCCGATTCTCACGGATGAACTCGATGAGCGCGCTTTCCTATTTTAGATCTAGGTTAGCACTGATAGTAAACTGCTTGGATGAATCGCCAGGAACGAAGTCAACCTGCTTGGTCTCTTCAGCTGATTTGAACTTCAAGGCCAGATCATGCTCCATGGTTGCTTCCTTCAGCGGAGACATGTCCGCCGGATCAACATTATCTTTATAAAACTTCAGCTCCTCAGACCTCAGTTGCACAGACCGCCTCGGCATAAGCCGCATCACCTTCCTCGCACTCCAATGCAATCTTGCGACTCCCATGGACCGTAATAGTTCCCTTGTGGCCCGGCATCTTGAGCTGTAGATAAACATAACACGGCCTTGCCATGAACTTAGCGTAAACCGGCCGCCCGAATAGGGCGTGATATGGACTTCTGATCTTTACCACTTCAAAGGTCAAAGTCTTCGACCTAGAATCATGCTCATCTCCAAAAGTGACCTCTAGATCGATCTTGTCAATTGGATACGCCGATTTATCGGGCACCACCCCATGAAAAACTGCATTGGACTGCCGAAGCTTCTTATCTGTCAGCCCCATACGCCGGAAAGTCTCATAATATAGAATGTTGATGCTGCTGCCTCCGTCCATAAGCACCTTGGTAAACTTGTAGCCACCCACCTGAGGTGCCACAACTAGAGCCAGCTGACCCGGATTATCAACCCGGGGCGGATGATCCTCTCTGCTCCACACAATGGGCTGCTCTGACCAACGCAGGTAACGTGGCACCGCCGGTTCAACAGAATGTACTGCCCTTTTTAAAACCTTCTGATCACGCTTGCACAAGCTCGTGGTGAAGACATGATACTGCCCACTGCTTAGCTCCTTTGGATTATTCTGATATCCGGATTGCTGCTGCTGTTGACGCTGTTGATTTCCCTGATGGTTATAGCCGCCCTGGCCGTGCTGTTGGTTATGCTGATTGTGCCCGTTGTGGTTGCCGTTATTGCCTTGGTACCCTGACCCGGATCGACCACCTTGATAACCCGGCCCTTGAAAACCGGGGCCTGACCCGCCGGATGGTCCGTGATCGTACCGAGACCGGTTCATGAATTCCTGCATAATAAAATAGTCCTTCCAGAGATGTGTAGCTGGCTTTTCTGTTGTTTCGTGCTTCGGGCAAGGTATGTTCAACTGGCGTTCCAGATTAATAGGTAGCCTCCCATTTCGTGGGGGTGGTCTACCCTTGCGGTGTTGTCCGTCCTCCTGAGCATTGGTGTTGGCCACAAAATCCGAATTACCATCCGCTTTACGCTTACCGTTGTATCCTTGATTCGCCGAGTTGGGCTGCGGCGCCTTACCATTCTTGATTACCTTCCCCGACTTGTCACTATCGGCGTCTGGATATTTGGTATTATCGGAGTCCGCATACTTCACTAAAGCGCCCATGAGTGTCCTCATGTCATCACAGTTACGTTTAAGCCGTCCCAACTTCAATTTCAAAGGTTCAAACCGGCAATTACCTTCGAGGGTTACCACTGTTGTACTTGGGTTGATGCTATTGGAGGAATGCAGAATCTCTGACACTCGACGCACCCAACTACTTGTAGACTCATGCTCTCCTTGAACGCAGGCAGCTACATCAACGACAGACATTGGCTGCTTGCACGTGTCTTTGAAGTTATTGATAAACCGGCGGTGCAATTCGGCCCATGATCCGACAGAATTGGGTGGCAAGCCCTTCAGCCAAGTGCGAGCTGTGCCCTCTAGCATCATCGTGAAATACTTAGCGCACGCTGCATCATCCACATCCAGCATCTCCATTGTCATCTCATAACTCTCAACCCATGCCTCCGGGAACAGATCCGCCGTGTAATTGGGCACTTTGCGCGGTCCTTTGAAATCCTTGGGCAGTTTCACATTCCGAAAAGCGGGAGTAAGATAAGGCACTCCCAAGGAGCTAGACATAACCCCCGGTTCAACTGTGGTAGAGGGACGAACCGGCGTCGCCTGACGGGCTTCGTGCTGGGCTGTTAACTCGGCCTCCCGGCGTTGCCTTCCCTGATCCACTACGTTCTGAGCGTTCGCGTCTCCTGCCGGATTATCCTGCCGCGGCGGATTACGTCTTCGTGCACTGCTTGATACGGCCGGCTCATCCAGACGCCTAGTGTAACTCCGTCTTGGGCGAGGGGTTGAGTGAATCCTCTCACGACTGTGAGAATAAGCTTGCTGTTGGGTTAACGCCGTCTCATCATTACCTCGTGTGAAGCGGTCTAATCCAACATGAGTCGATAGGCTTGAGCATCAAGCTCAGCCTGCTTTGCAGCCATCCTGGTTTTTTCAGCAGCTAGGTCCAACTTGGCTTGATCAATCCGGCTCTTCACCTGAGTGACCTCCGCATCATGCTACTCCTTATTGGTCTGGGCTACCTCTGCTATTAAGAGCGCTGTCAAAGTATCGACCAAGACGGATAAAGTGTCAGCCGGCGACGGGGCAGGATCTCCAGCCCTAGCCCCCACCGCGTCTGATGTTAACGCCGCTGTAGTTGATGACTGCTGCATAGGTTGTGATCCGGCCATAAAGACGGCAACCTGGTTTGGCGGATCGAGGGGGTCCGGAATACTGTCACCATCGGAACAACCCTCAGATCGGCCGTCCCGCAGCAGATATAAAGTTCATGTCTCTCCGGAGGATGATTGGTCGCCGGAATAGACAACAGTCTCACCGCCAGAGTCCGATCCGTCCTTGGCTTGCACTCCATGCACTTCTCCAACGAAGACGTGCTTCATGGCGGGCTGAATCTGGGCGGATCCCGCACGCTGAGCCGGCTCGACGATGTTGGGGAAGATGTCCGGCTCAGGGCCCGGTTCGCCGATGTTGCCGATGAAGACGTAGATGCTGCCGAAGGGGATCTGGTACCCGTATTCGATTGAATCGGCCTCGGGGCCCCAGCCTGCATCGTCGATGTAGATCTTGCCGAAACGACTCTTAGTCATCCGGCCCAGAGCATAGCCCTTGAGTCCTTCAAAGCTGCCCTTCAAGAACTTGAAACCATCGTGCGATAGCCCCACGGTGGGCGCCAACTGTCGTGGTTTTGTCACGGCAGATGTCCTAGCAAAAGGACTTAGTCGTGAGGCCATTGCAACGGGTTAGCTTAAAGGGGTTAAAGCAGACAAGGACACATGGATTTTATACTAGTTCAGCCCGTTCGTTGAAGGTAAAAGCCTACGTCTAGTTTGGTGTAGTATTGCTAGGGTTTCGATGACCAGGGAGCGAATCCGCTTGCCTGTGTCTCGAACTGTTGTTCTCTGCCCTGAACCGTTGCCGGGTCGTCCCTTTATATAAGAGGTAACGCCCGGTCCGGTTTACAGAATCCCAAAGCCGGCTCATAAACGTGTCCGGCTCGGTCTCTATCCTTCCTATCTTACATCACAAGTTACATATCATATGACGGTTTACAAATCATGAGCCCTAACGCCTCTTGGGCCTTAAGCTTCTTGGGCTAAAGCGTCTTGCTCCATGCTTGACTGGGCTTCAATAGAAATAATCTCCATAGGTATAAACCGGCCCCTCCTGGGCGGTTTATACCTAATAATAATATCCCTGACAGGGGGAGTAAGTGCCACCATTTATTCTTCATCCATAACTTTTCTCCAATTTTAGTCATGATTGCCAAGGCAGATATTTTGATTCCCACATGGAATACAAACCCCATACCGTATCATATTATCTTGTAATTTTTGGGCTTAACAATACCTTGTTGAGCCCGCGGGTGTGTGGTTATGAGGAGGCCACGAGAACGTCAGTTGTTGCACACAGAGTAGAATTATTGACGCCAAAGACTCCTCGTGCCTCGTTGCGCATCTCACTTCAGGGAACACATGTGTGCTCACATTGGAGTTAGTCGGCATCCGACTCAAGGTGGACACGTGGTGTGGAGCTTGGCGTGGTTAAGATTGGCTATACCTTGTTGGACTATGTGTCATGGGTGGAAGAATATGCCTTGGAGTAAGAGCGGATTAGACGATCAACTATGGGATTGCAGCCCAAAAGTTATGCGCCATGTACATGGTTGTTTCCCTATTTTGAGCAGTTCATGCTTTATTTTCTCCTTTGATTTGATTTTATAGATATCATGTGTCCTAAATACTAGACATGCAATCTCCATTAGAAGAGTAGTATTGTTGTCAGTCATTTGGTTAGTACCAACATGCATGATCATGCCCATTATCAACATGGTTGAGGAGTACTGTGGGATGTCTTGGTGAAGGGTAGCTCATGTATATGAGTGGAGGGTCTCAAAGGGAAAATATATGCACCCAAATGAGATATCAAGCTTCCGCGAGTACATGTGGCCAACAAACACAACTAAGTCTCTAAGTGATGTGTAATATGGATTACTAAAGAAGAAACACCCAATGAGTGTTGGACCCCAAACATCACTGAATAATTATTCCAATGGTGAAGTAGATATGTCGACAAGCTTGGAATAGGGAAACTGATAAATGTTCACTTGTCTGCAAGCATCACACACCGAATAAAAATGAGAATCATGATAACATGGATGCTCATTATTATTATGAATTTTTTGAACTATTGAAAGGTAGATTTCCTATATGATGGTGCCATCTTAGTTTTTTGGCCTTAAAAAGGTAGATTATGGGGTTAAGGAAAGATTTCCTTGCATGTTGGGTCCTTCCAAAAAAATTAGAATCTTATAGATGATGGTTTGGTAGCACCCTAGGATCGCTTTATTGGCGATGATGGATATGACGTGAAGAGGTAGAGAGCTCCTTCACATTTACCATAAATAAAAAATGCATGATTGCCCATAGGAAGTTTTTGAGCATAACCAGGAGCACGTAAAATATTTAGAAGGGCGTTTCCAACCTACGACTTTAGTTGTTCTAGCTCATGAGGTAGACGGATATGGAGCTGAGAACGTGAGGGGGGGGGGGCAGAATCAATTCCAAATATCAGTGCCAACTTCATGAACGACGAGCCATCTGGTTAGGGGTATTAATTATGATACTGCTAATATTACAACTTTCCATACCTACTCCTTTTGTTGTGTGCACCCTTTCATAGTCGGTATACTTGTCCCTAAGAGTTAACTTGCCCAGCCTACCGGTTATGTGACCGGTTGCACTAGGTTCTATGTACCAATCCATGTTGTACGCAGTTGTTGCCAAATGAACATGTTGCCCTCCAATATGAACCTTGTTGTCATAAAAGTGATGCCAACACTCGCGCAATATGCCCAACTTTGAGGCAAACTTGGCACATCGTCAGTTGTCCTCTTTGATTGCCGTAGCAACCCTCACCTCCTTTTCTCATGGTAAAGGTGTTACTACCACTTCAGCGCTTCCGCAGTTTCCATCATGATGACCACAACTTTATCTTGTGACTGCCCTAACCAGCATGACTTGTTGATTACTGGAACCCACTATATTGTCGGATCCCTAAAGAATCCCTTGCGGGTGTCAAAGCAATGGAGCTGGGGATAAAAATTATAGAGCGTGAATAGACCGGTGAGGAAAATTGCCAACAATGAAGAAATTGATAAAAAAAAGCATGAACCATGTATGGCGGGTGGGGGGGTATATATGTAGTACATAGAAAACATGTAGGAAGGGATTATAAAAGTATCTCGCCGATGAAGCTCGTAACGATGAAGAAACATGATATAGCCAAGTTTAGGGCCCCAAATTGAAGGCCTTACTTCCTTCCTTTGTAGAACTGTTATTATTATACAAAAATAGATTACAAGAGTATTTGATGGCTAAATTAGCTATATCATTTGGGCTATAATACTTGAATCAAGGGTTCGGAGAGGCCAAGAACCACCACAAGATGCATCAGAAGGTGTCCCTCCACCAAATAGAAAGCGACAAATGGACAAGCCGAACATGCCGCATGACGGCGGGAAGTCGGATAGGGCGCTAGACAGCCAGAGCCCATGACGGTAAGGATCTAGGCAGGCCTAGCGCCACCGCATCCAGGCATGCCAAGCCCTTCCACGTGTGGGCTTGACAAGACACTCCATATCGGGGCAGGAACCCCTCCGCGTCCAGGCAGGCAAAGACCCTCCGTGTCCGGGGAGGAAAACCCCCATGTGTACGGGAAGGACCAATGGCTGAAACGAACGACACATGCGGATGAACAAATCTAGTCCATGTCCATGTCACATGGACAATAATGGGCGTGGATCATGTCTTATATAAAGCATCGATGATCACAAGTTTAACCTCACATTTGAACGTGTCAAGTGATGGTTTCCACTCTTGCTTATTACATTTCGAACACCCATATCTAGGATATTTTTGAAGCACCTTGTGAGAATAGCTTTCCAATGTCATGTACAATAGTTCTTCATGATGTCGGACACACATTACATATGATTTGCACACTTATTCATGTGTTACTGTATTTACTAACCATTTGGGTTTTGTTTTTAAAAAATGAATCCAACACAGATGTTGGTAAAAATGTGAAATTTGTTGAGTGGTCTTATTGTGGGCGTATTAGTGAGGTGAAAAGTGTCGCAACCGATATACACGGAACACGCTAATATTTTGATAGCCATAGTTAATAAACATCACCGTTAGTTTGATGATCGTTTGTTTTATGATGTACGACCTCTTGTCTTCTGCTTCCTCACCTTCCTTCAAACACCAAACACTGCTAGATGGAGGATATGGACGGCTCCTGCTCCGTATGCCTCCACCTCGGCCTTGTGATATAAGCTTTGATGGGCTCAAGAAGGAACATATATAGATCAGTTTCCCCCTCTCCTCTTCTCACTTCCTCCACCCCTATCAGAACCGACGCTCCATTTCTACTTTCATTTTCACATCCTGTTTCCTATTATGATACTGGACCGCGCTTCAACAGATCTCTGTGAATCCTAATCAGCTTCATGGATCCCAGCAAGACCCCAGGTGGCATTGAAGTTAATTCTTCTTGTATTGTTTGCTAGTATTTCATTTTCGCGAGAATCAAACCCCCAACCACTTAAAACATATTCTTGTAGAAGAAGGCACATGATGACTACTATTACTTGCAAGAGTGAACATTTACTAGATTCGTGTCATTATTTGCGAAATATTTAAGGGAAATGATATCCTAAGCTCACATTATTCATGCAAGTGAATATTTATTTTATGAAATATAACCATATGATATTTCAAATTATATTAGTATAATTTATGGGATGTGGTGTACTTCCTATCATTGTGGAAAAGTACTCATGAAAACTTGACCAATGGATATGAGATAAGTCAATGCGCTAGCCAACAATTGGAGATGAAAAAAGTCAATGTGCCATATGACAAGGGGTTGAAAGGCGTCAAAGCGCCACTCGACAAACAGAGATGAAACAGGCCAGGACACCGCATGACAAATGTAGATAAAATTATTTAAAGTGACACATGACAAATGAATATGAAAGGATTTAATGCACTATGTGACAAATATATGTCGCTAGGATAAAAAAGCTCGGATTTGGAGGGGCAGATCGTCACCAATCGAATTATAAATAGAAAGACCACGAGGCACAACTTAAGTCATTGCTTCAAATGACGTCCAATACGATGCGGCGATCTGCCATAATCCATCTTTGCTATCTCTTTTTAGCGAAGAATGGAGAAGATGATGATTCACCCCATGGAAATGGAAAGTCCCTACTTTTAACATTGCATATCTTTTTGTGTGGTGCATCGACTCCTTCTTGTAACAAAATATTACCCATAGGTGGTATGAATTGGCGTGTTCCTTTATTCTTATCAGAAAGATTTAAGAGATTATCTCTCGATCTATGGTATCTCACATTCAGCATTTTCAGAATGCACAACCTCGAGGCATTCCAAAAAAAAAGTGAGTACCTTCGTGCAATATAGGATATCACCCCCCCCCCCTGCATGTTTTTAATTAAAAAAAAAATGCTAGCT
>LR738714.1:820018207-820047913 GCA_902687465.1 Secale cereale | reverse complement strand
GTACCTAATATGAAATTCACCCAGCAGTGCATTTAACAGTAATTCTTGTAGATCAGCGTATCATGCCAGACTTTCTTTCTGCCAATGAACTAAATTAGTGCCGCTAGGTATCGCTACATATAAATCGTTCAGTGCCCATCTGAGCCTCCAAGTCTGTTGGTTCTTAAGGCATATATTTGTCACATATCGTGATGATATATTTCATCTCCATTTGTCATGTGTCGCTTTGGATCCTTTCATCTCCATTTTTCGCTTTCACTTGGTGTGTTGACTAGTACTAGAACCCTACATGATGGACTGACTCTCTGCCTTGGGCTCCTACTAAACACAAACTATGGCACGGCAATACTACTTCCAGCCGGACTAGTGCAAACTAAAATTCTTAGCACTAACACATGGCATGCAAGCTAGGTCCAACACGTCCTAGTAGACCACGTAGCAACTATATGTAACCTAACGGACAATATTATCTAACATCATCTCCAATTGTCATGTGGTACATTGATTCCTATCATTATCATTTTTTGAGGTTTTGTTAGCATTTTTCACAACAGTAGTAAGCATCACCACATCCCTTAAATAAAGTTAATAGGGTTTGAGATATCATATTGTATCTGATAACATAATTATTCAGGTGCATGATTTGCATGATGTTTGAAGATGTTGTCATGATCGCCTAGGCGTTCATAAATCCTATTCTTGGCTGTGCATGTTTAAGTTAGGCACCACTGACTTTCACAATTGAGGGGAATAATTATTTTTACATCCAAAACTAAATAATTTCCTTTATGTTATAGGGTGATAGGTACAGAATATTAGGATAAGACATTAGTAAGCAATTTCTATCACACGACATAAGAATTGGAAAAGTTAAGCATTTATACTTGGATAATGAAGACCAGGGTTCTCTTCAGTCGGTTTCTAGTTCTGACACTTTTGCAATGAACAATAAATGCAGGGGAAAACATGTATATGCCTTTACAGAAAATTTAATGTATAAATTCGCCATAAGGTGTGTCTAACAAATGGGTCCTAAAGGCCATGTCATAGACAGGGGGACATGTTTTACCTTGAAATGTTGTCTCATGATGCAACTCACATCGATAATATATAGAACAAAAATGGTTACATCAGAAATAACATAACCGGAAATCATTTTGATCCCAAAACACAACACAGACATAAAAAAAGACGGAGTAAAATAGAAGCCCCGACACGACCGTACTTCTAAGACTACAATAATTCAGATGGTTTTTTGCGGGTAAATAATAATAATAATAATAATAATAATTCAGACAGTTTCATGGTACAGTGTGCAAGAACAAAGGAATGACCCATTAAAAGTGTCCAACACACATGTGAAAAATATCTCGCATCTAGGTTGGGTTAACCAACATAAGTGTCATTATCCATCCATGACATCATCCTCTCCAATGAAATCCTACAGCGAGAAAGAAAATTTGATTTAAATACACCTGTCCAGTTCAAAATTTCATATGCATAGACTAGATACATGTCAATGAGAAACGTTCTTACTTCATCAATACCACCCAATGACAAATTCGTTGATGCCATTCAGTTGACCACTAAGTGCTTCCTGATCAACTGTTCCTTCTTGCACATGGAGAATGCCAGATGCATCACCGACATCATGCATCTGGGTCAATGGGACGAAACCATCTGTCTGATTGTTGGAAAGTGCAGAGCTAGTTCTTCCGTCGTTAACCATATCAGTCTCTGCCATTGAAGTTATTCCTGTACCAGGTGAGCCCATGTTGCTTGATATGTTGAATGGCGCCATCTGCTCACTGAAGTCTGCCACTATTGTAGTGATGATGGGGTCGCTGTAAACGAACTGAGGTGCTGCCATTGGAGCACTGTTGTGTGCATTCAACATCCCTATAGAGCTTGGGTTGCCAGGTATGTTGAGTGGAACTATATACTCATTGAAGCCAGAAAAACTTCCCATATAGGGCGTCTGTGGAACCAAATACCCCAGCATTGTACCACCATTCATTAATGAATCCATGGACATACTGCTCTGGGTGTTTGTATGCTGATCTAAGTGACCCGCTGCACCGTAATGGTTGGGACTCCAGGAGGCGATGTCACCTGAGGACACACCCCACCTTTCATGTTCATGGTTATGCATAAAACTCTCCTCAATGTTCATGAAAGAGTTCCATCTTACACATGCATCAGCAAGTGGATTTGGGTTGACTTTTTTCAAGTACAATTTATACTTCTGAAATAACAATATAGACAAAATAAACATGTGTATGAGATGCACGCTCATGGGAAATAGTAATGGTGGACATGTGGGAACAAAAATAACTGAAAGTGTTCCATGGGTTAAAAAAAGTGCGGGGCATGCATTATATAAGATAAGCCTCACATTTTCAAGCACAAAAATGATTACAATTACACACATTTTTATGCTAGGTGCATTACTAAACCTTTGACTGATATGTTCGCCAAAAACTAAAAGCTCGCACTTAAATATGACAAAAATGTTAGACTATGAATAAATGGAACACAAACTTGTGACAAATAAAGAACAAGGGTCGAAAATAAACCTGTAGATGACTTGATATATTATGTCTAGTGAGGTAATCCACATTCATATGCTCCAGAATCTTTTTTGGAGTAGCCCCTATAGTAATGTAATTAAAAATGTTAATGAAGTATCCCAAATAAAAAAAGTATTTTGTGTCATTTAATAAGGACATAATGTGTGTCTTACTATAAAAGCCGATCTGGTTGATAGCTTCTATAAACTTTGTATGCAGCTCAACTGTCCATCCCACTCTTGGCTTCTTCTGGGTAGTGGATGCATGTGTGCTCTCTTTGTTCTCATCAGTATTAGCTCCATCATTGCTCTTGGTAGCAGTCCCAAGCTGTGCTCTCTGATCGTCATCATCATCCCCGCTGATGTGGCTTATTGCTTCGGAATTTCTCTTGCGTTGAACATGCTGCCATATGTTTTTTAGCTGGTTGGTATGCACTGGCTTCACTAAATAGTCACACGCCCCATGATTTATCCCCTTCATCACAGCCTTGTTGTCGCAATCTGCAGATAGCACTGCATGCCATATGACCTGACTTAGCTTTGGAGTTTAGTACTTCACAACAATCTACGAACTGGACATAAAATTTAATTTTAATACTAGTGCTTATAGACAGAAAACATAATTCAATATTTTCCAAATGCATCAAGCAAGTGGGAAGCAAACATGTATTACACATGATTTTCAAATTATCATGACAATGATATAATTTGTGTTCCAATGCAAGTTAAATGGAAAAACGTTCACACATTCAATTAATAGTATAAAACATAAATAATGGATAAAAAATAGTCATGACACAATGCCTAAACCATCATAACACCATGTTCTAACTAGCTAAATCAGATCATCACGTTGAAGTACTGGTGAACCTGAAGATCAATTACTATTATTGGTGGTTTACCATGATTCTCTAGCGCACTAGATAAAAGTGATCGGCCCCTGTAATGTTCTGAGCATGTTAAGCAGTCATGCACATAGCAGCACCATTATCTGAAGTATTTCTATTACAATTTAGGATATTAAGTAGTTTTTGTTGCACTCTCCACCAAAAATAATGTGGCTACAAATTAGTGTGCTAGTTCAAAGTCAACAAAGCTGCAGGATTGTAGATATTATACATGGTTAACCTACTCAATGTATCTGCTTAAAAATGACACTCCTACTTTATATGGTATTCTCAGAAATAAGTAGTTTTAACTAACAATCTCAAGCAGATTATATATGGGTAATCATTTAATAACATAGATACATCATACGTAGTTTCCTAATTGTATTACTCATGCCACCCTAGCAAACAGGTGTGGTGCAATTCTATACTTTGTGTGACTGCAAGGACTAGAATTTTAATATTGGTTTTGAAAACAACTAAATATAATTTGGTCATATTACAATATATAAATGTATTATAGTTTTGGTTCTGATGACTAGATTTTTACAATTGAGAGCATACAAAATTAAATTGCGTCCATCAACGCACCTACACCGAACACATACGTAGCGGGTCTACATTGCATAGAAGTGACACATACTCACACTAAACTAGATTACCATATATATTGTATGGATGGTATTGAACTCTAGACTTCAGGCATTATGTATTGAAGTTCTAAAACAAATTTATATTGAATCTAGACGACATGTTTTAATGCAATTGGGACACCAATTGATCGAAGTTCCTATAAGGGGGGAAAACATCTTGTTGCCTACTTATAATTATATATGGTACACATGACCATATCTCTAGCATACTAAAGACAATCAACACAATTATTTAAGTCAATAATTAATTGGATCTCATAACTCACATCTACCCTGTCCCTTTCCATCCCCCTGCCCCCACTAGCCATTCGATCGATGGATGAACGGTTAGGTAGGATCCCATTGGTTCGGGCAAGGAACCGATGCCACTATGAATCCTGCGATCCGGCCCCCTCCTATAATTAACTAATGTGTCGATTCACATCCGCTCTACTACGCCATCCGATCGAACCGATGAACGGTTAGATGGGATCCCGCTGGTTCGGGATGAAAGGGGATCCCACTCTTTCGATTTTCTCAAAGTTGAAAATAGGGTGAGTGTGGCTTGCTTGCATGTGTATTTTGTTTCCTAAAATCGTGCTGAACATACAGGATCTCACGTGCTGCCTGAAGGAATGAATATCCTCTCACTGTAAATCCAAGATTCAGTAGTAGAAGTACGTTCTCAGAGAGAATTGTCAGCCCATGCATGCAAAAATAAAATTAGGACTTAGAATTGAGCAGTGAGTGTACTGATGACGGGCAGATCCATCTCGAGGCGGATGAGTTCGAGGAGATTGAAGCCGTCCATGTCCTGCATGCGCACGTCGGTGATGACCAGGTCGAACTTCTCCTTCCCCGCCCTGAGAATCTTCAGCGCCGTCTTGGCATCTGCCACCGTCGTTGCTGCATCGCAGAAAGCATTATTCGCAGAGAAACAGAAACATCACAAGGCTCCGATTCTAATGGACTTTGGCCAAGCGGAGGGATCAAGATTCAAGAGACTCACGGTAGTATTCGCAGCCGCGCAAGAGGTTCTCTAGCACCTTGAGGCAGACGCAGTCGTCGTCCACGGCGAGGATGCGTAACCCCTCCGGGAACTTGTCCTCCGCCGCACCCTCCACCATCTGCCTTTGGTCCCCACCCGTCGACGCCATTGTTTTCCGAACTCCTTCGTCTCACCTGGCAAATCAAACACCATAAAGAAAACACTGATTAAGGACACAAGGGGACTAACCAACACAAACCCCACAGACATCCAAGAACACAACCCAAAACCTCTTACAATGGCTTCCTCGCCGCAGGGCAGAACACAGAACAGTGTGGATTTCAGAGGAGCTTTGTGCGAAGGAGTGGAGGATGCAGGGCGTGTATTTATAGGGTAGAGGGGTCGAGGGAAGCAGTGGGAGTCTTGTGGTCCAGTCCAGAGGTGAAAGGCGCCCTCCCAGTGCTTGATTTTGGGTTCGGTTCTTGCGCTACTAAATTTCTACTCCATAATTTCCGAATCTTCAGTATTAATTTTGTGCATGTATTTCGGTTCTGCTTGTGCCGTCCGCCCATGAGAGGAAAGCTAAACCACGGGCTGTGTTGCTGGTTTTTTTGCTTTTTTTGTTCTTTTCTCAACAAATGTTGGAGCACGAAGATATGATTTGATTTACAAAAAGGAGAGACTCCTGATTTGTTCGGTTGCCTGGCCATGAAGAGTGTGTTTTTACTTCCTTTGACCAGAGAGGGAAAGCGCGTTCATCGTCTCAACGGCCACATCCCTACCTACCTTTGAATTAGTGAGATGAGATAATGTGGAGGCCTAAAGCCCTAAACTCATATACTCCCTCCGTTCCTAAATACAAGTCATTTTTATACAGATTTCAATATGAACTACATATGGATGTATATATACGTATTTGAGAGTGTAGATTCACTTATTTTGCTTCGTATGTAGTCTATATTGAAACAGAGTGAGTATATTTGTGCAAACATTACCTCTCCTTTTTCCACTTATGACTTTCTGAGGTCATAATATGACAAGGGCCTTTTATCTGAAAAATGAAACACTTCTCGAAAGTGAGTTCAAGGGTGTTTCAGACTAGGGAGTACCGGATGCACCATAGCTAAGGGCGAGAGTATCACACAAATTAGAACCAAATGATTGCATTCTCTGTGGAACATCACTAAGTTAATTGTTTATGCTTTGTGTGTATGAAGGCAGGCCTAGATCTTCAAGATAGAAGAAATATCGTTTACGCAGAAATATCCTCGAAATAGGCTTTCGCCCCGCTTAATAGATAAAGCAAAGTTATGTACAACAGTCTTCTAGATTCCAAAGAGCAAACGACGGCTGGGGCCATAGCATAGCAATGCCCAAGAAAGGAAAAGGAAGGCCGCCTAGTGGCATTCGCGAAGCGACACTACGATGCTGAGAACCGACAAGATGTACCCAGAAGTGCATCTATCATGTGGCCGAGGTTGGCATGGTCACACTGCCTCGAGAGCGGGTGCCAGTGCTGCATAAAAGCAAGGAATTTGATGAAAGAACTCAGATGCCTTTGCCGGAAAGACCTTCTCAATCACCATCTTATTACAAGTCATCCAAAGTGTCCAAGCCATCACGGCAAAAACTAGCCAAAAGAGGTGGCGATGTTGCGGTGGATGGGTAGCCCTATATTGAAGAAAGTCTGCAAGGTCCACGGCCTCCCAGTTGGGCCCAGCGCCTCATAGATGAACTCCACATCACCCTTGCAGCCGTACAAGTGAAGAGAATATGTGTCTCCGTCTCTGATACCGCGCAAAGGGGGCACAAGCCGTTCCCCGAGCCATGCCGATTAAGAACCTCTGTCTCCAAGGGGAGGCGATTTCGCAGGAGCTGCCATACGAATATCTTAATCTTCAGGGGGACAGGGGCTTTCCACATTGGAACTAACCAAGGTGTGGCCGGTGCCTGGCACAGAGCATGATATGCCGAGCTCACCGAAAAATCCACCGTCGGGGTGAGCCTCCACGACACAGTGTCCGGGTAATCCAGAAGCGTATGTGGTTGAGCATCCCGCAAACTAGATCAATCGTCACTCTCTGCTTGACCAAAGGTGTGGCGGAACGGAACGTTCCACTGCCCATCTTGTAACATTGTGGAGACAAGGGTGGACGGATCTGCACAGATCAAAAATAGACTAGGGAACCTCACACGAAGCGGTTCGGGACCCAACCAGGGGTCCAACCAGTATTGGGGTCGTCTCCATTTCCTATGGAGAAGGAAATCTCTAGGCGGATTTCCTCGTTGATCTTATGGATGGCTCACCAAAACTGCGATCCTCCCCTCCGAGAACATGCCATAGAGGCTCACCTCTAAGGTATTTCCCCGAATGAGCTGAAGCCAAAGCCCGCCCTCCCCGCGCAAGATCCGGTAAACCCATCACAGCATCAAAGCGATGTTCATACGCCGGGAGGCCACAATGGTCAGGCCACCTTGGTATTTGGGAAGAAAGATGTCAGCCCACTTGACCATGTCATACTTTTGGCGGCCATCGGCGGCCTGCCAAAAGAATCTGGCTAGGTCCCCACCTTGGTATTTGGGAAGAAAGAGGTCAACCCACTTGACCATGTCATACTTTTGGCGGCCATGGGCGGCCTGCCAAAATAATCTGGCTAGGTCCTTATCGAAGGAGCTATGGACGCCCTCCGGTATGATATACATCCCGATCGTGTACACGGCGAGGCTTGCAAGGTTTGCACCAATGAGGATCAATTTGCTCCCTTTGGAGGTAAACCGTCCCCGCCAAAGAGTCAAATGCACTTGCTAGTACTTTTGAGTCGTCCACCGGCATCCCCAAGTAGGTGATGGGGAATGTGGTCAGCCGGCAGTTAAGGTTGTTCGCAATCCTCTGTTGCTCTTCCGTCGAGAATCCCAGAACAATGACCTTGCTATTATCAAAGTTGATCTTTAGTCCGAACATAGCCTCAAAACATAGGAGCAAGAACTTAAGATTGACGATGTCGATGGCCGTCCCCTCCACCATAATCATGGTGTCATCGACATATTAGAGAGGGATGACCCCACCGCCAAGGATCAAGTGTCCAACTATGCCCGAGACGTGGCAGGCCCTTCTAGCCTTATCCAAAATACCTGCTAATGCATCAACAGTGAGGTTGAAGAGGAGCGGGGATATCGTGTATCCCTACTTTACTCCTGCGGGGGACTTAAATAATGGTCCCACCTCGCAGTTAATGTTGATCGCCGTGTTACCAGGTTAAACTAGATGCGTGATCCAGGAGCACCAACTGTCATCAAAGCCCCGACGCTGCATGACTAGCCTCAAAAAGGACCAATCCAGGCGGTTGTATGCTTTCTGGAAGTCCAACTTGAGGAAGACACCCTTATGACCATGTGCCATGACCTCATGGACGATTTCGTGTAGGGCCAGGATTCTGTCATGAATCCGTCGGCCCTTCAGAAATGTCGTCTGAAGGGGATGGTCCAGCTGCTCTGCTACAAGGGCTAGTCGGGCCACGCATACTTTTGAGAAGACGCGCTCGAGAACGTTGATAACCGTGATAGGCCTAAAGTCTCAAATGTTCATAGCCCCTACAACTTTGGGGGTCAGGGTAATGACACCAAAGTTTCTTCGTGACATGTGGAACGTCCCGATATAAAATTCATGGAACATCGGCATGACCACAAGTTTTAGGACATTCCAGAATTTCTGGAAGAATGCCACCGGCAAGCCATCCGGCCCCGATGCCGACCCCACCTTCGTAGAGGCGATAGCCCTACCCACCTCCTCAAGTGATAATGGGATAGTCAATTCTGCATTCCCAATGTCAGAAACCTTTCTGCCAGCAGCCAGAAGTTCACTGATAAAGAAACCACACCGCAAGGTTCCACCGAGAAGAGCTCCTTGAAAAGGTAATAAATGTTGGACCTAATCTCATCCGGGTGTTCCAGGAGGGATTCTCCCTCCTAGAGACATGGGATAGAACACCTCTAGTGCCACCCATTAGTGATCGCCTCGAAGTAGGCGGTATTTGCATCGCCTTGCAGAAGCCATTTCTGGCCTCCCCGATGTTGCCAGTATAATTCTTCCCCCTTGAATATCTCCATGAACGAGGATTCAAGGGAGTACCGCCGAATCCAGTCATCAACCGACAGACCGATTGTATCAGCAACCACGTCTAAGGCCTTAATCTGCTCAAGCAAGGCCCCTTTTGCTAGTTGTGTTGGACCAAAAACCTATCACTATGATTTAGACGAGTCAAACTCCCAACCACTTAAAACACATTCTTATAGAGTAAGGCACGACGATTGCTACTATTACTTGCAAGAGTTAACATTTACTACTAGTTTCATGTTCCTTTTTGAAAAATATTAAAGAGCAATGATGTCCTATGAATTATGGAGGATCATGAATTATTCATGCATATGAATAATTATGTTTATGAAATACAAACATATGTTATTACAAATCCTATTAATATATTTTGTGGGATGCGGTAGTTCTTACTATCACTGTGGAAAAATGCTTATAAAAACCATACCAATGGAGATGGAAGGAGTTA
Organism: Secale cereale; assembly: GCA_902687465.1. Lineage (NCBI taxonomy): Eukaryota > Viridiplantae > Streptophyta > Magnoliopsida > Poales > Poaceae > Secale > Secale cereale. Next base: position 820,038,275 of record LR738714.1, on the reverse strand, counting down.
ACGTGCCACCAAACAATTAGAGATGGAAGTCAATGTGCCACACGATGAAGGTGATGAAAGGAGTCAAAGCGCCACTCGAGAAATAGAAGTGAAAGGAGTCAGGATGCCACATGACGAATGGAGATGAAATGATTCAACATGATACATGACAAATAAAGATGAAAGGATTGGTAGCACTATGTGACAAATATATGTTGAGAATAAAAAAACTTCATATTTGGAGGGTCAGATTGGCACCTATCGATTTTTATATAGAAATTCCTAGAGGCACCACTGAAGTTGATTGCTTCGGATGAAGTCCATATATTGTATTCTCTTTTTAGGAAAAAAACTCGGAGAAGATGATGACCCACCCAATGGAATTGCAAACTCTTTAGTTTTTACATTGCATCTCAATTTCTGTGTGATGCATGGACTCTTTTTTCGTAAAAACAAAACATAGATGGTATACATTTATTCCTATCAAAATGATTTGAGAGACCATCTCTCAGTACTATAGTATCTCATAAGTTACTTAAGAACTTAGGTGACATTGCATAATCTTGATTCATCCAAATAAAAATGAGTACCTTCACAAAAGTCATAATATATCATCCCCTCCATGTTTTTCTTAAAATAAAAGACCAAATATTATCTAACAAAACTCTACTCTATTGCCCTCTTAGAAGGTACACGGGGGAGAACTACCTAGTATCAAATTAAACAAGAAACACATTTAATAGTATCTTGTATATCATTGTACTAGCGAGCTCAAGTGGTGCCCCTAGGTCACCCTAAATATAAATCATTAAGTGCAAATCGAACCCTCCAAATATGAATGTTTTGATTCTCAAGAGATATATTTGTCGCATAGCGTCATGACTCATTTCATCTCCATGTGTAATTTGTCGTATTGAATCCTTTCATCTCCATTTGTCGTGTGGTGTGTTGACTCATTTCATCTTTGTTTGTCCCATCGCGCATTGAATACTTCTATTTCCTCTATCTGTGGCACTTTAACTCCCTAATTCCATCTCCATTTGTCCTGTGGCACATTGACTCCTTTTGTATGCTTTTTTCTTGAGTTTTCGTAAGTATTTTCCACAAAGTGAGCTATGCCACGTCCCTTAAATCAAATTAATAAGGTTTGAGATATCATATGGTATATCATAACATAATTATTCGTGTGTGTGATTTGCATCATATCAGTTCACCAAACAAACAATTCGAGCTCCTTGAAAGTTTGTAGGATATCATTTCTCTCTAATATTTGGTGACTACAAAATGATACGATTGTTGATGACCCACCTAGTGTACATCACACATAGTTTCCCATCTTCTAGCATTTAATGGTGATTGCGTGAAATCCATTTGATTATGTTGTTGTTGTTTAGGTGCGTCGGGATTGCGTACTTCTATATATCCATGTCTACAACTATATGAATGCATGTACTAATGGTGAATAATTATGACTGGATCTCTTTTACCATGAATTACAATGTCTAGTCAGTCCTTGATCTTTAAAGGTGCTCTGCATTTATGTTTTGCGGTCTCAGAAAGGGCTAGCGAGATACCATCTTGTTATATCATATTATGATTGTTTTGAGAAAGTGTTGTCATCCAAGGTTTATTATTATTGCTCGCTAGTTGATTATGCCATCGATATGAGTAGACATGAGACCTGAAAGTTATTGTGAATGTGGTTAGTTCATGATCTTTGCTGAAAACTTGAATGATGGCCTTACATATTTACAACAACAAGAGCAAACAGAGTTTGTTAAAGTTTTTCTTTATCACTTTCAGTTTATCAACTGAATTGCTTGAGGACAAGCAAAGGTTTAAGCTTGGGGGAGTTGATACGTCTCCAAGGTATCTACTTTTACCGAAAAAGGATTTCGCCCCGCTTTATAAATAAAGCAACCGCCACAGAGCACACATACATGGACTAGTTCAAACACACGCACCCAACGTATCTACTTTTCCAAACACTTTTGCCCTTATTTTGGACTTTAACTTGCATGATTTGAATGGAACTAACCCGGACTGACGTTGTTTTCAGCAGAATTGCCATGGTATTATTTTTGTGCAGAAATAAAAGTTCTCGGAATGACCTGAAAATCAACGGAGAATTATTTTGGAATATACAAAAAATAACTGCGGAAAGATCCAAGCCAGGGGCCCACACCCTGTCCACGAGGGTGGGGGCGCGCCCCCTCCCCCTGGGCGCGCCCCCTGCCCCGTGGGCCCCCTGTTGCTCCACCGACGTATCCGCCGACTCTATATATTCACTTTCGGGGAGGAAAAAAATTAGAGAGGAAGAATTATCGCGTTTTACGATACGGAGCCGCCGCCAAGCCTAATCTCTCTCGGGAGGGCTGATCTAAAGTCCGTTCGGGGCTCCGGAGAGTGGAGATCGTCGCCATCGTCATCATCAACCTTTCTCCATCACCAATTCAATGATGCTCACCGCCGTGCGTGAGTAATCTCATCGTAGGCTTGCTGGACAGTGATGGGCTGGATGAGATTTACCATGTAATCGAGTTAGTTTTGTTAGGGTTTGATCCCTATTATCCACTATGTTCTAAGATTGATGTTGCTATGACTTTGCCATACTTAATGCTTGTCACTAGGGCCCGAGTGCCATGATTTCAGATCTGAACCTATTATGTTTTCATGAATATATGTGTGTTCTTGATCCTATCTTGCAAGTCAATAGTCACCTACTATGTGTTATGATCCGGCAACCCCAAAGTGACAACAATCGGAACCACTCCCGGCGATGACCGTAGTTTGAGGAGTTCATGTATTCACTATGTGTTCATGCTTTGGTCTGGTACTCTATTAAAAGGAGGCCTTAATATCCCTTAGTTTCCACTAGGACCCTGCTGCCACGGGAGGGTAGGACAAAAGATGTCATGCAAATTCTTTTCCATAAGCACGTATGATTATATTCGGAATACATGCCTACATTATATTGATGAACTGGAGCTAGTTCTATGTCACCCTAGGTTATAACTATTACATGAGGAATCGCATCCGACATAATTCTCCATCACCGATCCAATGCCTACGAGCTTTTCACATATTGCTTGTTGCTTATTTACTTTTCCGCTGCTACTGTTACAAAAACTACAAAAACACTACCATTACTTTTATTGCTGTTACCACTATTTCCATATTACTTTGCTACTAAATTACCTTCCTGCAGATACTAAGTTTCCAGGTGTGGTTGAATTGACAACTCAGCTGCTAATACTTAAGAGTATTCTTTGACTCCCCTTGAGTCGAATCAATAAATTTGGGTGGAATACTTTACCCTCGAAAACTGTTGTGAGCCCCTACACTTGTGGGTTATCAGTGAGGAGGAACCGGAGGAGGAGGAGGAGCCGGTGCCTACTCAAGCGAGCAAATGGAAGAAGAAGAAGAAGAAGAGGGCAGCTAGGACCGGCGAGCCGCGCATCAAGTGGGCGTCCAAGGAGGACGAATGCCTCGCCGAGGGATGGAAAGTCGTCTACCTCGACCCGATCACCGGCACAAACCAGAGCATCGACACACATTGGGATCGGATCAAGGCAGAGTTCGACGGGCGCAAGCTCGTCGACCCCTACTTCAAAAACGTCTACATGCAGCGCTGGTCGAAGGCAATGGCGAACCATTGAGGGCTCATCCAAACGGCGTGCAACAAATGGCATGAGATCGTCGAAGAGATAGCGGCTCACCCCGAGAGCGGCGCGAGCATCGAGGATCAGTTGTTGCGGATGTTCGCCATGTTTCCCCAGGACATCGGCGACCAAGATTTCAAGTACCTCCACGTCTTCCGGCGGATCGAGAAGTGTGAGAAGTGGGCGGACGTCCGGCGCACCCTCGCCAAGGCCAAGGAGACGTACAAGACGGACACGCCGATGCCGGGCGCGGCCGATGGCCGGCCTGATGGCAACAAAGGGGCCAAGAAGGGGAAACACGCCGCATTTGCCTATATGCCCTGCCTTTTTGCAGGTGAACTTCCCATTTTTATTGCCGAATTGTGGCAACGTGAGCGCCGATCTGTCGCGCTGTGGTCTCCGTACTTGTGGCGTTTTTTTGAGAGCAAGAATGGACAAAGTTTGAATTTGATACGCCTTGGGGCGGCACCTGGGGGCTGATACGTCTCCAACGTATCTATAATTTTTTATTGTTCCATGCTATTATTTATGAAGTCTTGGATGTTTAATGGGCTTTATCATTCACTTTTATATCATTTTTGGGACTAACCTACTGACCCAAAGGCCCAGTCCAGATTGTTGTTTTTTTGCCTATTTTAGAGTTTTGCAGAAAAGGAATATCAAACGGAGTCCAAACGGAATGAAACCTTCGCGAGAGATATTTTTGGAGGAAATCACGCTCGGGAAACGTCAGGACCAAGTCAGGGGACGAAGGGCCAGCCCTCGAGGGTGGAGGGCGCGCACCTGATAACCCACAAGTGTAGGGGATCGCAACAGTTTTCGAGGGTAAAGTATTAAACCCAAATTTGTTGATTCAACACAAGGGGAGCCAAAGAATACTCTTAAGTATTAGCAACTGAGTTGTCAATTCAGCCACATTTGGAAACTTAGTATCTGCAGCAAGATAGTTTAGTAGCACAGTAATATGATAGTGGTGGTAGCAACAATAAAAGTAAAGATAGTGTTTTTGTAGTTTTTGTGATAATAGCAACGGAAAAGTAAATAGCAACTAGCAATATAGGTAAAGCTCGTAGGCATTGGATCGGTGATGGGAAATTACGTTGGATGCAATTCATCATGTAGAAGTTATAACCTAGGGTGACACAGAACTAGCTCCAGTTCATTAATGTAATGTAGGCATGTATTCCGAATATAGTCATACGTGCTTATGGAAAAGAACTTGCATGACATCTTTTGTCCTACCCTCCCGTGGTAGCGGGGTCCTATTGGAAACTAAGGGATATTAAGGCCTCCTTTTAATAGAGTACCGGACCAAAGCATTAACACATAGTGAATACATGAACTCCTCAAACTAAGGTCATCACCGGGAGTGGTCCCGATTATTGTCACTTCGGGGTTGCCGGATCATAACACATAGTAGGTGACTATAGACTTGCAAGATAGGATCAAGAACACACATATATTCATGAAAACATAGTAGGTTTAGATCTGAAATCATGGCACTCGGGCCCTAGTGACAAGCATTAAGCATAGCAAAGTCATAGCAACATCAATCTCAGAACATAGTGGATACTAGGGATCAAACCCTAACAAAACTAACTCGATTACATGATAGATCCCATCCAACCCATCATCGTCCAGCAAGCCTACGATGGAATTACTCACACACGGCGGTGAGCATCATGGAATTGGTGATGGAGGAAGGTTGATGATGATGATGGCGACGATCTCCACTCTCCGGAGCCCCGAAGGGACTCCAAATCAGCCCTCCCGAGAGAGATTAGGGCTTGGCGGCGGCTTCGTCTCGTAAAACGCGATAATTCTTTCTCCTTGATTTTTTTTCCACGAAGCGGAATATATAGGACCTGGGGGTACGTCGGTGGGGCACCGGGCTTCCCTTGAGGCAGGGGGGCGCGCCCCCCACCCTCGAGGATGGCTCGTGGGCCCCCAGGTGTGGATCTTCTTGCCAGTATTTTTTATATTTTCTGAAATAAATCTCCGTTGATTTCCAGGCGATTCTGAGAACTTTTTATTTCTGCACAAAAACAACACCATGGCAGTTCTTCTTAAAATAGCGTCAGTCCGGGTTAGTTCCATTCAAATCATGCAAGTTAGAGTCCAAAACAAGGGCAAAAGTGTTTGGAAAAGTAGATACGTTGGAGACGTATCAACTCCCCCAAGCTTAAACCTTTGCTTGTCCTCAAGCAATTCAGTTGATAAACTGAAAGTGATAAAGAAAAACTTTGACAAACTCGGTTTGCTCTTGTTGTTGTAAATATGTAAGCTAGCATTCAGGTTTTCAACAAGATCATGAACTAACCACATTCACAATAACTTTCAGGTCTCAAGACTACTCACATAAATGGCATAATCAACTAGCGAGCAATAATAATAAACCTCGGATGACAACACTTCTCAAAACAATCATGATATGATATAACAGGATGGTATCTCGCTAGCCCTTTCTGAGACCGCAAAACATAAATGTAGAGCACCTTTAAAGATCAAGGACTGACTAGACATTGTAATTCATGGTAAAAGAGATCCATGTCATGATCATACTCAATGCAAATTAATAGTAATACATGCAATGACAGAGGTGCTCTCCTACTGGTGCTCTTTGATAAGAGGATGATGACTCTGCATAAAAGTAAATAGATAGGCCCTTCGCAGAGGGAAGCAGGGATTTGTAGAGGTGCCAGAGGTCGATTTTTAAATAGAGATTGAATAACATTTTGAGCGGTATACTTTCATTGTCAACATAACAACCAAGAATCTCGATATCTTCCATGCTACGCACATTATAGGCGGTTCCCAAACAGAATGGTAAAATTTTATACTCCCCCAACCACCAACAAGCACACTCCACGGCCAGTCGAATCCACGGGTTACCGTCCAAACAAGCAACAGCCCTGGGGGAGTTTTGTTTAATTATTATGATTTTGAGCATGGGACTGGGTATCCCGGTTACCAGCCATTTTCTCGTGAATGATGAGCGGAGTCCACTCATCGTGAGAATAACCCACCTAGCATGGAAGATATAGACATCCCTAGTTGATACATGAGCTGTTCGAGCATACAAAACAGAATTTCATTTGAATGTTTAGAGTTTGGCACATACAAATTTACTTGGAACGGCAGGTAAATACCGCATATAGGAAGGTATGGTGGACTCATGTGGAATAACTTTGGGGTTTATGGAAGTGGATGCACAAGCAGTATTCCCGCTTAGTATAGGTGAAGGCTAGAAAGAGACTGGGAAGCGACCAGCTAGAGAGCAGCAACGGTCATGAACATGCATTAAAATTAATCAACAATGAATGCAAGCATGAGTAGGATATAAATCACCAACACATAAATATCGTGAAGGGTATGTTGATTTTGTTGGAAATATGCCCTAGAGGAAATAATAAAAGAGTTATTATTATATTTCCCTGTTCATGATAATCGTTTATTATCCATGCTATAATTGTATTGATTGGAAACTTAAATACATGTGTGGATAAATAGACAAACTTTGTGTCCCTAGTAAGCCTCTTCAGGACTGGCTCGTTGATCAAAGATGACCGCGGTTTCCAGGTCATAGACATGAGTTGTCATTTGATAACGGGATCACATCATTAGGAGAATGATGTGATGGACGAGACCCAAACGTTAAACATAGCTTTTGATCGTATCAGTTATCGCTATAGTTTTCTGCATGTCAAGTATAAGTTCCTATGACCATGAGATCATGTAACTCACTGACACCGTAGGAGTGCCTTGTGTGTGCCAAACGTCGCAACGTAACTGGGTGACTATAAAGGTACTCTACAGGTATCTCCGAAGGTGTCTGTTGAGTTGACATGGATCGAGACTGGGATTTGTCACTCCGTGTGACGGAGAGGTATCTCCGGGCCCACTCGGTAATACGTCATCTCAATGAGCTCAAAGTGACTAAGTAGTTAGTCATGGGATTATGTATTACGGAACGAGTAAAGAGACTTGCCGGTAACGAGATTGAACTAGGTATGGAGATACCGACGATCGAATCTCGGGCAAGTAACATACCGACGAGACAAAGGGAACTGTATACGGGATTGCCTGAATCCTTGACATCGTGGTTCATCTGATGAGATCATCGAGGAACGTGTGGGAACCAATATGGGTATCCAGATCCCGCTATTGGTTATTGACCTGGGAGTGTCTCGGTCATGTCTGCATAGTTTCCGAACCCGCAGGGTCTGCACACTTAAGGTTCGGTGACGCTAGGGTTGTTAGTGAGAACAGTGCATGGTAACCGAAGGTTGTTCGGAGTCCCGGATGAGATCCCGGACATGAAGAGGGTCTCCGGAATGGTCCGGGGACGAAGATTGATATATAGGATGAGAGTGATCGGAGTCCGGAAGTGTTCCGGGGAGCACCGGGGAGTCGTCGGATGACCGAAAGGGGTTTCGGGGGGTCCCGGCAAGTGTTGCGGGCCCTATGGGCCATAAGTGGGAGACGCAACAGCCCTCATGGGGCTGTGCGCCCCCCTTGGGCCCTCTCCACCTGCGCATGGGGGCTGGCCCCCCCTTAGGGAGCCGCACCCCAGAGTCCTTGGGGGGCAAGGCACCCTGGGGGGGCAAACCCTAGCCCTGGGGGCGCCGCCCCCTCCCATCTCCCCTTGGCCGCCGCCCCTAGGGGGAAACCCTAGGGCGCCCCCTCCCCTCTCTCCCCCCTATATAAAGAGAGGCAGAGGGAGGGCAGCCACACACGTTCGTGCCTCGGCGCTGCCCTCCCTCTCCCACGAATATCTTCATCCAGTTTGCAGTGCTTGGCGAAGCCCTGCTGGAATTCCTCCACCACCATCTCCACCACGCCGTCGTGCTGCTGGGCTTCTCCGTCAACTTCTCCTTCCCCCTTGTTGGATCAAGAAGGAGGAGACGTCCCCGAGCTGTACGTGTGAAGAACGCGGAGGCACCGTCCGTTCGGTGCTAGGATCTTCGGCGATCTGAATCGCGGCGAGTACGACTCCATCAACCGCGTTCTTGAACGCTTCCGCTTAGCGATCTACAAGGTTATGTGGATCCAACTCTCCCCTCGTAGATGCATCTCCTAGATTGATCTTGGTGAGCGTAGGAAAAAATTTTGTTTCCCATGCAACGTTCCCCAACAGTGGTATCAGAGCTAGGTTCTTGCGTAGATGCTTTCACGAGTAGAACACAAAGGGGTTTTGTGGGCGTTGATGTTTAGATTGCTTCCCTCCTTGGTCTTTCTTGATTCAGCGGTATTATGGGATGAAGCGGCCCGGACCAACTTTACATGTCCACGTACATGAGACCGGTTCCATCGACAGACATGCGACTTTTGTTGCATAAGATGGCTGGCGGGTGTCTGTCTCTCCTATCTTAGTTGAATCGGAATAGACAAAGGCGGTCCTTGTAGAAGGTTAAATAGCAACTTAAATATCACCGTTGTGGCTTTGCGTAGGTAAGAAGCGTTCTTGCTAGATACCCATAGCAGCCACGTAAAACATGCAACAACAAATTAGAGGACGTCTAACTTGTTTTTGCAGGGTATGTATGTGATATGATATGGCCAATGACATGATGATATATATTTGATGTATGAGATGATCATGTTGTAATAGTTAATATCGACTTGCATGTCGATGTATACGGCAACCAGCAGGAGCCATAGGGTTGTCTTTAATTTTTGTATGACCTGCGTGTCAATCATTAAGCGCTATGTAATGCTTTACTTTATCGCTAAACGGTAGCAATAGTAGTAAGAGCATGGTGGGCGCGCGACAACCCCGATGGCGACACGATGATGGAGATCATGATGATGGGGATCATGGTGTTACGCCGGTGACGATGGAGATCATGCCGGTGCTTTGGAGATGGAGATCAAAAGCACGAGTTGATGGCCATATCATGTCACTTATGATTTGCATGTGATGTTAATCCTTTTATGCATCTTATTTTGCTTAGGACGACGGTAGCATTATAAGATGATCCCTCACTAAAATTTCAAGATAAAATTGTGTTCCCCCCGAGTGTGCGCCGTTGCGAAGGTTCGTCGTTTCAAAGCACCACGTGATGATCGGGTGTGATAGACTCTACGTTCGCATACAACGGGTGCAAGCTAGTTTTGCACATGCAGAACACTCGGGTTAGACTTGACGAGCCTAGCATGTACAGACATGGCCTCGGAACACGGAAGACCGAAAGGTCGAGCATGAGTCATATAGTAGATATGATCAACATGAAGATGTTCACCATTGACACCACCTCATCTCACGTGATGATCGGACTTGGGTTGGTGGATTTGGATCATGTCACGCTCGGATGACCAGAGGGATGTCAATTTGAGTGGGAGTTATAAGTAATTTGATTAGTTAAAAACTCACTTATCATGAACAATAGTCTAAGATGTCTTTGCAAATCTTTTGTTGTAGATGGCTCGCGCAGTAGCTCCCCTGAATTTTAATGCGTTCCTAGAGAAAACTAAGCTGAAAGATGATGGGAGCAACTTTGTGGACTGGCTCCGCAATCTGAGGATCATCCTCACAGCTGCCCAAAAGGTTTATGTCCTAAATGCACTGCTAGGTGAACCCCCCGCTCCGGCCTCTGTGGACGTTATGAACGCCTGGCAGTCGTGTTCGGATGACTACTCAGTAGTGCAGTGTGCCATGTTGTATAGCTTGGAAGGAGGACTTCAAAGGCGTTTTGAACGTCATGGAGCATATGAGATGTTCCAGGAGTTGAAGTTCATCTTTGAAAAGAATGCCAAGATCGAGAGGTATGAGACCACCGATAAATTCTTTGCTTGCAAGATGGAGGAGAATTCGTCTGTCAGTGAGCACTTACTGAAGATGTCTGGGTACTATACCCGCATAGCTGATCTGGGACTTGTGTTCCCGGAGGAGGCTATCATTGACAGAATTCTCCAGTCACTCCCACCTAGCTACAAGAGCTTCGTGCAGCAGTATAACATGCAAGGGATGAACAAATCCATCGCCGAGCTGTTTTCAATGCTGAAAGTCGCTGAGGCAGACATCCAGAAGGAGTATCAAGTGTTGATGGTCAATAAAACTACCAGTTTCAAGAAAAATGGCAAGGGCAAGAAGGGTAACTCTAAGAAGGGTGGCAAGGCAGTTGCTCATACAGTGAAGAAACCCAAGGCTGGGCCCAAGCCAGAGACTGAGTGTTTCTATTGTAAGGGGAACGACCACTGGAAGCGGAACTGCCCTAAGTATCTGGCAGACAAGAAGGGGGCAAACAACAACAACAAGCAAGGTATATGTGATATACATGTTATTGATGTGTACCTTACCAACTCTCGTTGTAGTGCCTGGGTATTTGATACCGGTTCGGTTGCTCACATTTGCAACTCTAAACAGGAACTACGGAATAAACGGAGGCTGGCGAAGGACGAAGTGACGATGCGCGTGGGAAATGGTTCCAAGGTTGATGTGATCGCCGTCGGCACGCTCGCTCTTCGATTACCATCAGGATTAGTTATGAACCTGAATAATTGTTATTTAGTGCCTGCGTTGAGCATGAACATTTTATCTGGATCTTGTTTAATGCGAGACGGTTACTCATTTAAATCAGAGAATAAAGGTTGTTCTATTTATATGGGTAATATCTTTTATGGTCATGCACCCGAAGTAGGGGGTTTATTCTTATTGAATCTCGATAGTGATGATACACATGTTCATAACATTGATGCCAAAAGATGTAGAGTTGATGACAATAGTACCACTTTCTTGTGGCACTGCCGTCTGGGTCATATCGGCGTGAAACGCATGAGGAAGCTCCATGCTGATGGACTTTTGGAGTCTCTTGATTTTGAATCACTTGACACATGCGAGCCGTGCCTCATGGTCAAGATGACTAAGACCCCGTTTTCAGGAACAATGGAACGGGCAAGTGACTTATTGGAAATCATACATACTGATGTGTGTGGCCCGATGAGTGTCACGGCGCGCGGTGGATATCGTTATTTTCTCACCTTCACTGACGACTTAAGTAGATATGGGTATATTTACTTAATGAAGCATAAGTCTAAAACGTTTGAAAAGTTCAAGCAATTTCAGAGTGAAGTTGAGAATCATCGTAACAAGAAGATCAAGTTCCTACGATCTGATCGAGGGGGAGAGTATCTGAGTTATGAGTTTGGCAATCACTTAAGAAAATGTGGAATTGTTTCACAGTTGACGCCACCTGGAACACCACAGCGTAATGGTGTGTCCGAACGTCGTAATCGAACCCTATTAGATATGGTGCGTTCTATGATGTCTCTTGCCGATTTGCCACTATCGTTTTGGGGATATGCGTTAGAGACAGCTGCATTCACTTTAAATAGGGCTCCATCTAAGTCCGTTGAGACAACACCGTATGAACTATGGTTTGGTAAGAAACCTAAGTTGTCTTTTCTCAAAGTTTGGGGTTGCGATGCTTATGTCAAAAGGCTTCAGCCAGAAAAGCTCGAACCCAAAGCGGACAAATGTGTCTTCATAGGATACCCAAAAGAGACGGTTGGGTACACCTTCTATCTCAGATCCGAGGGCAAAGTGTTTGTCGCTAAGAACGGGTCCTTTCTCGAGAAAGAGTTTCTCTCGAAAGAATTGAGTGGGGGGAAGGTAGAACTTGATGAGATTATTGAACCTCTACTTCAACCAGAGAGTAGCGCAGCACAGAAAGATGTTTTTGTGGAGCCTGCAACGGTTGAAGAGGAAGCCAATGATGATGATCAAGAAGCTTCTGATCAAGTTACTACCGAACCTCGTAGGTCGACAAGGGTACGCACTGCACCTGAGTGGTATGGTAACCCTGTCTTGGAGGTCATGTTGTTGGACAACAGTGAACCTACGAGCTATGGAGAAGCGATGGTGGGCCCGGATTCCGACAAATGGTTAGAGGCCATGAAATCTGAGATGGGATCCATGTATGAAAACAAAGTATGGACTTTGGAAGTATTACCTGAAGGGCGGAAGGCCATTCAGAATAAATGGATTTTTAAGAGGAAGACGGACGCTGACGGTAATGTCACCGTGTATAAAGCTCGACTTGTGGCAAAGGGTTTTTCACAAGTTCAAGGAGTTGACTACGATGAGACTTTCTCACCCGTAGCAATGCTTAAATCCATCCGAATCATGTTAGCAATAGCTGCATATTTCGATTATGAAATTTGGCAGATGGATGTCAAAACAGCGTTTCTTAACGGTTTTCTTAAGGAAGAGTTGTATATGATACAACCGGAAGGTTTTGTCGATCCAGAGAATGCTGACAAAGTTTGCAAACTCCAGCGTTCCATTTATGGGCTGGTGCAAGCATCTCGGAGTTGGAATCTTCGCTTTGATGAGGTGATCAAAGCGTTTGGGTTTGTACGAGTTTACGGAGAAGCTTGTATTTACAAGAAAGTGAGTGGGAGCTCTATAGCGTTTCTAATATTATATGTGGATGACATATTGCTAATTGGAAACAATATAGAACTTTTGGATAACGTGAAGGGGTATTTGAACAAGAGTTTTTCGATGAAGGACCTCGGTGAAGCTGCTTTCATATTGGGTATCAAGATCTATAGAGATAGATCGAGACGCTTGATAGGACTTTCACAAAGTACATACCTTGATAAAGTTTTGAAGAAGTTCAAAATGGATCAATCCAAGAAGGGGTTCTTGCCGGTATTGCAAGGTACAAAGTTGAGTAAGACTCAATGCCCAGTGACTGCGGAAGATAGAGAAAAGATGAGTGTCATCCCCTATGCTTCAGCCATAGGCTCTATCATGTATGCAATGCTGTGCACAAGACCAGATGTCAGCCTTGCCATAAGTATGGCCGGAAGGTTTCAAAGTAATCCTGGTATGGATCACTAGACAGCGGTCAAGAATATCCTAAAGTACCTGAAAAGGACTAAGGAGATGTTTCTCGTTTATGGAGGTGATCAAGAGCTCGTCGTAAAGGGTTACGTCGATGCAAGCTTTGACACTGATCCGGATGACTCTAAGTCTCAAACCGGATACGTATATATTCTCAACGGGGGAGCGGTAAGCTGGTGCAGTTCCAAGCAAAGCGTGGTAGCCGATTCTACATGCGAAGCGGAGTACATAGCTGCCTCGAAGGCGGCAAAGGAAGGTGTCTGGATGAAGGAGTTCATGACAGATCTTGGAGTTGTGCCTAGTGCATTGAACCCAATGACTCTGTTTTGTGACAACACTGGTGCCATTGCTCTAGCCAAGGAACCAAGGTTTCACAAGAGGACCAGACACATAAAGCGACGCTTCAATTCCATCCGCGATTCAGTCAAGGAGGAGGACATAAGCATTTGCAAAGTACACACGGATTTGAATGTTGTAGATCCGTTGACTAAGCCTCTTCCACGGGCTAAGCATGATCAACACCAAGACTCTATGGGTGTTAGATTCATTACCTTGTAATGCTAGATTATTGACTCTAGTGCAAGTGGGAGACTGTTGGAAATATGCCCTAGAGGCAATAATAAAAGAGTTATTATTATATTTCCCTGTTCATGATAATCGTTTATTATCCATGCTATAATTGTATTGATTGGAAACTTAAATACATGTGTGGATAAATAGACAAACTTTGTGTCCCTAGTAAGCCTCTTCAGGACTGGCTCGTTGATCAAAGATGACCGCGGTTTCCAGGTCATAGACATGAGTTGTCATTTGATAACGGGATCACATCATTAGGAGAATGATGTGATGGACGAGACCCAAACGTTAAACATAGCTTTTGATCGTATCAGTTATCGCTATAGTTTTCTGCATGTCAAGTATAAGTTCCTATGACCATGAGATCATGTAACTCACTGACACCGTAGGAGTGCCTTGTGTGTGCCAAACGTCGCAACGTAACTGGGTGACTATAAAGGTACTCTACAGGTATCTCCGAAGGTGTCTGTTGAGTTGACATGGATCGAGACTGGGATTTGTCACTCCGTGTGACGGAGAGGTATCTCCGGGCCCACTCGGTAATACGTCATCTCAATGAGCTCAAAGTGACTAAGTAGTTAGTCACGAGATTATGTATTACGGAACGAGTAAAGAGACTTGCCGGTAACGAGATTGAACTAGGTATGGAGACACCGACGATCGAATCTCGGGCAAGTAACATACCGACGAGACAAAGGGAACTGTATACGGGATTGCCTGAATCCTTGACATCGTGGTTCATCCGATGAGATCATCGAGGAACGTGTGGGAACCAATATGGGTATCCAGATCCCGCTAATGGTTATTGACCTGGGAGTGTCTCGGTCATGTCTGCATAGTTTCCGAACCCGCAGGGTCTGCACACTTAAGGTTCGGTGACGCTAGGGTTGTTAGTGAGAACAGTGCATGGTAACCGAAGGTTGTTCGGAGTCCCGGATGAGATCCCGGACGTGACGAGGGTCTCCGGAATGGTCCGGGGACGAAGATTGATATATAGGATGAGAGTGATCGGAGTCCGGAAGTGTTCCGGGGAGCACCGGGGAGTCGTCGGATGACCGAAAGGGGTTTCGGGGGGTCCCGGCAAGTGTTGCGGGCCCTATGGGCCATAAGTGGGAGACGCAACAGCCCTCATGGGGCTGTGCGCCCCCCCTTGGGCCCTCTCCACCTGCGCATGGGGGCTGGCCCCCCCTTAGGGAGCCGCACCCCAGAGTCCTTGGGGGGCAAGGCACCCTGGGGGGGCAAACCCTAGCCCTGGGGGCGCCGCCCCCTCCCATCTCCCCTTGGCCGCCGCCCCTAGGGGGAAACCCTAGTGCGCCCCCTCCCCTCTCTCCCCCCTATATAAAGAGAGGCAGAGGGAGGGCAGCCACACACGTTCGTGCCTCGGCGCTGCCCTCCCTCTCCCACGAATATCTTCATCCAGTTTGCAGTGCTTGGCGAAGCCCTGCTGGAATTCCTCCACCACCATCTCCACCACGCCGTCGTGCTGCTGGGCTTCTCCGTCAACTTCTCCTTCCCCCTTGCTGGATCAAGAAGGAGGAGACGTCCCCGAGCTGTACGTGTGAAGAACGCGGAGGCACCGTCCGTTCGGTGCTAGGATCTTCGGCGATCTGAATCGCGGCGAGTACGACTCCATCAACCGCGTTCTTGAACGCTTCCGCTTAGCGATCTACAAGGGTATGTGGATCCAACTCTCCCCTCGTAGATGCATCTCCTAGATTGATCTTGGTGAGCGTAGGAAAAATTTTTGTTTCCCATGCAACGTTCCCCAACAGATTTGTTTCAACTACATGCGTGAACATGTGCCAAGTCAAGTCACTTAAATCGTTCAGAGGAGGATACCACCCATCATACCACATCACAACCATTTTAATATTATGTTGGCACGCAAGATAGACCATTATAAACTCTCAGCTAATTAAGCATGGCATAAGCAGCTATGATCTCTAATTGTCATTGCAAACATGTTTCATTCATAACAAGCTGAATCAAGAACAACGAGCAATCATATTTACAAAAACAAGAGAGGTCGACTTCATACCAGCTTTTCTCATCTCAATTAGTTCATCATATATCATCCTTATTGCCTTTCACTCGCACGACAGAATGGCGTGGATAATAATAATAGTGCACGTGCATTGGACTAAGCTGGAATCTGCAGGCATTTAATACAAGAGAGAAGACAAGGTAATATGGCTCAAGGTTAAATTAACAACAAAGCATATGAGAGCCACTAAGAATTTTAATCATGGTCTTCTACTCTTAACCCCTAAAGAAAAGAAAATAAATATTTACACGAGAAAGCTCCCAACAAGAAAAAGAAGAACGAGAATTTTTTTTGGGTTTTCATTTTTAGTTACTACTACAAGCAAAGAAAGTAAACTAGCTAGAAGCTACAGCTAATATTTTTTTTGTTTTTCTGGGTTTTTCTAGCACACAAGAAAAAGACTAAGAAAAAGAAATTTAAACTAAGCATGGATGGTACAGTGAAAGAGTGTGAGCACCGACAACTAGAATAAGTTTGTGAACATGAATGTAAGTCGGTGAGAAACACGTACTCCCCCAAGCTTAGGCTATTGGCCTAAGTTGGTCTATGGCCATGGATCGAAGCCACTCCCTCCAGTGTACTGAGATGTGTCCTCTGGATGCCACTGGTTGGCGAGCTCGTCCAGATCCCACCCATAAACAGATTGACAAGAAGGATCAAACGGTGGTTCTGGATCAGGCTCTGAAGCGTGTGCCTGGCCGTAGAAGGCGTCTGATGTAATGAGGTACTTGCATGTGGACAGATCAAACAGAGATGGTGCAGGCAAGGTAACAATTTCACAGTATATTTCATCAAACCTCAATTTGTAGAGTAGCTGCATAGTTTTGTCTTTAACAAGAAAGTCATGAGCTACCATGCTCTTGTGGTCTAGATAAACAGGGGCATGCAATTTTTCTTCCTTCTCATGATGCCTAATAGATACATTAAAATGTTCAGCAAGGCGAGAAGCAAAGATGCCTCCCAAGACTCAATAATTTGGCAACGACGACGCCCAAGCTAAAAGTTGTGTCACGAAACAAAGCATGGCGTAAAATGATAATGTCAAGGGCACTGAGATTCCCACTGTTCCCGCGACCAATTAAACACCTACTAGCAAATAAAGCAAAGTAGCGCAGAACAGGGAAGTGTATATTGGTGATTCTTGCCCATGAAACTTGTCTAGTTTCACCTACGGCTATCATATCAATAAACCCTTTGATGTCTTCATGACGTGGTTCATCAAGTCTACCCTCAAAGGGTACCTTCCATATTTCACAAAAATCTAACAATGATATCTCCTTAACCACATCATATAAGAGAAACTCCACCGTAGGTGGTGTTTTTCTAGAATGAAAATGAAAGCTCTACGTAAAAATATTGGTGAGTAAGAGATACTGTTCTTTTTGGTCGTTGATGAAGTCGGTGAGGCCTGCATTATTAGCCATCCAATAAAAGTCTTCGTAAATACCGGCGGACATCATGAAATTATTACAAGGCCATTTGCACGGTTGAACTTCCGCCATGCGAGGAAGATGATACTTGGGCTTCTTGTTTTCTTCTTTCTTTTTCTCCTCTGAGCTCTTGCTGGAAGAGCCCCTCAATATTCTTTTTAACATTTTCCTTTTCGGAAAATTTCTGAAATTTTTAGTAACTCACAAATAAAAGTTAACCAAACTCAACAAGAATGATAGCAACAACTCCTATAAGTGCCTAGAAGTTATATCAAGCATTAGAACTACTAGGGACGAAGAAAATTTGACATGCAAGCTCAAGAACAAGGTCAAGTGACACCCGGATAATTACACTACAGTAATTCTACGCTAATGATGCCATGTCACCACGATCACTGTTGCTAATCTCGGGTTAGTTCGAAACTGATTCAAATTCAAATTCAAAATCAGGCAAACAATAAAAGTTTTCAAATAATAAAACTAAAATGATCGGAGTGAACCAAATACTGCATAGGTAATTGTGGTGAAGAAGCAACATTTTTATAAAGTGTTTAAATGCTCTAATATAAGTAAGATAGTAGCAAACATAATTATTTAAATGCCTTTACTAATTAATAAAATATCAAACTAAATTATTTGGGGACTAGACTTCTGGTGGTAGTGCAGCTTATTGCATAGTAATTATGTGTTAAGGCTCCACTTTTTACAATAGTCATTTGGATCAAGTTTTAAATGGAAAACAACAACTAATTAAAATAAAACAGAAAAGGAAAAGTAAATAAATAAAAGCAAGAAAAGAAAACAGAACCCCCCCCTTCCCCAGTGGGCTTCGTGGCCCAGCCGGCCATTCAGCCGGTCCGGCCGGCCCACTCCCCGCACGCCCGCCTGGCCTATAGGCCACGCCCCGCTAACCCTAACCCACCCCCACTATCCCCACTTCCCCTACCTCTCGATCCACTCTGCTCCCTCTCCCTCGCCCGATTCTGGATCGAGCCCCGACCGTGCAGTCGCCAGACCCCGCCGCCCTGCCTCGTCCCCGCAGCCCCTTCCTCGACTCCTCCACCTCCCCGTTCTGGAGTTGGGCGCCCATGCCGCCTCCCGACGCCGCAGGACACCGCCGCCATCCGAGGACCGCTCCGCCGCCTCGACCACGCCTCCTGGCCGGACTGCCTCCTCGGCGTCGCGTCGTCCTCGTCCCCCACCTCGAGCCCCGCTGCCTTGACCCTATGGCCCCATGGTGAGGCCCTGGCCTCTCCTCTCCTCCTTTGTCGCGCGCCCCACCGCGGCCATGGCCGTGCTCCCGGTCCCTCTCAATGCACGGGCCACGCCCAGCGCCTCGCCCGACGCACCCGACTCCGGCTTGCGCTCGCCTAGCTGCTTCCCACCTATGCAACCCCACCTCGAGCTCCTGCTGCTTCTCCTCCCCTTGCAGCCGCCCGCTCCGCCGCTCGATGGCGCCCGCGGCTGCGACCGTGCACGCTCCAGCCGCCGCAGCCTGCTGCTGACCCACCTGCCCGCGCCCCCTACGCTGCACGTTCCCGCCCGCCATGCCTGCTGCCGGCGCCCCGCGAGGTCCCGGCCCCGACTGGGTGCGCTGCAGCCGCGACGGCTGCCGCCTTGGCTGCTCGCCACCGTGCGAGCCGCCCCTGACCTCGCCCCCGGCCGCCGCGGCTGGCCTCCCCCCTTGGCCGGCGTCATGGCCGTCGGTGCCCACGCCCGTTGGCCGCACCGGGGGCCAGCCCCGTGCGGCTCCGCCAATCGGGCGATGCCCGCAGCGCCCGATCCCCGCTAAGCGCCCGATCCCCGCTGCACGCCCGATCCACTAGGGGCCCTGGCCCAATAACAGCCAGGGCCCACCCCCAGAACGATTTAAAACAAGATTAAAAAAATAAATATAAATAAATAATAAATTATTAATTAATTAATTCTGTTTTAGAATAACCTAATCGCTAATTAAGCTAATTAAACTATTAATTAACTAGGCATTCAATGACATGCGGGAGCCACACGTCAGTTTGACCCCGTCAAACCCACGTTGACCGCTGATGTCATGATGACATCAGCAGACACTATTATGGATAATGTTAGATTTAAATAAATAAATAATTCTAAAAAATGTTTTAAACTTTAGAAAATCATATAAAATAATCCGTAACTCGGATGATAATAATTTATATATGAAAGTTGCTCAGAATTTCGATACGAATCCGAATACGTGGTCCATTTGTCAACCACACATCCCTAGCATAGCGAACCTGCAACTTTTCACCTCCGGTTCATCTGTTCGAAAACGTCAAACACCGGGATACTTTCCCGAATGTTTCCCTTCTTCGTTGGTATCACCACCCACCGCGTTAGGCCACCCCTAGCACCGCGTATTGCTGTGTTATGATTTGTTATGCTTTTAATTGCTATGTTATTTATTGTGTTCCCCCTTCGTTACTTCCTTTCCGGTAGACACTGAGACTGTTGACGGTGCCACTGTGATCGACTGCATCGACGACGACCTCTCCTTCTTGCCAGAGCA
>LR738714.1:819946036-820014251 GCA_902687465.1 Secale cereale | reverse complement strand
CGGGCCGCGCCGGGGGGGGGGCCTGGGCCCCCCGAGGCTCCTCCGATGCCCCCTTTGGCACATATTTAAAGCGTCTCGAGAAACCCTCGAAACAAGAACTCTTTTTCGTGATCACATCTCTGTTCCGCCGCCGCCGCCGCTTCCAAGATCGGGAGCACCAGGAGAACTCTTCCCGGCACCCTGCCAGAGGGGAGGATCACCACCGGGAGCCTCTCCACCACCATGGACGCCTCCTGGATGAGTTGTGAGTAGTCTCCCTTGGACCATGAGTCCTTGACCAGTAGCTATGTGATGTTCTCCTCCCGTTCTTGTGCTTCACTAATTAGTCCTCGTGAGTTGCCCTACATGATCGAGGCATATATGTAATCCTTATGCTGTTGCTATGATGAGTTTGCTGGGATCCGATGGATTATGAGATTATGTTCAGATTGTGCTTGAGTAATATATTTGATCTACCTCTTTTATATTTATGTTCATAAGTAATTCTTGCATGTTCTCCGTTGTTATTTATTGCTTTGGCCAAGTAATAGGTAGTGACTTCAAGAGGGAACGTTATGCTCGATTGTGGGTTCATGCCCCTCGATGACTAGTTTGAGTGACAGAAACATGAGTCTAGGGGATGTGTTGTTGCCACAAGGGGGAAAAACGGTGCTTGTGCCCGCGGGTGCAAGGATTGTTTACTTTACGCAAAGTTCTTTTAATGCAGTTGTCTGTTGCATTGAGTTTACACTATGGGTGGGGCTCGCAACTTAATACCAGCGAGATGTTCTGGATAGATATCTCAAGGTGGATGATTAGTAGTAGATATTGATGGATTTCGGTCTACTTACTTTGGCGTACCGCCCATGCTTTGAACCTCAACCTTTCTTGCAATGTAGTCAGCATTGGTTTGCGTTTGTGGTCCTGTCAATTGCCCAGTTGTAATTCGTTTACCTCACATAGCTGTTTTATCGTCTTTTGGGAGAGAGACATCACTAGTGAACATCATGAGACTCCGGTCCATATTACCATCATTGATCACATCCGCTATTTACTTTTCGCTATTATTTACTATTGCAATTATATCTATCACTACTATCACTTGCTTTTAATCCTTTGTGAACTACAAGGCAGGAGGGATTGACAACCTCTCTGTACTCGTTGGGAGCAAAGTTATTTGTATCTGTGTGCAGGTCCACGTTGATTGCTAATATCTGGCGCCGTTAGCAGTTGACACCTTCTTGTTGAACCTAGGAGTCTCTGGGGATTCGATCCTTGGTATCTTTGCCAAGGGAAAAACTTCCGCAACACTACATCTCACACCTTCCACTTGGGGTAACCAACGAGGGGCGAGAAGCCTAGCAAGAGTTTTTCTGGTGCCGTTGCCGGGGACTCCACTCTTCAGGATAGGGGAGTTGCACGCTATCTTTTACCTTTGTTTTTAGTCTTGTTAGTTTACCTTTCAGTTTTCCTTTAGTATCTTTTATCGAAAATCACAAAAATAGTTATCTTGCTTGCTTGCTACTATGGGTTCCACCGAGAACACCAAGTTGTGTGACTTCACTAGTCACAACAACGATGACTTTATCAGCACACCTATCACTACACCTGCCACTTCAGCACCTTCGTTTGAAATTAAACCTGCTTTACTGAATCTAGTTACGAAAGATCAATTCTCCGGTGCTGGAGATGATGCTGCTTTACACTTGAACAACTTTGTTGAACTTTGTGATATGCAAAATTACCAAGAAATAGATGGTAATATTGTTAAGCTTAAGCTTTTTTCCTTTCTCCTTGAGAGGAGGAGCTAAAATTTGGTTTCAGTCTTTGCCTAGAAATAGCATAGATTCATGGGACAAGTGCAAAGATGGTTTTATTGGAAAATACAATCCACCTGCTAAAATTATCCAACTAAGAAGTAACATAATGAATTTTAAACAATTGGATAATGAACACGTTCCCCAAGCTTGGGAACGTATGAAATCTCTTATCAAGAACTGCCCTACTCATGGTTTGGCTACTTGGATGGTTATCCAAACTTTTTATGCAGGCTTGAACTTTACCTCGGGGAACTTGTTAGATTCGGCCGCCGGAGGAACTTTTATGTCAACTACACTTGGTGCTGCCACTAAGCTTCTCGATGAGATGATGACCAACTATTCCCAATGGCACACCGAACGCGCACCAACGGGTAGGAAGGTAAACTCTGTCGAGGAGATTTCCTCCCTTAATGAAAAAGTTGACTTGATCATGTCTCTACTTTCGAAGCAATCCTCTGTTGATCCTCGTGATGTTCCTTTAAATTCTTTGATTGCTCAAGAACAAGTAGATGTGAATTTTATCTCTAGAAACAATTTTAATAACAATGCTTATAGGAGTAATTTTGGTAACAATCCTAGACCGTTCCCCTCTAATTCTTATGGGAACAACAATGCTTATCCTAGCACCAAGATCTCCAATACTGAACTAGAGATTATGCTTAAAGATTTCATCACTACCCAAAAAGCCTTTAATAAGAGTGTAGAAGAAAAACTACATAAACTAGATGATCTCTCTTTGAAGGTAGACCACTTAGCCAATGAGATAGAATTGCTAAAAATTAAAACTTCTCCTCTTGAGGAGAGGAAGGTCACTCCTATGAGTGCTATTCAAGTGCAAATTAATGAAAACATTAGGATGATGGCTAAACTTAAAGAAAGATGGGCTAGAGAAAGGGAGGAAGAAGATAGAATTAAGAGCCTTCCTTCCCACCACACTGTTGCTATTATCCAAGTTGTTGAGGATATCCAAACTCTTAGCACCCAATGTACTCCTGGTCCCATTGGTCCTATTAACGGTGATGCTATGACTATAGAAACTACCAAACAAGTGAACCTAAAGGACACCACTACCACTTTACTTAATTCTAGTGACCTTGATTTTGATAATTGCACTCTTACCGAAGTTATTGATTTCCTTCACAAGATGTCTAGAGATCCCCGCACTAGCACGCTTAAACTTGCCTTCACAGAGCATATCACTAATGCTCTCATAAAAGCTAGGGAGGAGAAACTTAGAGTAGAAGCCTCCATACCTAGAAAGATAGAAGATGGTTGGGATCCTATGATAAAAATTAAGTTGAATGACTTCTCTTGCTATGCATTATGTGATGTCGGTGCTAGTACCTCTGTCATGCCCAAAAGAATATATGATATGCTTAAATTGAAACCTTATGATTCTTGTTCTTTTGGTGTTCATCTCGTTGATTCTTCCATAAAGAAACCTTTGGGGAGGATCGACGATTTTCTTATCGTTGTCAATGATAATTATGTTCCCGTTGATTTTACTATCATGGATATTGAATGTGATCCTTCGTGTCCAATTATTTTGGGACGTCCCTTTTTATGCACCGTTGGTGCTATCATTGACATGAAAGAGGGTAATATAAAATTTCAGTTTCCTCTCAAGAAAGGGATGGAACACTTCCCTCGAAAGAAGATCAAGTTACCTTTTGAGTCCGTTGTACGGGCTAGCTATTCTTTTACTCTTGATAAAACTTGATCTCTATGCATTATGCCTAGCTTAAAGGCATAAAAGAAAGCGCTTTTGGGAGGCAGCCCACATGAATAAAATTTTATTTTGCTTTTGTTGTGTCTTTATGTTGTTTACTACAGTAGCATCATCATTGTATCTTTGCTTTTCATATTTGTGCCAAGTATAGCCTCTGATTGCTAGAAAGTTCAAAAGTTGTGAGGTGCTGTCCAGGAAACAGATTCTGTCCTTGGATAGAAAAATTCGTATAAAATCACCAGATCATCTTTTTGGTCTGAATTTTTTCGACAGCGTTCTCTATATAATTTTCTTTCGTGCATCTGTTCTGAGTTTTTTTATTTGAGTTGCAGAAGTACCCCCGAACAAATCATTTACTACCTGCTGTTCTGTTTTTCACAGATTCTGTCCTGTTTTGCCTTTCTTTCATTTTGCAAACCAAGAGCTTGCTTTTTCTTTGCAAAAACCTTTTGGCAATCTTGAGAAACAGTAGACCTTCAAGAATATCTTTATTTCCAGCAAGGTATAATTATTTTATTATGGGTACTAACCTCGCTAATCAGATTATGATGAGTTATGTATGAAGGGAGTTTTCAAGTGTGCGAGGGAAGATGATAAAAAGATTCAGGAGTGTCAAGCGCTCAAGCTTGGGGATGCCCCCGTGCACCCCCAAGAAATATTCAAAGAGACTCAAGCGTCTAAGCTTGGGGATGCCCCCGTGCATCCCCTTCTCCATCAACATTATCAGTTCGTCTTTCGTTCCACTATATTTTAATCACTTCATGTGTTATGTGCTATGCTTGGAGCGTCTTGCTTTTAGTTTCCTTTTTAGTTTTCCATAACGAGTCGGAACTCAGCTTTCTTTATGTGGGAGAGAAACACGCTCCACTTCTACCTAGAACATAACATAGAATTTTCATGACTATCTTTGTTGTGTGTGTTCTTTGTCTTTTAATAGCTACTATCAGGCTCTGCTCTTAGTATTCATGCTTATCTTTTTAAAGAGCTTGTGTTTAGTTGGTTGCTTGAACTCTCTTTAATTATCATGCTTATCTTATTAAGAGAGTTTGCTTCCGTTGCATTGGTTGATATGTCTATGATAAAGATGCTACGTGCATAATGGCGCTTAGTAGTTCAGGTTTTCTTATGGTTAGTCTCAAATAGCTGGGGGATTCCCAATGTGTTATTGGAGTACCAACATGATTTGTTTGCCAATGATGTGGTATGGTTTAGTAATATCTTCCCTCAAGAATTTATTTTGATTGACTTGGCGTATGCTCACGCATATTTAAGACTGTAAAGGAAGTCTGTCAAGCCTTGATGATCTTTTATTTCTGAGTAGCGATATAACTTCCATGCCTGATTCAATGTTGCTTTGTCGCTCTGCATGATTATGACCGTCATTGCTCTCTTAGTTGATCGCTCCCAATCTTTTGCTAACCTCCATCTGTACTAAGCGGACTGACTGCTTGTGCATCCACATCCTTTTAAACCAGTTATGCCATATGAGTCCACCATACCTACCTATATGTGGTATTTCACCGCCACTGCAAGTAAATTTACATGTGCTACCTTTAAAACCTTCAGTTATTGCAATACATAGCTCATGGGAAAGTAGCTTAAAAACTATTGTGGTAAAGAATATGTCGCTTATGTATCTTATTTCTTATAAGTTGTTTGCTGAGCGGTATCCATGTTTCTGGGGACGCCATCAACTATTACACTTTTGTTGAATATCATGTGAGTTGCTATGCATGTTCGTCTTGTCTGAAGTAAGGGTGATTTGCCATGGGTTGAATGGTTTGAGTATGCATATTGTTAGAGAAGAACATTGGGCCGCCAACCAAAGCCATGTATCATGGTGGAAGTTTTAGCTTGGACATTAATCCTCAATCTCTTATGAGAATATGCTTAAGCTGTTGGAAATATGCCCTAGAGGCAATAATAAAAGGGTTATTATTATATTTCCTTGTTCATGATAATCGTTTATTATCCATGCTATAACTGTATTGATTGGAAACTCAAATACACGTGTGGATGAATAGACAGACTTTGTGTCCCTAGTGAGCCTCTACAGGACTAGCTCGTTGATCAAAGATGACCGCGGTTTCCAGGTCATAGACATGAGTTGTCATTTGATAACGGGATCACATCATTAGGAGAATGATGTGATGGACGAGACCCAAACGTTAACATAGCTTTTGATCGTGTCAGTTATCGCTATAGTTTTTTGCATGTCAAGTATAAGTTCCTATGACCATGAGATCATGTAACTCACTGACACCGTAGGAGTGCTTTGTGTGTGCCAAACGTCACAACGTAACTGGGTGACTATAAAGGTACTCTACAGGTATTTCCGAGGGTGTCTGTTGAGTTGACATGGATCGAGACTGGGATTTGTCACTCCGTGTGACGGAGAGGTATCTCCGGGCCCACTCGGTAATACGTCATCTCAATGAGCTCAAAGTGACTAAGTAGTTGGTCACGGGATTATGTATTACGGTAACGAGTAAAGAGACTTGCCGGTAACGAGATTGAACTAGGTATACAGATACCGACGATCGAATCTCGGGCAAGTAACATACCGACGAGACAAAGGGAACTGTATACGGGATTGCCTGAATCCTTGACATCGTGGTTCATCCGATGAGATCATCGAGAAACATGTGGGAACCAATATGGGTATCCAGATCCCGCTATTGGTTATTGACCTGGGAGTGTCTCGGTCATGTCTACATGGTTTCCGAACCCGCAGGGTCTACACACTTAACGTTCGGTGACGCTAGGGTTGTTAGTGAGAAAAGTGTATGGTTACCGAAGATTGTTCGGAGTCCCGGATAAGATCCCGGACGTGACGAGGGTCTCCGGAATGGTCCGGAGACGAAGATTGATATATAGGATGAAAGGTTTCGGAGTCCGGAAGTGTTCCGGGGAGCATCGGGAAATCGGCGGAGTACCGGAAAGCGGTTTCGGGGGTCCGGAAGCAGTTCTGGGCCTAATGGGCCACAAGGGGGAACACCACAGCCCTCAGGGGGCTGTGCGCCCCCCCCCCTGGGCCCTCTCCTTGTGCGCCAAGGGGGGTGGACCCCTCTAGGGTGGCCGCACCCCCTAGCCTTGGGGGGCAAGGCACCTAGGGGGGGAAACCCTAGGGCCTGGCCCTGGCCGCCGCCCCCCCCTGCCTTGGCCGCCGCCCCCCCTTGCCCTGGCCGCCGGCCCCCTAGGGGGGAAACCCTAGGGCGCCCTCACCTCTCCACCCCCCCTATATATAGTGAGGCAAAGGGAGGGCAGCCAACACAAGTTCGTGCCTCGGTGCTGCCCTCCCTCTCCCACAACATCTTCTTCTCCCGCGGTGCTTAGGCGAAGCCCTGCTGGAATTCTCCTCCACCATCACCACCACGCCGTCGTGCTGCCGGTTCTCCATCAACCTCTCCTCCACCCCTTGCTGGATCAAGAAGGAGGAGACGTCCCCGAGCCGTACGTGTGAAGAACGCGGAGGCACCGTTGCTTCGGTGCTAGGATCTTCGGCGATCTGAATCGCGGCGAGTACGACTCCATCATCCGCGTTCATAACGCTTCCGCTTAGCGATCTACAAGGGTATGTGGATCCTACTCTCCCCTCGTAGTTGCATCTACTAGATTGATCTTGGTGAACGTAGAGAAAAATTTTTGTTTTCCATGCAACGTTCCCCAACAGTGGCATCATGAGCTAGGATCTTGCGTAGATGCTTTCTCGAGTAGAACACAAAAGGGTTTGTGGCGTTGGTGTTTAAATTGCTGCCCTCCTTAGTCTTTCTTGATTCAGCGGTATTATAGGATGAAGCGGCCCGGACCAACTTTACATGTCCACGTACATGAGACCGGTTCCATCGACAGACATGTGACTTTTTGTTGCATAAGATGGCTGGCGGGTGTCTGTCTCTCCTATCTTAGTTGAATCGGAATAGAACAAGGCGGTCCTTGTAGAAGGTTAAATAGCAACTTGAATATCACCGTTGTGGTTTTGCGTAGGTAAGAAGCGTTCTTGCTAGATACCCATAGCAGCCACGTAAAACATGCAACAACAAATTAGAGGACGTCTAACTTGTTTTTGCAGGGTATGCATGTGATATGATATGGCCAATGACATGATGAATTATATTTGATGTATGAGATGATCATGTTGTAATAGTTAATATCGACTTGCATGTCGATGCATACGGCAACCGGCAGGAGCCATAGGGTTGTCTTTAATTTTTGTATGACCTGCGTGTCAATCTTCAAGCGCCTTGTAATGCTTTACTTTATCGCTAAACGGTAGCAATAGTAGTAAGAGCATGGTGGGCGCCGACAACCCCGATGGCGACACGATGATGGAGATCATGATGATGGAGATCATGGTGTGGCGCCGGTGACGATGGAGATCATGCCGGTGCTTTGGAGATGGAGATCAAAAGCACGAGTTGATGGCCATATCATGTCACTTATGATTTGCATGTGATGTTAATCCTTTTATGCATCTTATTTTGCTTAGGACGACGGTAGCATTATAAGATGATCCTTCACTAAAATTTCAAGATAAAATTGTGTTCCCCCCGAGTGTGCGCCGTTGCGAAGGTTCGTCGTTTCGAAGCACCACGTGATGATCGGGTGTGATAGACTCTACGTTCGCATACAACGGGTGCAAGCCAGTTTTGCACATGCTGAACACTCGGGTTAGACTTGACAAGCCTAGCATGTACAGACATGGCCTCGGAACACGGAGGACCGAAAGGTCGAGCATGAGTCATATAGTAGATATGATCAACATGTTGATGTTCACCATTGACACCACCTCATCTCACGTGATGATCGGACTTGGGTTGGTGAATTTGGATCATGTCACGCTCGAATGACCGGAGGGATGTCAATTTGAGTGGGAGTTATAATTAATTTGATTAGGTAATAACTCACTTATCATGAACAATAGTCTAAAATGTCTTTGCAAATTTTTGTTGTAGATGGCTCGCGCAGTAGCTCCCCTGAATTTTAATGCGTTCCTAGAGAAAGCTAAACTGAAAGATGACGGGAGCAACTTTGTGGACTGGCTCCGCAATCTGAGGATCATCCTCACAGCTGCCCAAAAGGTTTATGTCCTAAATGCACCGCTAGGTGACCCCCCCGCTCCTGGAGCCTCTGCGGACGTTATGAACGTTTGGCAGACGCGTTCGGATGACTATTCGATAGTGCAGTGTGCCATGTTGTACGGCTTGGAAGGAGGACTTCAAAGACGTTTTGAACGTCATGGTGCATATGAGATGTACACGGAGTTGAAGTTCATCTTTGAGAAGAATGCTAAGATCGAGAGGTACGAGACCACCGATAAATTCTTTGCTTGCAAGATGGAGGAGAATTCGTCTGTCAGTGAGCACTTACTGAAGATGTCTGGGTACTATACCCGCATAGCTGATCTGGGACTTGTGTTCCCGGATGAGGCTATCATTGACAGAATTCTCCAGTCACTCCCTCCAAGCTACAAGAGCTTCGTGCAGCAGTATAACATGCAAGGGATGAACAAGACCATCGCCGAGCTGTTTTCGATGCTGAAAGTCGCTGAGGCAGACATCCAGAAGGAGTATCAAGTGTTGATGGTCAATAAGACCACCAGTTTCAAGAAGAATGGCAAGGGCAAGAAGGGTAACTCTAAGAAGGGTGGCAAAGCAGTTGCTAATCCAGTGAAGAAACCCAAGGCTGGGCCCAAGCCAGAGACTGAGTGTTTCTATTGCAAGGGGAACGGCCACTGGAAGCGGAACTGCCCCAAGTATCTGTCGGACAAGAAGGGGGCCAACAACAACAAAGGTATATGTGATATACATGTTATTGATGTGTACCTTACCAACTCTCGTTGTAGTGCCTGGGTATTTGATACCGGTTCGGTTGCTCACATTTGCAACTCTAAACAGGAACTGCGGAATAAACGGAGGCTGGCGAAGGACGAAGTGACGATGCGCGTGGGAAACGGTTCCAAGGTTGATGTGATCGCCGTCGGCACGCTCGCTCTTCGATTACCATCGGGATTAGTTATGAACCTGAATAATTGTTATTTAGTGCCTGCGTTAAGCATGAACATTATATCTGGATCTTGTTTATTGCGAGACGGTTACTCATTTAAGTCAGAGAATAATGGTTGTTCTATTTATATGAGTAATATCTTTTATGGTCATGCACCCGAAGTTAGGGGTTTATTCTTATTGAATCTCGATAGTGATGATACACATGTTCATAACATTGATACCAAAAGATGTAGAGTAGATAATGATAATACCACTTTCTTGTGGCACTGCCGTCTCGGTCATATCGGCGTGAAACGCATGAGGAAGCTCCATGCTGATGGACTTCTGGAGTCTCTTGATTTTGAATCACTTGACACGTGCGAGCCGTGCCTCATGGGCAAGATGATAAGGACCCCGTTTTCAGGGACAATGGAACGGGCAAGTGACTTATTGGAAATCATACATACTGATGTGTGCGGTCCGATGAGTGTAACGGCGCGCGGTGGATATCGTTATTTTCTCACCTTCACTGACGACTTAAGTAGATATGGGTATATTTACTTGATGAAGCATAAGTCTGAAACTTTTGAAAAGTTCAAGCAATTTCAGAGTGAAGTTGAAAATCATCGTACCAAGAAGATCAAGTTCCTACGATCTGATCGAGGGGGAGAATATCTGAGTTATGAGTTTGGTGATCACTTAAGAAAATGTGGAATTGTTTCACAGTTGACACCACCTGGAACACCACAGCGTAATGGTGTGTCCGAACATCGTAATCGAACCCTATTAGATATGGTACGTTCTATGATGTCTCTTGCCGATTTGCCACTATCGTTTTGGGGATATGCGTTAGAGACAGCTGCATTCACTTTAAATAGGGCTCCATCTAAGTCCGTTGAGACAACACCGTATGAACTGTGGTTTGGTAAGAAACCGAAGTTGTCTTTTCTCAAGGTTTGGGGTTGCGATGCTTATGTCAAAAGGCTTCAGCCAGAAAAGCTCGAACCCAAAGCGGACAAATGTGTCTTCATAGGATACCCAAAAGAAACAGTTGGGTACACCTTCTATCTCAGATCCGAGGGCAAAGTGTTTGTCGCTAAGAACGGGTCCTTTCTCGAGAAAGAGTTTCTCTCGAAAGAATTGAGTGGGAGGAAGGTAGAACTTGATGAGGTTATTGAACCTCTGCTTCAACCAGAAAGTAGCGCAGCACAGAAAGATGTTTTTGTGGAGCCTGCAGAGGTTGAAGAGGAAGCCAATGATGATGATCAAGAAGCTTCTGATCAAGTTACTACCGAACCTCGTAGGTCGACAAGGGTACGCACTGCACCTGAGTGGTATGGTAACCCTGTCTTGGAGGTCATGTTGTTAGACAACGGTGAACCTACGATCTATGGAGAAGCGATGGTGGGCCCGGATTCCGACAAATGGTTAGAGGCCATGAAATCCGAGATGGGATCCATGTATGAAAACAAAGTATGGACTTTGGAAGTATTACCTGAAGGGCGGAAGGCCATTCAGAATAAATGGATTTTTAAGAGGAAGACGGACGCTGACGGTAATGTCACCGTGTATAAAGCTCGACTTGTGGCAAAGGGTTTTTCACAAGTTCAAGGGATTGACTACGATGAGACTTTCTCACCCGTAGCGATGCTTAAATCCGTCCGAATCATGTTAGCAATAGCTGCATATTTCGATTATGAAATTTGGCAGATGGATGTCAAAACAGCGTTCCTTAACGGTTTTCTTAAGGAAGAGTTGTATATGATGCAACCAGAAGGTTTTGTCGATCCAGAGAATGCTGACAAAGTATGCAGGCTTCAGCGTTCCATTTATGGGCTGGTGCAAGCATCTCGGAGTTGGAATCTTCGCTTTGATGAGGTGATCAAAGTGTTTGGGTTTATACAAGTTTACAATGAAGCTTGTATTTACAAGAAAGTGAGTGGGAGCTCTATAGCGTTTCTAATATTATATGTGGATGACATATTGCTGATTGGAAACAATATAGAATTTTTGGATAGCGTGAAGGGGTATTTGAACAAGAGTTTTTCGATGAAAGATCTCGGTGAAGCTGCTTTCATATTGGGCATCAAGATCTATAGAGATAGATCAAGACGCTTGATAGGACTTTCACAAAGCACATACCTTGATAAAGTTTTGAAGAAGTTCAAAATGGATCAATCCAAGAAGGGGTTCTTGCCGGTATTGCAAGGTACGAAGTTGAGTAAGACTCAATGCCCAGTGACTGCGGAAGATAGAGAAAAGATGAGTGTCGTCCCCTATGCTTCAGCCATGGGCTCTATCATGTATGCAATGCTGTGCACAAGACCAGATGTCAGCCTTGCCATAAGTATGGCCGGAAGGTTTCAAAGTAATCCTGGTATGGATCACTGGACAGCGGTCAAGAATATCCTGAAGTACCTGAAAAGGACTAAAGATATGTTTCTCGTGTATGGAGGTGATCAAGAGCTCGTCGTAAAGGGTTACGTCGATGCAAGCTTTGACACTGATCCGGATGACTCTAAGTCTCAAACCGGATACGTATATATTCTCAACGGGGGAGCGGTAAGCTGGTGCAGTTCCAAGCAGAGCGTGGTAGCTGATTCTACATGTGAAGCGGAGTATATAGCTGCCTCGGAGGCGGCGAAGGAAGGTGTCTGGATGAAGGAGTTCATGACAGATCTTGGAGTTGTGCCTAGTTCACTGAACCCAATGACTCTGTTCTGTGACAACACTGGTGCCATTGCTCTAGCCAAGGAACCAAGGTTTCACAAGAGGACCAGACACATAAAGCGACGCTTCAATTCCATCCGCGATTCGGTCAAGGAGGAGGACATAAACATTTGCAAAGTACACACGGATTTGAATGTTACAGATCCGTTGACTAAGCCTCTTCCACGGGCTAAGCACGATCAACACCAAGACTCTATGGGTGTTAGATTCATTACCTTGTAATGCTAGATTATTGACTCTAGTGCAAGTGGGAGACTGTTGGAAATATGCCCTAGAGGCAATAATAAAAGAGTTATTATTATATTTCCTTGTTCATGATAATCGTTTATTATCCATGCTACAACTGTATTGATTGGAAACTCAGATACACGTGTGGATGAATAGACAGACTTTGTGTCCCTAGTGAGCCTCTACAGGACTAGCTCGTTGATCAAAGATGACCGCGGTTTCCAGGTCATAGACATGAGTTGTCATTTGATAACGGGATCACATCATTAGGAGAATGATGTGATGGACGAGACCCAAACGTTAACATAGCTTTTGATCGTGTCAGTTATCGCTATAGTTTTCTGCATGTCAAGTATAAGTTCCTATGACCATGAGATCATGTAACTCACTGACACCGTAGGAGTGCTTTGTGTGTACCAAACGTCACAACGTAACTGGGTGACTATAAAGGTACTCTACAGGTATCTCCGAGGGTGTCTGTTGAGTTGACATGGATCAAGACTGGGATTTGTCACTCCGTGTGACGGAGAGGTATCTCCGGGCCCACTCGGTAATACGTCATCTCAATGAGCTCAAAGTGACTAAGTGGTTGGTCACGGGATTATGTATTACGGTAACGAGTAAAGAGACTTGCCGGTAACGAGATTGAACTAGGTATAGAGATACCGACGATCGAATCTCGGGCAAGTAACATACCGACGAGACAAAGGGAACTGTATACGGGATTGCTTGAATCCTTGACATCGTGGTTCATCCGATGAGATCATCGAGAAACATGTAGGAACCAATATGGGTATCCAGATCCCGCTATTGGTTATTGACCTGGGAGTGTCTCGGTCATGTCTACATGGTTTCCGAACCCGCAGGGTCTACACACTTAACGTTCGGTGACGCTAGGGTTGTTAGTGAGAAAAGTGTATGGTTACCGAAGGTTGTTCGGAGTCCCGGATGAGATCCCGGACATGACGAGGGTCTCCGGAATGGTCCGGAGACGAAGATTGATATATAGGATGAAAGGTTTCGGAGTACCGGAAGTGTTCCGGGGAGCATCGGGAAATCGGCGGAGTACCGGGAAGGTTTTCGGGGGGGTCCGGAAGGTGTTCTGGGCCTATTGGGCCACAAGGGGGGACACCACAGCCCTCAGGGGGCTGTGCGCCCCCCCTGGGCCCTCTCCCCATGCGGCTAAGGGGGTGGGACCCCCTAGGGCTGGCCGCACCCCTTGGGACTTGGGGGGCAAGGCACCTAGGGGGGAAACCCTAGGGCCTGGGCGCCTCCCCCTGCCCTGGCCGCCGCCCCCCTCCCCTTGCCCTGGCCGCCGGCCCCTAGGGGGAAACCCTAGGGCGCCCTAGCCTCCCCACCCCCCCTATATATAGTGGGGCAAAGGGAGGGCAGCCAACACAGTTCGTGCCTCGGTGCTGCCCTCCCTCTCCCGTCATATCTTCTTCTCCCGCGGTGCTTAGGCGAAGCCCTGCTGGAGTTCTTCTCCACCATCACCACCACGCCGTCGTGCTGCCGGTTCTCCATCAACCTCTCCTCCACCCCTTGCTGGATCAAGAAGGAGGAGACGTCCCCGAGCCGTACGTGTGAAGAACGCGGAGGCACCGTTGCTTCGGTGCTAGGTCTTCGGCGATCTGAATCGCGACGAGTACGACTCCATCATCCGCGTTCATAACGCTTCCGCTTAGCGATCTACAAGGGTACGTAGATCACACTCCTTCCTCGTAGTTGCATCTACTAGATTGATCTTGGTGAACGGTAGGAAAAATTTTTGTTTCCCATGCAACGTTCCCCAACAGCTGTTGGAAATATGCCCTAGAGGCAATAATAAAAGAGTTATTATTATATTTCCTTGTTCATGATAATCGTTTATTATCCATGCTATAACTGTATTGATTGGAAACTCAGATACACGTGTGGATGAATAGACAGACTTTGTGTCCCTAGTGTGCCTCTACAGGACTAGCTCGTTGATCAAAGATGACCGCGGTTTCCAGGTCATAAGGCATGAGTTGTCATTTGATAACGGGATCACATCATTAGGAGAATGATGTGATGGACGAGACCCAAACGTTAACATAGCTTTTGATCGTGTCAGTTATCGCTATAGTTTTCTGCATGTCAAGTATAAGTTCCTATGACCATGAGATCATGTAACTCACTGACACCGTAGGAGTGCTTTGTGTGTGCCAAACGTCGCAACGTAACTGGGTGACTATAAAGGTACTCTACAGGTATCTCCGAGGGTGTCTGTTGAGTTGACATGGATCGAGACTGGGATTTGTGACTCCGTGTGACGGAGAGGTATCTCCGGGCCCACTCGGTAATACGTCATCTCAATGAGCTCAAAGTGACTAAGTAGTTGGTCACGGGATTATGTATTACGGTAACGAGTAAAGAGACTTGCCGGTAACGAGATTGAACTAGGTATAGAGATACCGACGATCGAATCTCGGGCAAGTAACATACCGACGAGACAAAGGGAATTGTATACGGGATTGCCTGAATCCTTGACATCGTGGTTCATCCGATGAGATCATCGAGAAACATGTGGGAACCAATATGGGTATCCAGATCCCGCTATTGGTTATTGACCTGGGAGTGTCTCGGTCATGTCTACATGGTTTCCGAACCCGCAGGGTCTACACACTTAAGGTTCGGTGACGCTAGGGTTGTTAGTGAGAATAGTGCATGGTTACCGAAGGTTGTTCGGAGTCCTGGATGAGATCCCGGACATGACGAGGGTCTCCGGAATGGTCCGGAGACGAAGATTGATATATAGGATGAAAGGTTTCGGAGTCCGGAAGTGTTCCGGGGAGCATCGGGAAATCGGCGGAGTACCGGAAAGGGTTTCGGGGGTCCCGGAAGTGTTTCTGGGCCTAATGGGCCACAAGGGGGGACACCACAGCCCTCATAGGGCTGTGCGCCCCCCCTGGGCCCTCTCCTCATGCGCAAGGGGAGGTGGACCCTCCTAGGGCAGCCGCACCCCCCTGGCTTGGGGGGCAAGGCGCCTAGGGGGGGAAACCCTAGGGCTGGCCCTTGGCCGCCGCCCCCCCTGCCTTGGCCGCCGCCCCCCTTGCCCTGGCCGCCGGCCCCCTAGGGGAAACCCTAAGGCGCCCCCCTCTCCTCCTTCCCCCTATATATAGAGAGGTAGAGGGAGGGCAGCCAACACAAGTTCGTGCCTCGGTGCTGCCCTCCCTCTCCCATAACATCTTCTTCTCCCGCGGTGCTTAGGCGAAGCCCTGCTGGAATTCTTCTACACCATCACCACCACGCCGTCGTGCTGCCGGTTCTCCATCAACCTCTCCTCCACCCCTTGCTGGATCAAGAAGGAGGAGACGTCCCCGAGCCGTACGTGTGAAGAACGCGGAGGCACCGTTGCTTCGGTGCTTGGATCTTCAGCGATCTGAATCGCGGCGAGTACGACTCCATCAACCGCGTTCTTAACGCTTCCGCTTAGCGATCTACAAGGGTATGTGGATCCTACTCTCCCCTCGTAGTTGCATCTACTAGATTGATCTTGGTGAACGTAGAGAAAATTTTTTGTTTTCCATGCAACGTTCCCCAACAGTGGTATCAGAGCTAGGATCTTGCGTAGATGCTTTCTCGAGTAGAACACAAAAGGGTTTGTGGCATTGATGTTTAAATTGCTGCCCTCCTTAGTCTTTCTTGATTCAGCGGTATTATGGGATGAAGCGGCCCGGACCAACTTTACATGTCCACGTACATGAGACCGGTTCCATCGACAGACATGTGACTTTTGTTGCATAAGATGGCTGGCGGGTGTCTGTCTCTCTTATCTTAGTTGAATCGGAATAGAACAAGGCGGTCCTTGTAGAAGGTTAAATAGCAACTTGAATATCACCGTTGTGGTTTTGCGTAGGTAAGAAGCGTTCTTGCTAGATACCCATAGCAGCCACGTAAAACATGCAACAACAAATTAGAGGACGTCTAACTTGTTTTTGCAGGGTATGTATGTGATATGATATGGCCAATGACATGATGAGTTATATTTGATGTATGAGATAATCATGTTGTAATAGTTAATATCGACTTGCATGTCGATGCATACGGCAACCGGCAGGAGCCATAGGGTTGTCTTTAATTTTTGTATGACCTGCGTGTCAATCATTAAGCGCTTTGTAATGCTTTACTTTATCGCTAAACGGTAGCAATAGTAGTAAGAGCATGGTGGGCGCCGACAACCCCGATGGCGACACGATGATGGAGATCATGATGATGGGGATCATGGTGTGGCGCCGGTGACGATGGAGATCATGCCGGTGCGTTGGAGATGGAGATCAAAAGTACGAGTTGATGGCCATATCATGTCACTTATGATTTGCATGTGATGTTAATCCTTTTATGCATCTTATTTTGCTTAGGACGACGGTAGCATTATAAGATGATCCTTCACTAAAATTTCAAGATAAAATTGTGTTCCCCCCGAGTGTGCGCCGTTGCGAAGGTTCGTCGTTTCGAAGCACCACGTGATGATCGGGTGTGATAGACTCTACGTTCGCATACAACGGGTGCAAGCCAGTTTTGCACATGCAGAACACTCGGGTTAGACTTGACGAGCCTAGCATGTACAGACATGGCCTCGGAACACGGAGGACCGAAAGGTCGCACATGAGTCATATAGTAGATATGATCAACATGTTGATGTTCACCATTGACACCACCTCATCTCACGTGATGATCGGACTTGGGTTGGTGGATTTGGATCATGTAACGCTCGAATGACCGGAGGGATGTCAATTTGAGTGGGAGTTATAAATAATTTGATTAGGTAATAACTCACTTATCATGAACAATAGTCTAAAATGTCTTTGCAAATTTTTGTTGTAGATGGCTCGCGCAGTAGCTCCCCTGAATTTTAATGCGTTCCTAGAGAAAGCTAAACTGAAAGATGATGGGAGCAACTTTGTGGACTGGCTCCGCAATCTGAGGATCATCCTCACAGCTGCCCAAAAGGTTTATGTCCTAAATGCACCGCTAGGTGACCCCCCCGCTCCTACAGCCCATGCGGACGTTTTGAACGTCTGGCAGACACGTTCGGATGACTATTCGATAGTGCAGTGTGCCATGTTGTACGGCTTGGAAGGAGGACTTCAAAGGCGTTTTGAACGTCATGGTGCATATGAGATGTACACGGAGTTGAAGTTCATCTTTGAAAAGAATGCTAAGATCGAGAGGTATGAGACCACCGATAAACTCTTTGCTTGCAAGATGGAGGAGAATTCGTCTGTCAGTGAGCACTTACTGAAGATGTCTGGGTACTATACCCGCATAGCTGATCTGGGACTTGTTTTCCCGGATGAGGCTATCATTGACAGAATTCTCCAGTCACTCCCTCCAAGCTACAAGAGCTTCGTGCAGCAGTATAACATGCAAGGGATGAACAAGACCATCGCCGAGCTGTTTTCGATGCTGAAAGTCGCTGAGGCAGACATCCAGAAGGAGTATCAAGTGTTGATGGTCAATAAAACCACCAGTTTCAAGAAGAATGGCAAGGGCAAGAAGGGTAACTCTAAGAAGGGTGGCAAAGCAGTTGCTCATCCAGTGAAGAAACCCAAGGCTGGGCCTAAGCCAGAGACTGAGTGTTTCTATTGCAAGGGGAACGACCACTGGAAGCGGAACTGCCCCAAGTATCTGGCGGACAAGAAGGGGGCCAACAATAACAACAAAGGTATATGTGATATACATGTTATTGATGTGTACCTTACCAACTCTCGTTGTAGTGCCTGGGTATTTGATACCGGTTCGGTTGCTCACATTTGCAACTCTAAACAGGAACTGCGGAATAAACGGAGGCTGGCGAAGGACGAAGTGACGATGCGCGTGGGAAATGGTTCCAAGGTTGATGTGATCGCCGTCGGCACGCTCGCTCTTCGATTACCATCGGGATTAGTTATGAACCTGAATAATTGTTATTTAGTGCCTGCGTTAAGCATGAACATTATATCTGGATCTTGTTTATTGCGAGACGGTTACTCATTTAAGTCAGAGAATAATGGTTGTTCTATTTATATGAGTAATATCTTTTATGGTCATGCACCCGAAGTTAGGGGTTTATTCTTATTGAATCTCGATAGTGATGATACACATGTTCATAACATTGATGCCAAAAGATGTAGAGTAGATAATGATAATACCACTTTCCTGTGGCACTGCCGTCTGGGTCATATCGGCGTAAAACGCATGAGGAAGCTCCATGCTGATGGACTTTTGGAGTCTCTTGATTTTGAATCACTTGACACGTGCGAGCCGTGCCTCATGGGCAAGATGACAAGGACCCCGTTTTCAGGGACAATGGAACGGGCAAGTGACTTATTGGAAATCATACATACTGATGTGTGCGGTCCGATGAGTGTAACGGCGCGCGGTGGATATCGTTATTTTCTCACCTTCACTGACGACTTAAGTAGATATGGGTATATTTACTTAATGAAGCATAAGTCTGAAACTTTTGAAAAGTTCAAGCAATTTCAGAGTGAAGTAGAAAATCATCGTAACAAGAAGATCAAGTTCCTACGATCTGATCGAGGGGGAGAATATCTGAGTTATGAGTTTGGTGATCACTTAAGAAAATGTGGAATTGTTTCGCAGTTGACGCCACCTGGAACACCACAGCGTAATGGTGTGTCCGAACGTCGTAATCGAACCCTATTAGATATGGTGCGTTCTATGATGTCTCTTGCCGATTTGCCACTATCGTTTTGGGGATATGCGTTAGAGACAGCTGCATTCACTTTAAATAGGGCTCCATCTAAGTCCGTTGAGACAACACCGTATGAACTGTGGTTTGGTAAGAAACCTAAGTTGTCTTTTCTCAAGGTTTGGGGTTGCGATGCTTATGTCAAAAGGCTTCAGCCAGAAAAGCTCGAACCCAAAGCGGACAAATGTGTCTTCATAGGATACCCAAAAGAAACAGTTGGGTACACCTTCTATCTCAGATCCGAGGGCAAAGTGTTTGTCGCTAAGAACGGGTCCTTTCTCGAGAAAGAGTTTCTCTCGAAAGAATTGAGTGGGAGGAAGGTAGAACTTGATGAGGTTATTGAACCTCTGCTTCAACCAGAGAGTAGCGCAGCGCAGAAAGATGTTTTTGTGGAGCCTGCAGAGGTTGAAGAGGAAGCAAATGATGATGATCAAGGAGCTTATGATCAAGTTACTACCGAACCTCGTAGGTCGACAAGGGTACGCACTGCACCTGAGTGGTATGGTAACCCTGTCTTGGAGGTCATGTTGTTAGACAACGGTGAACCTACGAGCTATGGAGAAGCGATGGTGGGCCCGGATTCCGACAAATGGTTAGAGGCCATGAAATCCGAGATGGGATCCATGTATGAAAACAAAGTATGGACTTTGGAAGTATTACCTAAAGGGCGGAAGGCCATTCAGAATAAATGGATTTTTAAGAGGAAGACGGACGCTGACGGTAATGTCACCGTGTATAAAGCTCGACTTGTGGCAAAGGGTTTTTCACAAGTTCAAGGGATTGACTACGATGAGACTTTCTCACCCGTAGCGATGCTTAAATCCGTCCGAATCATGTTAGCAATAGCTGCATATTTCGATTATGAAATTTGGCAGATGGATGTCAAAACAGCATTCCTTAACGGTTTTCTTAAGGAAGAGTTGTATATGATGCAACCAGAGGGTTTTGTCGATCCAGAGAATGCTGACAAAGTATGCAAGCTCCAGCGTTCCATTTATGGGCTGGTGCAAGCATCTCGGAGTTGGAATCTTCGCTTTGATGAGGTGATCAAAGCGTTTGGGTTTATACAAGTTTACAATGAAGCTTGTATTTACAAGAAAGTGAGTGGGAGCTCTATAGCGTTTCTAATATTATATGTGGACGACATATTGCTGATTGGAAACAATATAGAATTTTTGGATAGCGTGAAGGGGTATTTGAACAAGAGTTTTTCAATGAAGGATCTCGGTGAAGCTGCTTTCATATTGGGCATCAAGATCTATAGAGATAGATCAAGACGCTTGATAGGACTTTCACAAAGCACATACCTTGATAAAGTTTTGAAGAAGTTCAAAATGGATCAATCCAAGAAGGGGTTCTTGCCGGTATTGCAAGGTACAAAGTTGAGTAAGACTCAGTGCCCAGTGACTGCGGAAGATAGAGAAAAGATGAGTGTCGTCCCCTATGCTTCAGCCATAGGCTCTATCATGTATGCAATGCTGTGCATGAGACCAGATGTCAGCCTTGCCATAAGTATGGCCGGAAGGTTTCAAAGTAATCCTGGTATGGATCACTGGACAGCGGTCAAGAATATCCTAAAGTACCTGAAAAGGACTAAGGATATGTTTCTCGTTTATGGAGGTGATCAAGAGCTCGTCGTAAAGGGTTACGTCGATGCAAGCTTTGACACTGATCCGGATGACTCTAAGTCTCAAACCGGATACGTATATATTCTCAACGGGGGAGCGGTGAGCTGGTGCAGTTCCAAGCAGAGCGTGGTAGCTGATTCTACATGTGAAGCGGAGTATATAGCTGCCTCGGAGGCGGCGAAGGAAGGTGTCTGGATGAAGGAGTTCATGACAGATCTTGGAGTTGTGCCTAGTGCACTGAACCCAATGACTCTGTTCTGTGACAACACTGGTGCCATTGCTCTAGCCAAGGAACCAAGGTTTCACAAGAGGACCAGACACATAAAACGATGCTTCAATTCCATCCGCGATTCGGTCAAGGAGGAGGACATAAACATTTGCAAAGTACACACGGATTTGAATGTTGCAGATCCGTTGACTAAGCCTCTTCCACGGGCTAAGCACGATCAACACCAAGACTCTATGGGTGTTAGATTCATTACCTTGTAATGCTAGATTATTGACTCTAGTGCAAGTGGGAGACTGTTGGAAATATGCCCTAGAGGCAATAATAAAAGGGTTATTATTATATTTCCTTGTTCATGATAATCGTTTATTATCCATGCTATAACTGTATTGATTGGAAACTCAAATACACGTGTGGATGAATAGACAGACTTTGTGTCCCTAGTGAGCCTCTACAGGACTAGCTCGTTGATCAAAGATGACCGCGGTTTCCAGGTCATAGACATGAGTTGTCATTTGATAACGGGATCACATCATTAGGAGAATGATGTGATGGACGAGACCCAAACGTTCACATAGCTTTTGATCGTGTCAGTTATCGCTATAGTTTTTTGCATGTCAAGTATAAGTTCCTATGACCATGAGATCATGTAACTCACTGACACCGTAGGAGTGCTTTGTGTGTGCCAAACGTCACAACGTAACTGGGTGACTATAAAGGTACTCTACAGGTATTTCCGAGGGTGTCTGTTGAGTTGACATGGATCGAGACTGGGATTTGTCACTCCGTGTGATGGAGAGGTATCTCCGGGCCCACTCGGTAATACGTCATCTCAATGAGCTCAAAGTGACTAAGTAGTTGGTCACGGGATTATGTATTACGGTAACGAGTAAAGAGACTTGCCGGTAACGAGATTGAACTAGGTATAGAGATACCGACGATCGAATCTCGGGCAAGTAACATACCGACGAGACAAAGGGAACTGTATACGGGATTGCCTGAATCCTTGACATCGTGGTTCATTCGATGAGATCATCGAGAAACATGTGGGAACCAATATGGGTATCCAGATCCCGCTATTGGTTATTGACCTGGGAGTGTCTCGGTCATGTCTACATGGTTTCCGAACCCGCAGGGTCTACACACTTAACGTTCGGTGACGCTAGGGTTGTTAGAGAGAAAAGTGTATGGTTACCGAAGGTTGTTCGGAGTCCCGGATGAGATCCCGGACATGATGAGGGTCTCCGGAATGGTCCGGAGACGAAGATTGATATATAGGATGAAAGGTTTCGGAGTCCGGAAGTGTTCCGGGGAGCATCGGGAAATCGGCGGAGTACCGGAAAGGGTTTCGGGGGGTCCGGAAGTAGTTCTGGGCCTAATGGGCCACAAGGGGGAACACCACAGCCCTCAGGGGGCTGTGCGCCCCCCCCCCTGGGCCCTCTCCTCATGCGGCTAAGGGGGTGGGACCCCCTAGGGCAGCCGCACCCCTTTGGAGTGGGGGGCAAGGCACCTAGGGGGGAAACCCTAGGGCCTGGCCCTTGGCCGCCGCCCCCCCCCTGCCTTGGCCGCCGCCCCCTCCCCTTGCCCTGGCCGCCGGCCCCTAGGGGAAACCCTAGGGCGCCCCTCACCTCTCCACCCCCCGTATATATAGTGAGGCAAAGGGAGGGCAGAAAACACAAGTTCGTGCCTCGGTGCTGCCCTCCCTCTCCCATAACATCTTCTTCTCCCGCGGTGCTTAGGCGAAGCCCTGCCGGAGTTCTTCTCCACCATCACCACCACGCCGTCGTGCTGCCGGTTCTCCATCAACCTCTCCTCCACCCCTTGCTGGATCAAGAAGGAGGAGACGTCCCCGAGCCGTACGTGTGAAGAACGCGGAGGCACCGTTGCTTCGGTGCTTGGATCTTCAGCGATCTGAATCGCGGCGAGTACGACTCCATCAACCGCATTCTTAACGCTTCCGCTTAGCGATCTACAAGGGTATGTGGATCCTACTCTCCCCTCGTAGTTGCATCTACTAGATTGATCTTGGTGAACGTAGAGAAAAATTTTTGTTTTCCATGCAACGTTCCCCAACAGTGGCATCATGAGCTAGGATCTTGCGTAGATGCTTTCTCGAGTAGAACACAAAAGGGTTTGTGGCGTTGATGTTTAAATTGCTGCCCTCCTTAGTCTTTCTTGATTCAGCGGTATTATAGGATGAAGCGGCCCGGACCAACTTTACATGTCCACGTACATGAGACCGGTTCCATCGACAGACATGTGACTTTTGTTGCATAAGATGGCTGGCGGGTGTCTGTCTCTCCTATCTTAGTTGAATCGGAATAGAACAAGGCGGTCCTTGTAGAAGGTTAAATAGCAACTTGAATATCACCGTTGTGGTTTTGCGTAGGTAAGAAGCGTTCTTGCTAGATACCCATAGCAGCCACGTAAAACATGCAACAACAAATTAGAGGACGTCTAACTTGTTTTTGCAGGGTATGCATGTGATATGATATGGCCAATGACATGATGAATTATATTTGATGTATGAAATGATCATGTTGTAATAGTTAATATCGACTTGCATGTCGATGCATACGGCAACCGGCAGGAGCCATAGGGTTGTCTTTAATTTTTGTATGACCTGCGTGTCAATCATTAAGCGCTTTGTAATGCTTTACTTTATCGCTAAACGGTAGCAATAGTAGTAAGAGCATGGTGGGCGCCGACAACCCCGATGGCGACACGATGATGGAGATCATGATGATGGAGATCATGGTGTGGCGCCGGTGACGATGGAGATCATGCCGGTGCTTTGGAGATGGAGATCAAAAGCACGAGTTGATGGCCATATCATGTCACTTATGATTTGCATGTGATGTTAATCCTTTTATGCATCTTATTTTGCTTAGGACGACGGTAGCATTATAAGATGATCCTTCACTAAAATTTCAAGATAAAATTGTGTTCCCCCCGAGTGTGCGCCGTTGCGAAGGTTCGTCGTTTCGAAGCACCACGTGATGATCGGGTGTGATAGACTCTACGTTCGCATACAACGGGTGCAAGCCAGTTTTGCACATGCTGAACACTCGGGTTAGACTTGACAAGCCTAGCATGTACAGACATGGCCTCGGAACACGGAGGACCGAAAGGTCGAGCATGAGTCATATAGTAGATATGATCAACATGTTGATGTTCACCATTGACACCACCTCATCTCACGTGATGATCGGACTTGGGTTGGTGAATTTGGATCATGTCACGCTCGAATGACCGGAGGGATGTCAATTTGAGTGGGAGTTATAATTAATTTGATTAGGTAATAACTCACTTATCATGAACAATAGTCTAAAATGTCTTTGCAAATTTTTGTTGTAGATGGCTCGCGCAGTAGCTCCCCTGAATTTTAATGCGTTCCTAGAGAAAGCTAAACTGAAAGA
Source organism: Secale cereale (assembly GCA_902687465.1). NCBI lineage: Eukaryota > Viridiplantae > Streptophyta > Magnoliopsida > Poales > Poaceae > Secale > Secale cereale. Next base: position 819,989,787 of record LR738714.1, on the reverse strand, counting down.
TGACGGGAGCAACTTTGTGGACTGGCTCCGCAATCTGAGGATCATCCTCACAGCTGCCCAAAAGGTTTATGTCCTAAATGCACCGCTAGGTGACCCCCCCGCTCCTGGAGCCTCTGCGGACGTTATGAACGTTTGGCAGACGCGTTCGGATGACTATTCGATAGTGCAGTGTGCCATGTTGTACGGCTTGGAAGGAGGACTTCAAAGACGTTTTGAACGTCATGGTGCATATGAGATGTACACGGAGTTGAAGTTCATCTTTGAGAAGAATGCTAAGATCGAGAGGTACGAGACCACCGATAAATTCTTTGCTTGCAAGATGGAGGAGAATTCGTCTGTCAGTGAGCACTTACTGAAGATGTCTGGGTACTATACCCGCATAGCTGATCTGGGACTTGTGTTCCCGGATGAGGCTATCATTGACAGAATTCTCCAGTCACTCCCTCCAAGCTACAAGAGCTTCGTGCAGCAGTATAACATGCAAGGGATGAACAAGACCATCGCCGAGCTGTTTTCGATGCTGAAAGTCGCTGAGGCAGACATCCAGAAGGAGTATCAAGTGTTGATGGTCAATAAGACCACCAGTTTCAAGAAGAATGGCAAGGGCAAGAAGGGTAACTCTAAGAAGGGTGGCAAAGCAGTTGCTAATCCAGTGAAGAAACCCAAGGCTGGGCCCAAGCCAGAGACTGAGTGTTTCTATTGCAAGGGGAATGGCCACTGGAAGCGGAACTGCCCCAAGTATCTGGCGGACAAGAAAGGGGCCAACAACAACAAAGGTATATATGATATACATGTTATTGATGTGTACCTTACCAACTCTCGTTGTAGTGCCTGGGTATTTGATACCGGTTCGGTTGCTCACATTTGCAACTCTAAACAGGAACTGCGGAATAAACGGAGGCTGGCGAAGGACGAAGTGACGATGCGCGTGGGAAATGGTTCCAAGGTTGATGTGATCGCCGTCGGCACGCTCGCTCTTCGATTACCATCGGGATTAGTTATGAACCTGAATAATTGTTATTTAGTGCCTGCGTTAAGCATGAACATTATATCTGGATCTTGTTTATTGCGAGACGGTTACTCATTTAAGTCAGAGAATAATGGTTGTTCTATTTATATGAGTAATATCTTTTATGGTCATGCACCCGAAGTTAGGGGTTTATTCTTATTGAATCTCGATAGTGATGATACACATGTTCATAACATTGATTCCAAAAGATGTAGAGTAGATAATGATAATACCACTTTCTTGTGGCACTGCCGTCTCGGTCATATCGGCGTGAAACGCATGAGGAAGCTCCATGCTGATGGACTTTTGGAGTCTCTTGATTTTGAATCACTTGACACGTGCGAGCCGTGCCTCATGGGCAAGATGACAAGGACCCCGTTTTCAGGGACAATGGAACGGGCAAGTGACTTATTGGAAATCATACATACTGATGTGTGCGGTCCGATGAGTGTAACGGCGCGCGGTGGATATCGTTATTTTCTCACCTTCACTGACGACTTAAGTAGATATGGGTATATTTACTTGATGAAGCATAAGTCTGAAACTTTTGAAAAGTTCAAGCAATTTCAGAGTGAAGTTGAAAATCATCGTAACAAGAAGATCAAGTTCCTACGATCTGATCGAGGGGGAGAATATCTGAGTTATGAGTTTGGTGATCACTTAAGAAAATGTGGAATTGTTTCACAGTTGACGCCACCCGGAACACCACAGCGTAATGGTGTGTCCGAACGTCGTAATCCAACCCTATTAGATATGGTACGTTCTATGATGTCTCTTGCCGATTTGCCACTATCGTTTTGGGGATATGCGTTAGAGACAGTTGCATTCACTTTAAATAGGGCTCCATCTAAGTCCGTTGAGACAACACCGTATGAACTGTGGTTTGGTAAGAAACCGAAGTTGTCTTTTCTCAAGGTTTGGGGTTGCGATGCTTATGTCAAAAGGCTTCAGCCAGAAAAGCTCGAACCCAAAGCGGACAAATGTGTCTTCATAGGATACCCAAAAGAAACAGTTGGGTACACCTTCTATCTCAGATCCGAGGGCAAAGTGTTTGTCGCTAAGAACGGGTCCTTTCTCGAGAAAGAGTTTCTCTCGAAAGAATTGAGTGGGAGGAAGGTAGAACTTGATGAGGTTATTGAACCTCTGCTTCAACCAGAAAGTAGCGCAGCACAGAAAGATGTTTTTGTGGAGCCTGCAGAGGTTGAAGAGGAAGCCAATGATGATGATCAAGAAGCTTCTGATCAAGTTACTACCGAACCTCGTAGGTCGACAAGGGTATGCACTGCACCTGAGTGGTATGGTAACCCTGTCTTGGAGGTCATGTTGTTAGACAACGGTGAACCTACGAGCTATGGAGAAGCGATGGTGGGCCCGGATTCCGACAAATGGTTAGAGGCCATGAAATCCGAGATGGGATCCATGTATGAAAACAAAGTATGGACTTTGGAGGTATTACCTGAAGGGCGGAAGGCCATTCAGAATAAATGGATTTTTAAGAGGAAGACGGACGCTGACGGTAATGTCACCGTGTATAAAGCTCGACTTGTGGCAAAGGGTTTTTCACAAGTTCAAGGGATTGACTACGATGAGACTTTCTCACCCGTAGCGATGCTTAAATCCGTCCGAATCATGTTAGCAATAGCTGCATATTTCGATTATGAAATTTGGCAGATGGATGTCAAAACAGCGTTCCTTAACGGTTTTCTTAAGGAAGAGTTGTATATGATGCAACCAGAAGGTTTTGTCGATCCAGAGAATGCTGACAAAGTATGCAGGCTTCAGCGTTCCATTTATGGGCTGGTGCAAGCATCTTGGAGTTGGAATCTTCGCTTTGATGAGGTGATCAAAGCGTTTGGGTTTATACAAGTTTACAATGAAGCTTGTATTTACAAGAAAGTGAGTGGGAGCTCTATAGCGTTTCTAATATTATATGTGGACGACATATTGCTGATTGGAAACAATATAGAATTTTTGGATAGCGTGAAGGGGTATTTGAACAAGAGTTTTTCAATGAAGGATCTCGGTGAAGCTGCTTTCATATTGGGCATCAAGATCTATAGAGATAGATCAAGACGCTTGATAGGACTTTCACAAAGCACATACCTTGATAAAGTTTTGAAGAAGTTCAAAATGGATCAATCCAAGAAGGGGTTCTTGCCGGTATTGCAAGGTACAAAGTTGAGTAAGACTCAGTGCCCAGTGACTGCGGAAGATAGAGAAAAGATGAGTGTCGTCCCCTATGCTTCAGCCATAGGCTCTATCATGTATGCAATGCTGTGCACGAGACCAGATGTCAGCCTTGCCATAAGTATGGCCGGAAGGTTTCAAAGTAATCCTGGTATGGATCACTGGACAGCGGTCAAGAATATCCTAAAGTACCTGAAAAGGACTAAGGATATGTTTCTCGTTTATGGAGGTGATCAAGAGCTCGTCGTAAAGGGTTACGTCGATGCAAGTTTTGACACTGATCCGGATGACTCTAAGTCTCAAACCGGATATATATATATTCTCAACGGGGGAGCGGTAAGCTGGTGCAGTTCCAAGCAGAGCGTGGTAGCTGATTCTACATGTGAAGCGGAGTATATAGCTGCCTCGGAGGCGGCAAAGGAAGGTGTCTGGATGAAGGAGTTCATGACAGATCTTGGAGTTGTGCCTAGTGCACTGAACCCAATGACTCTGTTCTGTGACAACACTGGTGCCATTGCTCTAGCCAAGGAACCAAGGTTTCACAAGAGGACCAGACACATAAAGCGACGCTTCAATTCCATCCGCGATTCGGTCAAGGAGGAGGACATAAACATTTGCAAAGTACACACGGATTTGAATGTTGCAGATCCGTTGACTAAGCCTCTTCCACGGGCTAAGCACGATCAACACCAAGACTCTATGGGTGTTAGATTCATTACCTTGTAATGCTAGATTATTGACTCTAGTGCAAGTGGGAGACTGTTGGAAATATGCCCTAGAGGCAATAATAAAAGAGTTATTATTATATTTCCTTGTTCATGAGAATCGTTTATTATCCATGCTATAATTGTATTGATTGGAAACTCAAATACATGTGTGGATAAATAGACAGACTTTGTGTCCCTAGTGAGCCTCTACAGGACTAGCTCGTTGATCAAAGATGACCGCGGTTTCCAGGTCATAGACATGAGTTGTCATTTGATAACGGGATCACATCATTAGGAGAATGATGTGATGGACAAGACCCAAACGTTAACATAGCTTTTGATCGTGTCAGTTATCGCTATAGTTTTCTGCATGTCAAGTATAAGTTCCTATGACCATGAGATCATGTAACTCACTGACACCGTAGGAGTACTTTGTGTGTGCCAAACGTCACAACGTAACTGGGTGACTATAAAGGTACTCTACAGGTATTTCCGAGGGTGTCTGTTGAGTTGACATGGATCGAGACTGGGATTTGTCACTCCGTGTGACGGAGAGGTATCTCCGGGCCCACTCGGTAATACGTCATCTCAATGAGCTCAAAGTGACTAAGTAGTTGGTCACGGGATTATGTATTACGGTAACGAGTAAAGAGACTTGCCGGTAACGAGATTGAACTAGGTATAGAGATACCGACGATCGAATCTCGGGCAAGTAACATGCCGACGAGACAAAGGGAACTGTATACGGGATTGCCTGAATCCTTGACATCGTGGTTCATCCGATGAGATCATCGAGAAACATGTGGGAACCAATATGGGTATCCAGATCCCGCTATTGGTTATTGACCTGGGAGTGTCTCGGTCATGTCTACATGGTTTCCGAACCCGCAGGGTCTACACACTTAACGTTCGGTGACGCTAGGGTTGTTAGAGAGAAAAGTGTATGGTTACCGAAGGTTGTTCGGAGTCCCGGATGAGTTCCCGGACATGACGAGGGTCTCCGGAATGGTCCGGAGACGAAGATTGATATATAGGATGAAAGGTTTCGGAGTCCGGAAGTGTTCCGGGGAGCATCGGGAAATCGGCGGAGTACCGGAAAGGGTTTCGGGGGGTCCGGAAGAAGTTCTGGGCCTAATGGGCCACAAGGGGGGACACCACAGCCCTCAGGGGGCTGTGCGCCCCCCCCCCCTGGGCCCTCTCCTCATGCGGCTAAGGGGGTGGGACCCCCTAGGGCAGCCGCACCCCTTTGGAGTGGGGGGCAAGGCACCTAGGGGGGGAAACCCTAGGGCCTGGCCCTTGGCCGCCGCCCCCCCCCTGCCTTGGCCGCCGCCCCCTCCCCTTGCCCTGGCCGCCGGCCCCTAGGGGAAACCCTAGGGCGCCCCTCACCTCTCCACCCCCCCTATATATAGTGAGGCAAAGGGAGGGCAGCAAACACAAGTTCGTGCCTCTGTGCTGCCCTCCCTCTCCCATAACATCTTCTTCTCCCGCGGTGCTTAGGCGAAGCCCTGCCGGAGTCCTTCTCCACCATCACCACCACGCCGTCGTGCTGCCGGTTCTCCATCAACCTCTCCTCCACCCCTTGCTGGATCAAGAAGGAGGAGACGTCCCCGAGCCGTACGTGTGAAGAACGCGGAGGCACCGTTGCTTCGGTGCTTGGATCTTCAGCGATCTGAATCGCGGCGAGTACGACTCCATCAACCGCGTTCTTAACGCTTCCGCTTAGCGATCTACAAGGGTATGTGGATCCTACTCTCCCCTCGTAGTTGCATCTACTAGATTGATCTTGGTGAACGTAGAGAAAAATTTTTGTTTTCCATGCAACGTTCCCCAACATAAGCATTAAAGAGGAGTCCATTATCTATTTTCTATGTTGTCCCGGTATGGATGTCCTCAAGTTGAGATCTATCAAAAACGAGAAATCAAATGCGATCTATCTCCTTGGACCTTTGTACAGGTGACATAGAGGTACCCCTTTGTGACACTTGGTTGAAACATATGTAATGCAATGACAATCCATGGAAATCCGAGCTAATTAGGACAAGGTGCGAGCACTATTGGTATTCGATGCATGAGGCTTGCAACTTATAGGATGTCTTATGCATAACACATATGAAGTACTACTACCGTTGACAAAATTGTTTCTATGTTTCCAAAATAAAAAGCTCTAGCACATGAGTAATCCCTACTTCCCTCTGTGAAGGGCCATTCTTTTACTTTTATGTTGAGTCTCCACCTTCTTTCTTCAAAGCACCAACTACTGAGAGCATGATTGTCATTCTGAGTGTAATGTGCATTGTCCCAAAGTAGCATTGTCTTTTGCATGATTGTGATATCGTTTATTTTGAAATCATTGTATCTAGTCATCACTTAAACCTTGGAGGTGCCCCTGCATTTATGTTTTGCATCACTAAAGGGGGCAAGCTAGATATCACTTTATCATATTTGCACATCATGTTCATTGCAAATCTATTTGATGTTTCAATATCATATTGTAAAACTTTCAGTTCTTTGTGATTTTCTCATAAGGCAACTTAATTACTACAGATTCATTGTCTCAGTAAGCTTTTGTCATATGACTATGAAAAAGTCCTATATGGTTAATAGCATGTCACCACAGAAAGTATTCTTGTTATCATTTACCTACTCGAGGACGAGCAGGAATTAAGCTTGGGGATGTTGATACGTCCAAAACGTATCTATAATTTCTGCTTGCTCCATGCCTCTTTTGGGTGATATTGCTATGATATTTATACACTTCCATACACTTTTGATCATATTTGGACTAACCTATTAACTCAGTGCACCCCAGTGCCAGTTTCTGTTTTCGGCTGTTTTTGTATTTCAGGTTTTCACATTACGAGAACTGCCAGGAAAAATCCAGAAAAATTATATAAAAAATCAGCTTTCCAGAAACTACCGTGCGCCCGAAGGACAGCCGGGGGGGCACCAGGGCTCCAGGCGCCCTGGCGGCGCCCCCCCCCCCCCCCGGGCCGCGCCGGGGGGGGCGCCTGGGCCCCCCGAGGCTCCTCCGATGCCCCCCTTTGGCATATATTTAAAGCGTCTCGAGAAACCCTCGAAACAAGAACTCTTTTTCGCGATCTCATCTCTGTTCCGCCGCCGCCGCTTCCAAGATCGAGAGCACCAGGAGAACTCTTCCCGACACCCTGCCGGAGGGGAGGATCACCACCGGGAGCCTCTCCACCACCATGGACGCCTCCCGGATGAGTTGTGAGTAGTCTCCCTTGGACCATGAGTCCATGACCAGTAGCTATGTGATGTTCTCCTCCCGTTCTTGTGCTTCACTAATTAGTCCTCGTGAGCTGCCCTACATGATCGAGGCACATATGTAATCCTTATGCTGTTGCTATGATGAGTTTGCTGGGATCCGATGGATTATGAGATTATGTTCAGATTGTGCTTGAGTAATATATTTGATCTACCTCTTTTATATTTATGTTCATAAGTAATTCTTGCATGTTCTCCGTTGTTATTTATTGCTTTGGCCAAGTAATAGGTAGTGACTTCAGGAGGGAACGTTATGCTCGATTGTGGGTTCATGCCCCTCGATGACTAGTTTGAGTGACAGAAACATGAGTCTAGGGGATGTGCTGTTGCCATAAGGGGGAAAACAACGGTGCTTGTGCTCGCGGGTGCAAGGATTGTTTACTTTACGCAAAGTTCTTTTAATGCAGTTGTCTGTTGCATTGAGTTTACACTATGGGTGGGGCTCGCAACTTAATACCAGTGAGATGTTCTGGATAGATATCTCAAGGTGGATGATTAGTAGTAGATATTGATGGATTTCGGTCTACTTACTTTGGCGTACCGCCCATGCTTTGAACCTCAACCTTTCTTGCAATGTAGTCAGCATTGGTTTGCGTTCGTGGTCCTGTCAATTGCCCAGCTGTAATTCGTTTACCTCACATAGCTGTTTTATCGTCTTTTGGGAGAGAGACATCACTAGTGAACATCATGAGACTCCGGTCCATATTACCATCATTGATCACATCCGCTATTTACTTTTCGCTATTATTTACTATTGCAATTATATCTATCACTACTATCACTTGCTTTTAATCCTTTGTGAACTACAAGGCCGGAGGGATTGACAACCTCTCTGTACTCGTTGGGAGCAAAGTTATTTGTATCTGTGTGCAGGTCCACGTTGATTGCTAATATCTGGCACCGTTAGCAGTTGAAACCTTCTTGTTGAACCTAGGAGTCTCTGGGGATTCGATCCTTGGTATCTTTGCCAAGGGAAAAACTTCCGCACCACTACATCTCACACCTTCCACTTGGGGTAACCAACGAGGGGCGAGAAGCCTAGCAGACACCGACTAGTGAAATTTTTCTGCACTACAAATCAAATAACCCTAGTATTTTTACTGGGAAATTCTGAACTCAATCTAGTCATTCCTAGACTATCGGTTGCATCCTAGTCTTGCTATCTTTGATCGTGCTACCTCGTCCTTCTCTGGTGCACGAATTCTTCAGTGTGTGAGCACGACTTATGTCGAGCTTTCAACATCATGTTGCTTGTCTTGAAAGGCCACTTTGGTTCCGAGCTTGCATCTTATATATTGATCCTATAACTTGCCACTTCGGCATTCCCTTGCTTGTTGCCATTGTTGTTTGAGGGCATCCTCTTGAAACCTCCTGGCAAATGTGTCAGATCACCTTCAACACTTTGACTTCTTCCGAGTTGACAAATGTGTTCATGATGTGAAATACCCTCCTTGCCCTCGATGATTTTTATTATCATCGGCAACACCCTTGACTTCCTTTCATCGTGAACTTGTCTACATTTTGAACACAACTTGCTCTCCAGGTAGTGTTGTGTTCTGCCTTGAAGTATTAATGTCTTTTATGTCGAGAATGTTGTGGGGATTGCTCCACCTCTTAGAAATTCTCGGTAGGATGATACTTCTCACCATCCTTGGTCCCCGTGTTGTTTTTAACCGGGATACCAATGTGCTAACGATGCTGCTTGAGTTATGTACTTCTAGCAACCCTATTGCTTGAAGTTAACGATCGACAGTTCGTTCTTAGACTGTTGGTTATTGAATTGTCACTCTAACATAGATCTTGCTGCCTAAGGTCATATTTCGGGCACACCTTTCACCTAATGATTAATGGTGTATGTTTTTCCTCGAGCATACAACATTATATCATTTGAATTGATAAGTGTCATCCTCTTGTTCACATTATTGTATCCATCCGTTTGGAATTCTCGATGAATTGTCGCTGAGCCCATCAGCCACCTCCTCATCCTCTCCTTGGATTAATGATGAACTATCGTTTTGGGAACCCGCTCCCATAGTTTATTTCCTGAGAATTTTGCAATGTCATTTCGTCGATTTGAGTTGCACCTTTTCTTCTCGAACATCCTGAGTCTGAGGTATCATGACACCAATCGGATCTGAATCTCGGTCAGATATGATGGTTGGGACAACTTTCCAGTAGTTATAATGTTGGTCCTTTGATGACCCGGTAATATGATGTCATGCCTAGCACCCCTGGCCGGAGGACCCATCATTATAATTTCTTTTGCAAGCATAGACATTCTTCCAGGAGGAAATTGTAATACATATTCTATAAGTTGCTTCTGATGGATCATTTGTGTATCCAAAGTCTGGCCCTTGATTGAAACACCATATCATTGCTACCTCGAAGCATGACTATGATACCCCGCTCATCAACAAGAACATTGGAGGCGTGATGCTAAATGTTTCTTGGTCAGTTATGCAAACACCGTTGTATGGGTAACATCTTGATTAATCCTTGCCTCTTTATCTAAATGGTTGGGTACTTGCTCTCCTACCATGTATGCCATGTTCTTCTTGTCCATGGGATGGATATACTCCTAATAATTGTGTGTAATCACAATTTTCCTTTCCATTTGTTTGTTTAACCTTTCTTGATCTACATATAATCTAAGCAGTAATAATTCCCTACTTATGTAAACACCTCGTTGTACTACTTTGTCAGTAAGACCTTGATTCTATTGTTGATGACATTCCGGTACTGCTAGTCGACGAGAACTTGTCTATTGGTCCACCTCGTCTCAACGAGCGGGAAAATGGTTCTCTTTGTTACCCGTCCTTGGTACCGACATTGTAGCCGACATGGCTGACAAGCTATCTACTGACATGCCTCCCTGTCGCGGCTGTGCGAGATGTCACCACCATTCCTATTTTCAACCCACATGGTGGGCCCATAACCCACAGGTCCACTGGATCGAAACCTGACTCTTCTTTACAACCCGGATTCTAATGTATCCTTTGCACCTGGCTTCGAATGTGATTCACGAGCAAAATTCTACACCATTATTCATCCTGGAATCAAACACCATGTTATTCTCGTTGTTCAGGCTCCCATTCCAGCTTCTGTCTAGGCATCGAATGATTGCCTACCATTTTAAAACTTTGGTACCATCGTATATTGCACTCAACGAATTCACTGAAACACAACTCGTGGGGTACCTCGTGTCTTTCCCATTGAGTTCACCGTCAGATGCCCAGCTTTGTGGAGTGGCGTTCTTCCGGAGTTTTTCCCCTGGTCGCGTTTGTAGGACGATGGAGATCCCGAAGAAAGGATGACGACTTGATCACGATGACTTGAAGCAGAGAAATGAAGACATCAACGAAAGGGATCAACCTCTTTGAAAGGGCAGTCAAGACCGAGAAGACTCGTTAGAATTTCGCTACCAGCACTCCCCCATTACTACACCGCTTAAATCTCGGGACGAGATTTCTTGTAGTGGAGGAGAATTGTGACGCCCGGATAATTACGCTACAGTAATTCCGCGCTAATGATACCACGTCACCGCGATCACCGTTGCTAATCTCGGGTTAGTTCGAACCTGATTCAAATTCAAATTCAAAATTAGGCAAACAATAAAAGTTTTCAAATAATAAAACTAAAATGATCGGAGTGAACCAAATACTGCATAGGTAATTGTGGTGAAGAAGCAACATTTTTATAAAGTGTTTAAATGCTCTAATATAAGTAAGATAGTAGCAAACATAATTATTTAAATGCCTTTACTAATTAATAAAATATCAAACTAAATTATTTGGGGACTAGACTTCTGGTGGTAGTGCAGCTTATTGCATAGTAATTATGTGTTAAGGCTCCACTTTTTACAAGAGTCATTTGGATCAAGTTTTAAATGGAAAACAACAACTAATTAAAATAAAACAGAAATGGAAAGGTAAATAAATAAAAGCAAGAAAAGAAAACAGAACACCCTCCCCCAGTGGGCTTCGTGGCCCAGCCGGCCATTCAGCCGGTCCGACCGGCCCACTCCCCGCACGCCCGCCTGGCCTATAGGCCACGCCCCGCTAACCCTAACCCACCCCCACTATCCCCACTTCCCCCACCTCTCGATCCACTCTAATCCCTCTCCCTCGCTAGATTCTGGATCAAGCCCCGACCGCGCATTCGCCAGACCCCGCCGGTCTGCCTCGTCCCCGTAGCCCCTTCCTCGACTCCTCCACCTCCCCGTTCTGGAGCTGGACGCCCGTGCCGTCGCCCGACGCCGCAGGACACCGCCGCCATCCAAGGAACGCTCCGCCGCTTCGACCACGCCTCCTCGCCGGACTGCCTCCTCGGCGTCTGATACGTCCAAAACGTATCTATAATTTCTGCTTGCTCCATGCCCTTTTTGTGTCATATTGCTATGATATTTATGCACTTCCATACACTTTTGATCATATTTGGACTAACCTACTAAGGGTTGCAAAAGTGCACAATGTTCTTGTTTTACAATTTATTGTGTAGGAATTACTTGGAAATTGACAAAAACGCAAAATGAGTCGTATTGGAGTAGGACTCTGACTTTCCTGAAATCTGTCTGAGAACGTTTTTTAAAGATGGTCACGTTCCGGCCCGAAGAAGACATCAAACGGAAAAAGTCTAGTTGCGAAAGTTGTGGGTAATTTCGAGGCGATGCTTCTGGATATAAAATTCGTCCAAATCGGAGTCCGGACGGCCGAGTAAAGCCCGTTTTACTGAGGCCCAAAATCTGATGACGGGAATCCGAGAGTCTATATAAAGAGAGGAAACCTAGGTCACCAAGGGCCACAAATTTTCCTCCTCCCAAGCCGCCGTCTTGGAGGGGAGTACCAGCACCATTGCAGCACCATCCACAAGGAAGAAGGGGGGCCAAGGAGCCGCTGCCCCCTAGGGCCGCCGCCGCCCCGAGGGCCGCCGCCGCCGCCTCCGTGGCTGCCGCCGGCCGTCTCCTCCTCGCGGGGCTGCACCTCTCCATCAACACCATCATCAACCTCCTCCTCACCATGTCCATGTGTGAGTAGTCTTCTCCGGGGCCGAGGGCTCGTACGTGTAGCTATGTGGTTATCTCTCTCTCCCATGATGTGATCTTCGTTGTGATCATAGGCTATGTTAATCTAGGGTGATCCCATGATATTTCCCCTTCCTCTATGTATTGGATTGATGTACTCACTTGTCTTTATCTAGTATAATCCCCGAGACCAAGGTGACAGCGGTCTATTGGACATGGATTAGAAAAATATTTTCATGAGTGATTTCCTCTCTTGTGTGTTGATTGAAGATTGAGAGTCTCTTGGTGCTTGTCTTTGACTATCCTTTAGATTTGTTGTGGTGATTGTGGGACTCTCTTTGGATGGCCGCGGTGACATTGGGAAATCTTTAGATTGAGAACTACGAACTTTGAGGTGTGCTTTTGTAGCCCTACATAATTCTCATCCTCTCTTGACCACGAAGGAATGACCTCCGGGTGCGTCTCCATTGCATGTTTTATGGGAAATATCATGTGATTCGATTATGTTAATGTTGTTGGGAGTTGCCTCTAGTGAAAGTATGATCCCTAGGCCTTGTTTCCACCATTGCAATACCATTTGTGCTCACGTTTACCACTTGTTTGCTTGCTGCACTTTTTATTACAGATTTATATTACTTTGCTTTGCCACTCCTATCATCCATATTTTACCATCTCTTCGCCGAATTAGTGCACCTATACAACTCCTAGTTGTATTAGGTGTGTTGGGGACACAAGAGACTTCTTGTATCTTAGTTGCAGGGATGCTTGAGAGAGACCATCTTCAACCTCTACTTCCCTGAGTTCGATAAACCTTAGGTCATCCACTTGAGGGAAATTGCTGCTGTCCTACAAACCTCTACGCTTGGAGGCCCAACATAGTCTACAAGAGTAGAAGCATGTGTAGACATCAAGCTATTTCTGGCGCCGTTGCCGGAGAAGTGAGTGCTTGAAGGTATATCTTTAGATCTTGCAATTAAATCTTTTTGTTTCTTGTTTTTTATTTTCACTAGTTTTGCTTAATGGAAAACAAAAAAAATATGAGAGAGCTTTATAAGCTCTACCTTGAACTTGGACATGATGTGTTCGAAGAGAAAATTAGAAAACCTTTGGAACTTTATTATTTGCATAACAATTATGATGGTGGTGATGTTATTAGTATGTTTCTTTTTAATATCAATATTGCTAATGACATGGAAAGCTCTAAGCTTGGGGATGACACGTTTGATGAACATGATATTTTTAGTCCCCCAACTTTTGAGGAGAAAATTTACTTTGATGATACTATGCCTCCTATATATGATGATTACAATGATGAATATGATATTTTCAGTCCACCTACTATTGAGGATAAAATTTATTATGATTATGATATGCCTCCTAAATACGATGATTACCATGATGGTTATGATAGTCTTACTCTCACTATTCCTAATAAGAAAGATTTTGCTTATATGAAGAGTAATGACACTTTTATGCTTTTGGATCATGGAAATAATGCCTTATGTGATAGTTATATTGTTGAGTTCATCCATGATGCCACTGAAATTTATAATGAGAGAGGGAGACATGGTTCTAAATATCTTAATAATAAGAAGTTTCCTCTCTTTATGGTGAATATTTTGAAGTTATGCTTGTTTTGCCTTCCTATGCTAGTTGCTTTATGCTTCAATAATTTATTTTCTTACAAGATTCCCATGCATAGGAAGCATGTTAGGCTTAAATGTGTTTGGTATTTGCTTCTTGATGCTCTCTTTTGTTCTTCAACTCTTATTCCTACGAGAGCATCATTAAAGTCTTAAGCCTATCTTTATGGCTATAAAGAAAGAGCTCTAGGGAGACAACCCTTGTTATCTTTGCTTTCAGCTTGTCCTTTCAGTTTTTAGTGGTCTTGATGTTTGTTACTACTGTAGAAACATCATTGTATCTTTATTTCTCAGCTTTGTGCCAAGTGTAGCCTCTGATTGCAAGAAAGTTCAAAAGTTGTGACGTGCAGTCCAGAAAACAGATTCTGTCCTTGGACAGAAAAATTCGTATAAAATCACCAGATCATCTTTTTGGTCTGAATTTTTTCGACAGCGTGCTCTATACAATAGGCTTTCGGGCGTCTGTTCTGAGTTTTTTGATTTGAGTTGCAGAAGTGCTCCGAAAAAATTATTTACTACCTGCTGGTCTGTTTTTCACAGATTCTGTCCTGTTTTGCCTTTCCTTCATTTTGCAAACCTTGAGCTTGCTTTTTCTTTGCAAAAACCTTTTGGCAATCTTGAGAAACAGTAGACCTTCAAGAATATCTTTATTTCCAGCAAGGAAAAATTATTTTATTATGGGTACTAACCTCGCTAATCAGATTATGCTGAGTTATGTATGAAGGGAGTTTTCAAGTGTGCGAGGGAAGATGATAAAAAGATTCAGGAGTGTCAAACGCTCAAGCTTGGGGATGCCCCCGTCACCCCCAAGACATATTCAAGAAGACTCAAGCATCTAAGCTTGGGGATGCCCCCGTGCATCCCCTTCTCCATCAACAATTATCAGTTCGTCTTTCGTTCCATTATATTTTTATCACTTCATGTGTTATGTGCTATGCTTGGAGCATCTTGCTTTTAGTTTCCTTTTTAGTTTTCTTTAGCTTTGCTTGCTGTTCATAACGAGCTGGAACCCAGCTTTCTTTGTGTGGGAGAGAGACCCGCTCCACTTCAACCTAGAACATAACATAGAATTTTCATGTCTATCTTTGTTGTGTGTGTTCTTTGTCTTTCAATAGCTACTATCATGTTCAGCTCTTAGTTTTCATGCTTATCTTTTTAAAGAGTTTTTGTTTAGTTGGTCGCTGGAACTCTCTTTATTTATCATGCTTATCTTGTTAAGAGAGTTGGCTTCTGTTGCACTGGTTGATATGTCTATGATAAAAATGCTACGTGCATAATGGTGCTTAGTAGTTCATGTTTTCTTATGGTTAGTCTCAAATAGCTGGGGGGTCCCAATGTGTTATTGGAGTACCAACATGATTTGTTTGCCTATGATGTGGTATGGTTTAGTGATATCTTCCTTCAAGAATTTATTTTGATTGACTTGGCGTATGCTCACGCATATTTAAGATTGTAAAGAAAGTCTATCAAGCCTTGATGATCTTTAATTTCTGAGTAGCGATATAACTTCCATGCCTGATTCAATGTTGCTTTGTCGCTCTGCATGATTATGACCGTCATTGCTCTTTTAGTTGGTCGCTCCCAGTCTTTTGCTAACCTTCGCCTGTACTAAGCGGACTGACTGCTTGTGCATCCAAAATCCTTTAAACCAGTTATGCCATATGAGTCCACCATACCTTCCTATACATGGTATTTACCTGCCATTCCTAACGAAGACTTTCATGTACCATCTCGAAATTATTCAAAAAGCATTTCTATTTTGTGCCTCTGTTTTAGCTCATGAGGAAGTAGTAGTTAATTCATGATATTTTTAAGTTGGACAAGCTTCACCCCGGGATTGCATGTCTAATGTGCAAACCCATAATACGAGAAGGAACTGGCATAGAGTGCGCCCGGCTCATTAAAAAATTATACAACAAACAAACCCTCCTTCACGCTTTGTTCATGAGAAATCAGAAAACTTTGGCAGTGATAAACAAAGGAGATTAAGAGGATGTAATCGTCCTCATTCGGGAGCCGTTCCTCGAAACTTGTCCAACTCGAGAAGTAATTGAGTTATCTGCTAGCATTCGTTGACGAAATATGCATAATCTAAAAAAAATATTATTACTTCTGTTTTTAAAACCAAGAGCTCTGGTACATGTTTTGTCTTTGTTTCCGACCACGGGTTTTCAACCTTGCCAACAAAAGTCACGGTTCGAGAGTCTCCACCTTCTTTAAAGCACCAACTATTTATAGCATGATTGTCATTCTGAGTGTGATGTGCATTGTCCCAAAGTACCATTGTCTTTTGCATGATTATGATATCGTTTATTCTGAAATCATTGTATCTAGTTGTCACTTAAACCTTGGAGGTGCCCCTGCATTTATATTTTGCTTCACTAAAGGGGGCAAGCGTGATATCACTTTGTCATATTTGCACACCATGCTCACTACAAATCTATTGAGTGTTTCAGTATCATATTGTAAAACTTTCAGTTCTTTGTGATTTTCTTATGAGGCAACTTAATTACTACAGATTCATTGTCCCAGTAAGCACTTGTCATGTGACTGTGAAAAGTTCTTATATGGTTAATAGCATGTCACCACAGAAATTATGCTTGTTATCATTTACCTACTCGAGGACGAGCAGGAATTAAGCTTGGGGATGTTGATACGTCCAAAACGTATCTATAATTTCTGCTTGCTCCATGCCCTTTTTGTGTGATATTGCTATGATATTTATGCACTTCCATACACTTTTGATCATATTTGGACTAACCTACTAATGGTTGCAAAAGTGCACAATGTTCTTGTTTTACACTTTATTGTGTAGGAATTACTTGGAAATAGACAAAAACGCAAAATGAGTCGTATTGGAGTAGGACTCTGACTTTCCTGAAATCTGTCTGAGAATGCTTTTTAAAGATGGTCACGTTCCGGCCCGAAGACGACGTCAAAAGTAAAAATTCTAGTTGCGAAAGTTGTGGGGAATTTCGAGGCGATGCTTCTGGATATAAAATTCGTCCAAATCAGAGTCCGGACGGCCGAGTAAAGCCCGTTTTACTGAGGCCCAAAATCTGATGACGGGAATCCGAGAGTCTATATAAAGAGAGGAAACCTAGGTCACCAAGGGCCACGAATTTTCCTCCTCCCAAGCCGCCGTCTTGGAGGGGAGGACCAGCACCATTGCAGCACCATCCACAAGGAAGAAGGGGGGCCAAGGAGCCGCTGCCCCCTAGGGCCGCCGCCGCCCCGAGGGCCGCCGCCGCCCCCTAGGGCCGCCGCCTCCGTGGCTGCCGCCGGCCGTCTCCTCCTCGCGGGGCTGCACCTCTCCATCAGCACCATCATCAACCTCCTCCTCACCATGTCCATGTGTGAGTAGTCTTCTCCGGGGCCGAGGGCTCGTACGTGTAGCTATGTGGTTATCTTTCTCTCCCATGATGTGATCTTCGTTGTGATCATAGGCTATGTTAATCTAGGGTGATCCCATGATATTTCCCCTTCCTCTATATATTGGATTGATGTACTCACTTGTCTTTATCTAGTATAATCCCCGAGACCAAGGTGACAGCGGTCTATTGGACATGGATTAGAAAAATATTTTCATGAGTGATTTCCTCTCTTGTGTGTTGATTGAAGATTGAGAGTCTCTTGGTGCTTGTCTTTGACTATCCTTTAGATATGTTCTGGTGATTGTGGGACTCTCTTTGGATGGCCTCGGTGACATTGGGAAATCCTTAGATTGAGAACTACGAACTTTGAGGTGTGCTTTTGTAGCCCTACATAATTCTCGTCCTCTCTTGACCACGAAGGAATGACCTCCGGGTGCGTCTCCATTGCATGTTTTATGGGAAATATCATGTGATTCGATTATGTTAATGTTGTTGGGAGTTGCCTCTAGTGAAAGTATGATCCCTAGGCCTTGTTTCCACCATTGCAATACCATTTGTGCTCATGTTTACCACTTGTTTGCTTGCTGCACTTTTTATTACAGATTTATATTACTTTGCTTTGCCACTCCTATCATCCATATTTTACCATCTCTTCGCCGAACTAGTGCACCTATACAACTCCTAGTTGTATTAGGTGTGTTGGGGACACAAGAGACTTCTTGTATCTTAGTTGCAGGGTTGCTTGAGAGAGATCATCTTCAACCTCTACTTCCCTGAGTTCGATAAACCTTAGGTCATCCACTTGAGGGAAATTGTTGCTGTCCTACAAACCTCTGCGCTTGGAGGCCCAACATAGTCTACAAGAGTAGAAGTGTGTGTAGACATCAGCGTCGCGTCGTCCTCGTCCCCCACCTCGAGCCCCGCTGCCTTGACCCTACGGCCCCACGGTGAGGCCCTGGCCTCTCCTCTCCTCCTCTGTCGCGCGCCCCACCGCGGCCATGGCCGTGCTCCCGCTCCCTCTCAACGCACAGGCCACGCCCAGCGCCTCGCCCGACGCACCCGACTCCGGCCTGCGCTCGCCTAGCTGCTTCTCCTCCCCTTGCAGCCGCCCGCTCCGCCGCTCGATGGCGCCCCCGGCTGCGACCGTGCCCGCTCCAGCCGCTGCAGCCTGCTGCTGACCCACCTGCCCGCGCCCCCTACGCTACACGTTCCCGCCCTCCATGCCTGCTGCCGCGCTGCACGCCAGGCCGCACCCCGTCGGCCTCTGCTGCCTCGCGCCGGCGCCCCGCGAGGTCCTGGCCCCGCCTGGGTGCGCTGCAGCCGCGACCGCTGCCGCCTTGGCTGCTCGCCACCGTGCGAGCCGCCCCTGACCTCGCCCCCGGCCGCCGCGGCTGGCCTCCCCCCTTAGCCGGCGTCATGGCCGCCGGCGCCCACGCCCGTTGGCCGCATCGGAGGCCAGCGCCGTGCGGCTCCGCCAATCGGGCGATGCCCGCAGCGCCCGATCCTCGCTAAGCGCCCGACCCCCGCTGCACGCCCGATCCACTAGGGGCCTGGCCCAATGACAGCCGGGGCCCACCCCCAGAACGATTTTAAAAAAAGATTAAAAAATAAATATAAAAAAATAATAAACTATTAATTAATTAATTAATTAATTAATTCTGTTTTAGAATAACCTAAATGCTAATTAAGCTAATTAAACTATTAGTTAACTAGGTAGTCAATGACATGCGGGACCCACACATCAGTTTGACCCAGCCAAACCCACGTTGACCGCTGACGTCATGATGACATCAGCAGACACTATTATGGTAATGTTTGATTTAAATAATTAATTAATTCTAAAAAATGTTATAAACTTTAGAAAATCATATAAAATAATCCGTAACTCGGATGAAAATAATTTATATATGAAAGTTGCTCAGAATTTCGATACGAATCCGAAAACGCAGTCCGTTTGTCAACCACACGTCCCTAGCATAGCGAACCTGTAACTTTTCACCTCCGGTTCATCTGTCCGAAAACGTCAAACACCGGGATACTTTCGCGAATATTTCCCTCCTTCGCCGGTATCACCTCCCACCGCGTTAGGCCACCCCTAGCACCGCGTATTGTTGTGTTATGATTTGTTATGCTTTTGATTGCTATATTATTTATTGTGTTCCCCCTCCGTTACTTCCTTTCCGGTAGACACTGAGACTGCTGACGGTGCCACTGTGATCGACGACGACCTCTCCTTCTTGCCAGAGCAACCAGGCAAGCCCCCCCCCCCTTGATCACCAGATATTGCCTATTATCTTCTCTCTTAATCTTGCATTAGAATTTCTACTGTTGATGATTCGATGAATCCTATTCTGTTGCATAGCCTGTCATTGTTGCTACAACTTTTGATACCTTTACCTGCTATCCTATTGTTTAGTATAGGATGCTAGTACCCCATCAGTGGCCCTACATTCTTGTCCATCCGCCATGCTATACTATCGGGCCGTGATCACTCGGGTGGTGATCACGGGTATATACTATACACATTTTACATGACACATGATGATGATTCGAATATGGGGGCTGAAGGGGCAGGTGGTTCCACACAGGTAGTGGTGGACCTGGGTTCCCGGCAACCCTCTGATGGTTACTTTGTGGCGGAGCGACAGGGCGGGTTGCGACCACCTAGGAGACAGGTGGGCCTGACCCTGGTCGTTGTCCGCGGTTATTTCATAATAACACGTTTAATGGGATCTTGGTATTTGATCTGAGTCTGGCCATTGGCCTATACGCACTAACCAGCTACGTGGGAATAGTTATGGGTACTCGACGTTGTGGTATCAGCCGAAGCCTTCTTGACATCAGCGACTGAGCGGCGCGCGCCGGGTTGGACCGCGTAACGTAACTTCCTTAGTAATGTAGGTTGCTAGGTCTGCTCACCGGCCGCCCTCGCAACGTGCAGGTGTGCATTGGGCGATGGGCCCAGACCCCCATGCGCTTAGGGTTTAGACCGGCATGCTGACCTCTCTTTGTGCTTAGGTAGGGCTGCGACGTGTTGATCTTTCGAGGCCAGGCATGACCCTGGAAAGTGTGTCCGGCCAAATGGGATCGAGCGTGCTGGGTTATGTGGTGCACCCCTGCAGGGAAGTTAATCTATTCGAATAGTCGTGTCCCTCGGTAAGAGGACGACCCGGAGTTGTACTTTGACCTCATGGCAACTAGAACTGGATACTTAATAAAACACACCCAAACAAGTTCCAGATACAACCCGGTGATTGCTCTCTCACAGGGTGATGTGCGGGAGGATCGCCGGGTAGGATTATGCTATACGATCTTACTTGGTGAACTTACCATCTACTCCCTTCTACTGCTGCAAGACGGAGGCTGCTAGAAGCTTTGACACTTGTTACTATTCCATCTACTCTCTTCTATTGCTGCAAGATGGAGGTGGCCAGAAGCGTAGTCTTCGATTGGATTAGCTATCCCCCTCTTATTCTGGCATTCTGCAGTTTAACCCACATATATTACCCCTTTACACAGATACCATTGCATATATAGTATAGATCCTTGCTTGCGAGTACTTTGGATAAGTACTCACAGTTGCTTTGTTCCCCCTTTTTTCCCCTTTCTCCTTTCTTCTCGGTTGATGCAACCAGATCGGTGGAGTCCAGGAGCCAGAGGATCCCGATGATGTTTCTACATGGAGTTCGGCTTCGAGGAGTAGTTAGGAGCTCCCAGGCAGGAGGCCTTGCCTTTTCAATCGTTGCTACTTTTGTGCTAGCCTTCTTAAGGCAGCTTGTTTAACATATGTGTGTACTCAGATATTATTGCTTCCGCTGACTCTTGTGTATTCGAGCTTATGTATTCGAGCCCTCGAGGCCCCTGGCTTGTAATATAAAGCTTGTATTATTTTAACACATGTCTAGAGTTGTGTTGTGATATCTTCCAGTGAGTCCCTGATCTTGATTTGCGTGCATGATTAGTGTACGGTCAAATCGGGGGCGTCACAACAAGGTCACCACAGCAGCACAAATTTGCAACATATAAAGCACTAGAACTAAAACTAATTGGACCAATGGAGGAGTCACATACCAGGGAACAATCTCCCCAAACAGTTTGGTGAATGGTACTTTGAGCAAGGAGATCGAAAATGGCAGCAAAACGAGCTAGAACTCGGGTTTGAGCTGGCTGGGGATTTTTTTTTGGGAGGAAGAAGAAGGGTGTGGGTGAAGGGATAAGTGGAGGGGGCCACATGGGGCCCTCGAGGCAGGGGGCGCGCCCTGTGAAGGGGGGCGCGCCCTGTGCCCTTGAGGCCAGGTGCTGGCTCCCCTCGATGTGTGTTCAATGCCATAATTTCTTAAATATTCTAGAAAAAACATATTTCATTTTCACGGCATTTGGAGAACTTTTATTTTCGGGATAATTTTTTATTGCATGGATAAGTCTGAAAACAGACAGATAATGCTATTTTTCTTTTATTTAACCTAATTAACAGAAAGTAAAAGGAGGAGGGTACAGAAGGTTTGTGCCATCTAGATTCACCTATCCCATGTTCATCAAAAGGAATCCATTAACAAGGTTAATCAGGTCTTGTTAATAAACTCTTTTCGAGTAACATGAAACCGGAGAATTTTCAAATAACACTATGTTACCTCAATGGGGATATGTATGTCCCCAACAATAAGTATGTCATATGCCTTTTTGATAGTAGGAATAGGAAACTCAAAACCTCCAATAGTGATAGTTGAAGTTTTTCTAATATAATTGATACTATGAACCTGAGGTTGTTTCCTCGGAAAGTGTATCGTATGCTCATTACCATTGACATGAAAAGTGACAATGCCTTTGTTGCAATCAATAACAGCCCCTGCAGTATTCAGAAAAGGTCTTCCAAGAATAATAGACATACTATCATCCTCGGGAATATCAAGTATAACAAAGTCCGTTAGAATAGTAACATTTGGAATTACAACAGGCACATCCTCATAAATACCGACAGGTATAGCAGTTGATTTATCGGCCATTTGCAAAGATATTTCAGTAGGTGTCAACTTACTCAAGTCAAGTCTACGATATAAAGAGAGAGGCATAACACTAACACCAGCTCCAAGATCACACAAAGCAGTATTAACATAATTTCTCTTAATGGAGCAAGGTATAGTAGGTACTCCTGGATCTCCTAATTTCTTAGGCATTCCACCCTCAAAAGTGTAATTGGCAAGCATGGTGGAGATTTCTACATCAGGTATCTTTCTTTGTTGGTAATAATATCTTTCATATACTTGGCATAAGGATTTGTTTTAAGCACATCAGTCAAACACATACGCAAAAAGATAGGTCTAATCATTTCAGCGAAGCGCTCAAAATCCTTATCATCCTTTTTCTTGGATGGTTTCGGAGGAAAAGCATGGGTTTCTGAACCCATGGTTCTCTTTCCCTACCGTGCTTCCTAGCTACAAAGTATCTCTTATCATAACGTTGATTCTTTGATTGTGGGTTATCAAGATCAACAGTAGGTTCAATCTCTACATCATTATCATTGCTAGGTTGAGCATCAGCATGAACATCATAATTAATATTATCACTAGGTTCATGTTCATTACCAGATTGTGTCTCAGCATCAAAAACAGATATGTCATTGGGATTCTCAGGTGGGTAAGCTACAGGTTCACTAGAACCATGCAAAGTTCTATTGTTTTTCTTTTTCTTCTTCTTAGAAGAACTAGGTGCATCTATATTAGCTCTCTGAGAATCTTGCTCAATTCTCTTAGGGTGGCCTTCAGGATACAGAGGTTCCTGAGTCATTCTACCACCTCTAGTTACAAGTCTAACATCATTATCCTTATTCTTACTATTTAATTCATTGAGCAAATCATTCTGAGCCTTAAGTACTTGTTCTACTTGAGTGGTGACCATAGAAGCATGTTTACTAATAAGTTTCAGTTCATCCTTAGCACTAGACAGATAATCACTCAAGCGTTCAATCATATAAGCATTGTGTTGTAATTGTCTACCAACATAAGCATTGAAGTTTTCTTGTTTCACAATAAAATTGTCAAACTCATCTAAGCATTGGCTAGCAGACTTATAACGAGGAATATCACCTTCATCAAATCTATAAAGAGAATTTACCTTTACTACCTGTGTCGGGTTATCAAGACCATGTATTTCTTCAATAGTGGGTAAATTCTTAACATCTTCAGCTTTAATACCTTTTTCTTTCATAGATTTCTTTGCCTCTTGCATATCTTCAGGACTGAGAAATAGAACACCTCTTTTCTTCAGAGTTGGCTTAGGTGCTGGTTCAGGAAGTGTCCAATTATTTTCATTGGCCAGTGATGGCTTCTCGCCCCTCGTTGGTTACCCCAAGTGGAAGGTTTGAGATGCAGTGTAGCGGTAGTTTTCCCTTGGCAAAGATACCAAGGATCGAATTCCCCTGAGACTCCAAGGTTCAACAAGAAGGTGTCAACTGCTAACGGCGCCAGATACTTAGCAATCAACTGGACCTGCACACAGATACAAATAACTTTGCTCCCAACGAGTACAGAGAGGCTGTCAATCCCTCCGGCATTGTCGTTTACAAAGGATCAAACGCAAGAGATAATAGTGATAGGTATTACTGCAACTAGTAAGCAAGAACTGAAAGTAAATAGCGGATGTGATCAGTGATGGTAATATGGACCGGGGTGCCATGGTGTTCACTAGTGATGTCTCTCTCCCAAAAGACGATAAAACAGCTATGCGAGGTAAACAAATTACAGCTGGGCAATTGACAGGATTATGTGCGCAAACCAATGCTAACTATGTTGCAAGAAAGGTAGAGGTTCAAAGCATGGGCGGTACGCCAAGGCAAGTAGACCGAAATCCATCTGCATCTACTACTAATCATCCACCTTGAGATATCTATCCAGAACATCTCGCTGGTATTAAGTTGCGAGTCCCACCCATAGTGTAAACTCAAAGCAACAGACAACTGCATTAAAAGAACTTTGCGTAAAGTAAACAATCCTTGCACCCGCGGGCACAAGCATCGTTGTTTTCCCCCTTGTGGCAACAGCACATCCCCTAGACTCATGTTTCTGTCACTCAAGCTAGTCATCGAGGGGCATGAACCCACAATCAAGCATAACGTTCCCTCTTGGAGTCACTACCTACTACTTGGCCAAAGCAATAAACAGCAACGGAGAACATGCAAGAATTACTCAAGAACATAAATATAAAAGAGGTAAATCAAATATATTACTCAAACACAATATGAACATAATCTCACAATCCATCGGATCCCAGCAAACTCATCATAGCAACAGCATGAGGATTACATATGTGCCTCGATCATGTAGGGCAGCTCACGAGGTCTAATTAGTGAAGGACAAAGAGGGGAGGAGAACATCACATAGCTACTGGTCATGGACCCATGGTCCAAGGGAGACTACTCACAACTCATCCGGGAGGCATCCATGGTGGTGGAGAGGCTCCCGGTGGTGATCCTCCCCTCCGGCAGGGTGCCGGGAAGAGTTCTCCTGGTGCTCCCGATCTTGGAAGCGCGGCCGCGGCGGAACAGAGATGAGATCGCGAAAAAGGGTTCCGTCCTCGAGGGTTTCGGGACGCGGTGTAAATATATGCCAAAGGGGGGCATCAGCGGAGACCTGGGGGGCCCAGGGGCCCCCCGGCGTGGCCAGGAGGGGGGCCGCGCCCCCAGGGCGCCTGGAGCCCTGGTGGCCCCCCTCCGGCCCTACTTTGGCCGTATGGAAGCTTCCGGAACGCTGATTTTTTATATATTTTTCCCGGAATTTTTCTGGCAGTTTACGTAATGGGAAAACCTGAAATACAAAAACAGCAGAAAACAGAAACAGGCACTGGGTGCATTGAGTTAATAGGTTAGTCCAAATATGATCAAAAGTGTATGGAAGTGCATAAATATCATAGCAATATCACACAAAAGAGGCATGGAGCAAGCAGAAATTATAGATACGTTTTGGACGTATCAACATCCCCAAGCTTAATTCCTGCTCGTCCTCGAGTAGGTAAATGATAACAAGCATAAATTCTGTGGTGACATGCTATTAACCATATAAGTACTTTTTACAGTCACATGACAAAAGCTTACTGAGACAATGAATCTGTAGTAATTAAGTTGCCTCATGAGAAAATCACAAAGAACTGAAAGTTTTACAATATGATACTGAAACATCAAATAGATTTGTAGTGAGCATGTGATGTCTACACACGCTTCTACTCTTGTAGACTATGTTGGGCCTCCAAGCGCAGAGGTTTGTAGGACAGCAGCAATTTCCCTCAAGTGGATGACCTAAGGTTTATCGAACTCAGGGAAGTAGAGGTTGAAGATGGTCTCTCTCAAGCAACCCTGCAACAAAGATACAAGAAGTCTCTTGTGTCCCCAGCACACCTAATACAACTAGGAGTTGTATAGGTGCACTAGTTCGGCGAAGAGATGTTAAATGGCAAGTGATATGGATGATAGGAGTGGCAAAGCAAAATAATATAAATCTGTAATAAAAAGTGCAGCAAGCAAACAAGTGGTAAACATGAGCACAAATGGTATTGCAATTGTGGAAACAAGGCCTAGGCTTCATACTTTCACTAGTGGCAACTCCCAACAACATTAACATAATCGAATCACATGATATTTCCCATAAAACATGCAAAGGGGACACACTCGGAGGTCATTCCTTCGTGGTCAAGAGAGGACGAGAATTATGTAGGGCTACAAAAGCACACCTCAAAGTTCGTAGTTCTCAATCTAAGGATTTCCCAATGTCACCGCGGCCATCCAAAGAGAGTCCCACAATCACCACAACATATCTAAAGGATAGTCAAAGACAAGCACCAAGAGACTCTCAATCTTCAATCAACACACAAGAGAGGAAATCACTCATGAAAATACTTTTCTAATCCATGTCCAATAGACCGCTGTCACCTTGGTCTCGGGGATTATACTAGATAAAGACAAGTGAGTACATCAATCCAATACATAGAGGAAGGGGAAATATCATGGGATCACCCTAGATTAACATAGCCTATGATCACAACGAAGATCACATCATGGGAGAGAGAATTGACCACATAGCTATTGGTAAGAACCTCAGCCCCGAGGAGGAACTACTCCCGCATCATGGAGGGAGGAAGCAACGTCGATGGAGATGAATCCGGGGGCACTTCCCCGTCCCGGCAGGGTGCCGGCACAGGAATTCTGGTCCCCCGAAGCTTGATGGCGATGGCGGCGGAGATCGGAATCGCGTCTGGAGAAAAGGGGTCCGGAATCAGGGTTTCCGCGACACGGTGTAAATATATGCCAAAGGGGGGCATCAGAGGGGGTCAGGGGTGCCCAGCCCCCCCCCCCCCCGGCGCGGGCCAGGGGGGCCGCGTGGGCAGGCCGCCTGGAGCACCTGTGGGTCCCCTTCGGCCCTACTTTGGCTGCATGGAAGCTTCCGGAACGCTGATTTTTTATATATTTTTCCCAGAATTTTTCTGGCAATTTACGTAATGGGAAAACCTGAAATACAAAAACAGCAGAAAACAGAAACTGGCACTGGGGTGCACTGAGTTAATAGGTTAGTCCAAATATGATCAAAAGTGTATGGAAGTGTATAAATAACATAGCAATATCACACAAAAGAGGCATGGAGCAAGCAGAAATTATAGATACGTTTTGGACGTATCAACATCCCCAAGCTTAATTCCTGCTCGTCCTCGAGTAGGTAAATGATAACAACAATAATTTCTGTGGTGACATGCTATTAACCATATAGGACTTTTTCATAGTCACATGACAAAAGCTTACTGAGACAATGAATCTATAGTAATTAAGTTGCCTCATGAGAAAATCACAAAGAACTGAAAGTTTTACAATATGATACTGAAACATCAAATAGATTTGTAATGAACATGGTGTGCAAATATGATAAAGTGATATCTCGCTTGCCCCCTTTAGTGAAGCAAAATATAAATGCAGGGGCACCTCCAAGTTTTAAGTGATGACTAGATACAATGGTTTCAGAATAAACGATATCACAATCATGCAAAAGACAATGCTACTTTGGGACAATGCACATTACACTCATAATGACAATCATGCTCTCAGTAGTTGGTGCTTTTAAAAGAAGGTGGAGACTCTCGAACTGTGGCTTTTGTTAGCAAGGTTGAAAACCCGTAGTCGGAAACAAAGACAAAACATGTACCAGAGCTCTTAGTTTTAAAAACAGAGGTAATAATATTTGTTTGATTATGCATGTTCCGTCAACGAATGCTAGCAGACAACTCAATCACTTCTTGAGATGGACAAGTTTCGAGAAACGGCTCCCGAATGAGGACGATCACATCCTCTTAATCTCCTTTGTTTATCACTGCCAAAGTTTTCCGATTTCTCATGAGCAAAGCGTGAAGGAGGGTTTGTTTGTTATATTAGTTTTGAGCCGGGCGCACTCAATGCCAGTTCCTTCTCGTATTATGGGTTTGCACATTATACATGCAATCCCGGGGTGAAGCTTGTCCAACTTAAAAAGATCATGAATTAACTACTACTTCCTCATGAACTTAAAACAGAGGCACAAAATAGGAATGCTTTTCTTTGAATAATTTCGAGATGGTACATGCAAGTCTCCGTTAGGAATGGCAGGTAAATACCATGTAGGAAGGTATGGTGGACTCATATGGCATAACTGGTTTAAAAGAATTTGGATGCACAAGCAGTTAGTCCGCTTAGTACAGGCGAAGGTTAGCAAAAGACTGGGAGCGACCAACTAAAAGAGCAATGACGGTCATAATCATGCAGAGCGACAAAGCAACATTGAATCAGGCATGGAAGTTATATCGCTACTCAGAAACAAAAGATCATCAAGGCTTGACAGACTTTCTTTACAGTCTTAAATATGCGTGAGCATACGCCAAGTCAATCAAAATAAATTCTTGAAGGAAGATATTACTAAACCATACCACATCATAGGCAAACAAATCATGTTGGTACTCCAATAATATATTGGGAACCCCCCCCCCCCACAGCTATTTGAGACTAACCATAAGAAAACATGAACTACTAAGCACCATTATGCACGTAGCATCTTTATCATAGACATATCAACCAATGCAACAGAAGCAAACTCTCTTAATAAGGTAATCATGATAAATAAAGAGAGTTCAAGCAACCAACTAAACGAAAGCTCTTTAAAAAGATAAGCATGAAAACTAAGAGCTGAACATGATAGTAGCTATTGAAAGACAAAGAACACACACAGCAAAGATAGACATGAAAATTCTATGTTATGTTCTAGCTAGAAGTGGAGCGTGTTTCTCTCCCACATAAAGAAGCTGAGTTCCGACTTGTTATGAAAAGCTAAAGAAAACTAAAAAGGAAACTAAAAGCAAGACGCTCCAAGCATAGCACATAACACATGAAGTGATTAAAATATAGTGGAACGAAAGACGAACTGATAATGTTGATGGAGAAGGGGATGCACGGGGGCATCCCCAAGCTTAGAAGCTTGAGTCTCCTTGAATATTTCTTGGGGGTGCATGGGGGCATCTCCAAGCTTGAGCGTTTGACACTCCTGGATCTTTTTATCATCTTCCCTCGCACACTTGAAAACTCCCTTCATACATAACTCATCATAATCTGATTAGCGAGGTTAGTACCCTTAATAAAATAATTGTTCCTTGCTGGAAATAAGGATATTCTTGAAGTTCTACTGTTTCTCAAGATTGCCAAAAGGTTTTTGCAAAGAAAAAGCAAGCTCAAGGTTTGCAAAATAAAGGAAAGGCAAAACAGGACAGAATCTGTGAAAAACCGAACAGCAGGTAGTAAATGATTTGTTCGGGGCACTTCTGCAACTCTAATAAAAAAACTCAAAAAAGATGCACGAAATACAATTATATAGAGCACGCTGTCGAACAAATTCAGACCAAAAAGATTATCTAGTGATTTTATACGAATTTTTCTATCCAAGGACAGAATTTGTTTCCTGGACAGCACGTCACAACTTTTGAACTTTCTTGCAATCAGAGGCTACACTTGGCACAAAGTTGAAAAGTAAAGATACAATGATGATACTACTATAGTAACAACATCAAGACACAACAAAAGCAAAATAAAATTTTATTCATTGTGGGCTGCCTCCCAAAAGCGCTTTCTTTTATGCCTTTAAGCTAGGCATAAGACTTTAATGATGCTCTCGTAGGAATAAGAGTTGAAGAACAAAAGAGAGCATCAAGAAGCAAATACCAAACACATTTAAGCCTAACATGCTTCCTATGCATAGGAATATTGCAATAGAATAATTCATTGAAGCACAAAGCAACTAGCATAGGAAGGCAAAACAAGCATAACTTCAAAATATTCACCATAAAGAGAGGAAACTTCTTATTATTAAGATATTTAGAACCAAGTCTCCCTCTCTCATTATAAATTTCAGTGACATCATGGATGAACTCAACAATATAAGCTTCACATAAAGCATTGTTACCATGATCCACATGCAAAAAGGTACTCTTACTCTCCACATAAGCATAATCTTTCTCATTGGTAATAGTGGGAGTAGGACTATCATAAACAACTTGAACACTATAGATTAATTGTGTATTAGGAGGGTGGTGTTCAACAAGGGAGTAATTCCCTCCATGATTATGACAAGTTTCATAAGGATAATTTCTCCTTATGTCATAGGTACCTTTATAATCACTATAGATTGGAGTTATAACATCATCATAGTAGAGAAGAGCATTATCATTGCTAGCAACTATATTTGTAATCATGTTGTCTTTATTCTTACTAGCAAAAGAATTATCAATTATCACATCACTAGTGGGTAAAGGATTTGCAATCCTATCATCCCCAAGCTTAGAGCTTCCCATATCTTTACTTTCAGAGTTGGTACCAAAAAGATTTTCAAGATCATAAGTAGCATTATCATCATTTTCCCAATCACAATAAGTAACATGCATATCATAATCAAAATCATCTTCAATAGTACCTACGGACGTATCATCAAGATGATAATTAAGGCAATAAACTTCACCTTCTTCTTTAAACTTACAACCGTTAGGATAAAAGTTGATGGGAGGAATATGCTCAGGCCAGGTTGATACCCATTCTTCTTCCTTCTTGCTCCTCTTCCTCCTCCTCTTCTTTTTCTTCTTCTTCACCTTAGGAGGGGGTGGTTGGAGATGAAGCTTATCCACATATCCTGGTTTATCATTAGAAACAATAGGGGAAACTTGGGAGAAACTCTCCTTTTTATTAGCAGAAATATAAGAGACATTTTTATACTTTGGTAAAGTTCCCTCCTTTCTAATCTTACTTATGTAATCATTTTCATGGCAATTAACAACACAATAGAGATGGCAATTTTGCAAAGTGTTTTTTATTCCTATGGCATTATCATCCAGCCAAGAAGTCTTTTCTGATAACTCTTCACACATCAAAAATAACATAAGCTCATCATAAAGATCAGAGGTGATCACGTTATCACACAACCGGTTAACAGTTATGTTTTGAAAGTTCATGCATTGAAAATTAAAGTGACCCTCTATACGGCAAAGTTCACAAGTAAAAGGATAAAGGTCACACAATTCTCTAGCAATTTCATTTAAATCTCTGACCCAAGTGATTGTTCTTTCATGCTTCTGTTGCTTATAATACTTCTCTTCTTCAATCATAGGCCTTTCACAAGGTCTATCCACTCCACAAAAATTAACATGCTTATATAAAACTTCATTTTTAGGAATTGGATCATGCATGTTGCAATCATCATGAACAATTTCATTTTCTTTGCAAGTCTCTTTAAAAGGTTTATGATACTTGATCCAATCCTCCTTAGGCATATTAAGATGTGAAGCAAAAGATTTGAGGAAATTAACTTGGAGTTGAGAATCAAGTCCAAACTTAGCACTAAACTTATTAAAACTTGTAGTTTCAACAAAGGACTTAATGCAATCATACTCATAAATTATACCTGACTCTTTACCTTTGTCGATCTCCCAATCTTCAGTGTTGCGTTGAATTCTTTCAAGGAGTTCCCATTTATCATCAATCTTTTTGTTTGTGAAAGAACCCATAGAGGAAGCGTCGAGCAAATCTTTATCCTGTCGAGAAAGCCTCGCATAGAAATTAGTAATAATCATATCTTTGGGGAGCCCATGGTTAGGACATTTTAGCATTAATGTTTTCAGTCTCCCCCAAGCTTGAGCTATGCTCTCTCCGTCATGAGGATAGAAATTATAAATATAATTCCTATTCTCATGGACTTCATGAAGAGGATAAAACTTGGAGTAAAAGAGAAACTGGATCTCTTCCCAATCCAGCAGGTGAGAGTCATCTAGTAGCCTATACCATTCCAATGCTTTTCCTTTCAGTGACAAGGCAAATAATTTCCTCATGACAAACTCCCTTGATACACCTGCAAGCTTAAATAATGAACATAGTTGTGACAGATATAGCAAGTGTTCACCGGGATGTTTGTCTCCTGCATAACGATTAGCCAAAACATAATTGATAATACCAGCTGGTATTTTATAGGGCACAATTTCAGTAGGGGGAGGAGCAACCACCACAGGTGTGGGGCGTCTTCCCGCAAGCAACGATCCAATAGCACGATTTTCCATAAACATAACTAGTAAAATAAAAACAAGAAACAAAAAGATTTAATTGCAAGATCTAAAGATATACCTTCAAGCGCTCACCTCCCCGGCAACGGCGCCAGAAATAGCTTGATGTCTACACACGCTTCTACTCTTGTAGACTATGTTGGGCCTCCAAGCGCAGAGGTTTGTAGGACAGCAGCAATTTCCCTCAAGTGGATGACCTAAGGTTTATCGAACTCAGGGAAGTAGAGGTTGAAGATGGTCTCTCTCAAGCAACCCTGCAACAAAGATACAAGAAGTCTCTTGTGTCCCCAGCACACCTAATACAACTAGGAGTTGTATAGGTGCACTAGTTCGGCGAAGAGATGTTAAATGGCAAGTGATATGGATGATAGGAGTGGCAAAGCAAAATAATATAAATCTGTTATAAAAAGTGCAGCAAGCAAACAAGTGGTAAACGTGAGCACAAATGGTATTGCAATGGTGGAAACAAGGCCTAGGCTTCATACTTTCACTAGTGGCAACTCCCAACAACATTAACATAATCGAATCACATGATATTTCCCATAAAACATGCAAAGGGGACACACTCGGAGGTCATTCCTTCGTGGTCAAGAGAGGACGAGAATTATGTAGGGCTACAAAAGCACACCTCAAAGTTCGTAGTTCTCAATCTAAGGATTTCCCAATGTCACCGCGGCCATCCAAAGAGAGTCCCACAATCACCACAACATATCTAAAGGATAGTCAAAGACAAGCACCAAGAGACTCTCAATCTTCAATCAACACACAAGAGAGGAAATCACTCATGAAAATACTTTTCTAATCCATGTCCAATAGACCGCTGTCACCTTGGTCTCGGGGATTATACTAGATAAAGACAAGTGAGTACATCAATCCAATACATAGAGGAAGGGGAAATATCATGGGATCACCCTAGATTAACATAGCCTATGATCACAACGAAGATCACATCATGGGAGAGAGAATTGACCACATAGCTATTGGTAAGAACCTCAGCCCCGAGGAGGAACTACTCCCGCATCATGGAGGGAGGAAGCAACATCGATGGAGATGAATCCGGGGGCACTTCCCCGTCCCGGCAGGGTGCCGGCACAGGAATTCTGGTCCCCCGAAGCTTGATGGCGATGGCGGCGGAGATCGGAATCGCGTTTGGAGAAAAGGGGTCCGGAATCAGGGTTTCCGCGACACGGTGTAAATATATGCCAAAGGGGGGCATCAGAGGGGGTCAGGGGTGCCCACCCCCCCCCCCCCCGGCGCGGGCCAGGGGGGCCGCGTGGGCAGGCCGCCTGGAGCCCCTGTGGATCCCCTTCGGCCCTACTTTGGCTGCATGGAAGCTTCCGGAACGCTGATTTTTTATATATTTTTCCCAGAATTTTTCTGGCAATTTACGTAATGGGAAAACCTGAAATAAAAAAACAGCAGAAAACAGAAACTGGCACTGGGGTGCACTGAGTTAATAGGTTAGTCCAAATATGATCAAAAGTGTATGGAAGTGTATAAATAACATAGCGATATCACACAAAAGAGGCATGGAGCAATCAGAAATTATAGATACGTTTTGGACGTATCAACATCCCCAAGCTTATTTCCTGCTCGTCCTCGAGTAGGTAAATGATAACAAGAATAATTTCTGTGGTGACATGCTATTAACCATATAGGACTTTTTCATAGTCACATGACAAAAGCTTACTGAGACAATGAATCTATAGTAATTAAGTTGCCTCATGAGAAAATCACAAAGAACTGAAAGTTTTACAATATGATACTGAAACATCAAATAGATTTGTAATGAACATGGTGTGCAAATATGATAAAGTGATATCTCGCTTGCCCCCTTTAGTGAAGCAAAATATAAATGCAGGGGCACCTCCAAGTTTTAAGTGATGACTAGATACAATGGTTTCAGAATAAACGATATCACAATCATGCAAAAGACAATGCTACTTTGGGACAATGCACATTACACTCATAATGACAATCATGCTCTCAGTAGTTGGTGCTTTTAAAAGAAGGTGGAGACTCTCGAACCGTGGCTTTTGTTAGCAAGGTTGAAAACCCGTAGTCGGAAACAAAGACAAAACATGTACCAGAGCTCTTAGTTTTAAAAACAGAGGTAATAATATTTGTTTGATTATGCATGTTCCGTCAACGAATGCTAGCAGACAACTCAATCACTTCTTGAGATGGACAAGTTTCGAGGAACGGCTCCCGAATGAGGACGATCACATCCTCTTAATCTCCTTTGTTTATCACTGCCAAAGTTTTCCGATATATCATGAGCAAAGCGTGAAGGAGGGTTTGTTTGTTATATTAGTTTTGAGCCGGGCGCACTCAATGCCAGTTCCTTCTCGTATTATGGGTTTGCACATTATACATGCAATCCCGGGGTGAAGCTTGTCCAACTTAAAAAGATCATGAATTAACTACTACTTCCTCATGAACTTAAAACAGAGGCACAAAATAGGAATGCTTTTCTTTGAATAATTTCGAGATGGTACATGCAAGTCTCCGTTAGGAATGGCAGGTAAATACCATGTAGGAAGGTATGGTGGACTCATATGGCATAACTGGTTTAAAAGAATTTGGATGCACAAGCAGTCAGTCCGCTTAGTACAGGCGAAGGTTAGCAAAAGACTGGGAGCGACCAACTAAAAGAGCAATGACGGTCATAATCATGCAGAGCGACAAAGCAACATTGAATCAGGCATGGAAGTTATATCGCTACTCAGAAACAAAAGATCATCAAGGCTTGACAGACTTTCTTTACAGTCTTAAATATGCGTGAGCATACGCCAAGTCAATCAAAATAAATTCTTGAAGGAAGATATTACTAAACCATACCACATCATAGGCAAACATAACATGTTGGTACTCCAATAACATATTGGGAACCCCCCCCCCCAGCTATTTGAGACTAACCATAAGAAAACATGAACTACTAAGCACCATTATGCACGTAGCATCTTTATCATAGACATATCAACCAATGCAACAGAAGCAAACTCTCTTAATAAGGTAATCATGATAAATAAAGAGAGTTCAAGCAACCAACTAAACGAAAGCTCTTTAAAAAGATAAGCATGAAAACTAAGAGCTGAACATGATAGTAGCTATTGAAAGACAAAGAACACACACAGCAAAGATAGACATGAAAATTCTATGTTATGTTCTAGCTAGAAGTGGAGCGTGTTTCTCTCCCACATAAAGAAGCTGAGTTCCGACTTGTTATGAAAAGCTAAAGAAAACTAAAAAGGAAACTAAAAGCAAGACGCTCCAAGCATAGCACATAACACATGAAGTGATAAAAATATAGTGGAACGAAAGACGAACTAATAATGTTGATGGAGAAGGGGATGCATGGGGGCATCCCCAAGCTTAGAAGCTTGAGTCTCCTTGAATATTTCTTGGGGGTGCATGGGGGCATCTCCAAGCTTGAGCGTTTGACACTCCTGGATCTTTTTATCATCTTCCCTCGCACACTTGAAAACTCCCTTCATACATAACTCATCATAATCTGATTAGCGAGGTTAGTACCCTTAATAAAATAATTGTTCCTTGCTGGAAATAAGGATATTCTTGAAGTTCTACTGTTTCTCAAGATTGCCAAAAGGTTTTTGCAAAGAAAAAGCAAGCTCAAGGTTTGCAAAATAAAGGAAAGGCAAAACAGGACAGAATCTGTGAAAAACCGAACAGCAGGTAGTAAATGATTTGTTCGGGGCACTTCTGCAACTCTAATCAAAAAACTCAAAAAAGATGCACGAAATACAATTATATAGAGCACGCTATCGAACAAATTCAGACCAAAAAGATTATCTAGTGATTTTATACGAATTTTTCTATCCAAGGACAGAATCTGTTTCCTGGACAGCACGTCACAACTTTTGAACTTTCTTGCAATCAGAGGCTACACTTGGCACAAAGTTGAAAATTAAAGATACAATGATGATACTACTATAGTAACAACATCAAGACACAACAAAAGCAAAATAAAATTTTATTCATTGTGGGCTGCCTCCCAAAAGCGCTTTCTTTTATGCCTTTAAGCTAGGCATAAGACTTTAATGATGCTCTCGTAGGAATAAGAGTTGAAGAACAAAAGAGAGCATCAAGAAGCAAATACCAAACACATTTAAGCCTAACATGCTTCCTATGCATAGGAATATTGCAATAGAATAATTCATTGAAGCACAAAGCAACTAGCATAGGAAGGCAAAACAAGCATAACTTCAAAATATTCACCATAAAGAGAGGAAACTTCTTATTATTAAGATATTTAGAACCAAGTCTCCCTCTCTCATTATAAATTTCAGTGACATCATGGATGAACTCAACAATATAAGCATCACATAAAGCATTGTTACCATGATCCACATGCAAAAAGGTACTCTTACTCTCCACATAAGCATAATCTTTCTCATTGGTAATAGTGGGAGTAGGACTATCATAAACAACTTGAACACTATAGATTAATTGTGTATTAGGAGGGTGGTGTTCAACAAGGGAGTAATTCCCTCCATGATTATGACAAGTTTCATAAGGATAATTTCTCCTTATGTCATAGGTACCTTTATAATCACTATAGATTGGAGTTATAACATCATCATAGTAGAGAAGAGCATTATCATTGCTAGCAACTATATTTGTAATCATGTTGTCTTTATTCTTACTAGCAAAAGAATTATCAATTATCACATCACTAGTGGGTAAAGGATTTGCAATCCTATCATCCCCAAGCTTAGAGCTTCCCATATCTTTACTTTCAGAGTTGGTACCAAAAAGATTTTCAAGATCATAAGTAGCATTATCATCATTTTCCCAATCACAATAAGTAACATGCATATCATAATCAAAATCATCTTCAATAGTACCTACGGACGTATCATCAAGATGATAATTAAGGCAATAAACTTCACCTTCTTCTTTAAACTTACAACCGTTAGGATAAAAGTTGATGGGAGGAATATGCTCAGGCCAGGTTGATACCCATTCTTCTTCCTTCTTGCTCCTCTTCCTCCTCCTCTTCTTTTTCTTCTTCTTCACCTTAGGAGGGGGTGGTTGGAGATGAAGCTTATCCACATATCCTGGTTTATCATTAGAAACAATAGGGGAAACTTGGGAGAAACTCTCCTTTTTATTAGCAGAAATATAAGAGACATTTTTATACTTTGGTAAAGTTCCCTCCTTTCTAATCTTACTTAGGTAATCATTTTCATGGCAATTAACAACACAATAGAGATGGCAATTTTGCAAAGTGTTTTATATTCCTATGGCATTATCATCCAGCCAAGAAGTCTTTTCTGATAACTCTTCACACATCAAAAATAACATAAGCTCATCATAAAGATCAGAGGTGATCACGTTATCACACAACCGGTTAACAGTTATGTTTTGAAAGTTCATGCATTGAAAATTAAAGTGACCCTCTATACGGCAAAGTTCACAAGTAAAAGGATAAAGGTCACACAATTCTCTAGCAATATCATTTAAATATCTGACCCAAGTGATTGTTCTTTCATGCTTATGTTGCTTACAATACTTCTCTTCTTCAATCATAGGCCTTTCACAAGGTCTATCCACTCCACAAAAATTAACATGCTTATATAAAACTTCATTTTTAGGAATTGGATCATGCATGTTGCAATCATCATGAACAATTTCATTTTCTTTGCAAGTCTCTTTAAAAGGTTTATGATACTTGATCCAATCCTCCTTAGGCATATTAAGATGTGAAGCAAAAGATTTGAGGAAATTAACAAGGAGTTGAGAATCAAGTCCAAACTTAGCACTAAACTTATTAAAACTTGTAGTTTCAACAAAGGACTTAATGCAATCATACTCATAAATTATACCTGACTCTTTACCTTTGTCGATCTACCAATCTTCAGTGTTGCGTTGAATTCTTTCAAGGAGTTCCCATTTATCATCAATCTTTTTGTTTGTGAAAGAACCCATAGAGGAAGCGTCGAGCAAAACTTTATCCTGTCGAGAAAGCCTCGCATAGAAATTAGTAATAATCATATCTTTGGGGAGCCCATGGTTAGGACATTTTAGCATTAACGTTTTCAGTCTCCCCCAAGATTGAGCTATGCTCTCTCTGTCATGAGGATAGAAATTATAAATATAATTCCTATTCTCACGGACTTCATGAAGAGGATAAAACTTGGAGTAAAAGAGAGACTGGATCTCTTCCCAATCTAGCAGGTGAGAGTCATCTAGTAGCCTATACCATTCCAAAAAGGCAAATAATTTCCTCATGACAAACTCCCTTGATACACCTGCAAGCTTAAATAATGAACATAGTTGTGACAGATATAGCAAGTGTTCACCGGGATGTTTGTCTCCTGCATAACTATTAGCCAAAACATAATCGATAATACCAGCTGGTATTTTATAGGGCACAATTTCAGTAGGGGGAGGAGCAACCACCACAGGTGTGGGGCGTCTTCCCGCAAGCAACGATCCAATAGCACGGTTTTCCATAAACATAACTAGTGAAATAAAAACAAGAAACAAAAAGATTTAATTGCAAGATCTAAAGATATACCTTCAAGCGCTCACCTCCCAGGCAACGGCGCCAGAAATAGCTTGATGTCTACACACGCTTCTACTCTTGTAGACTATGTTGGGCCTCCAAGCGCAGAGGTTTGTAGGACAGCAGCAGTTTCCCTCAAGTGGATGACCTAAGGTTTATCGAACTCAGGGAAGTAGAGGTTGAAGATGGTCTCTTTCAAGCAACCCTGCAACAAAGATACAAGAAGTCTCTTGTGTCCCCATCACACCTAATACAACTAGGAGTTGTATAGGTGCACTAGTTCGGCGAAGAGATGTTAAATGGCAAGTGATATGGATGATAGGAGTGGCAAAGCAAAATAATATAAATCTGTAATAAAAAGTGCAGCAAGCAAACAAGTGGTAAACGTGAGCACAAATGGTATTGCAATGGTGGAAACAAGGCCTTGGCTTCATACTTTCACTAGTGGCAACTCCCAACAACATTAACATAATCGAATCACATGATATTTCCCATAAAACATGCAAAGGGGACACACTCGGAGGTCATTCCTTCGTGGTCAAGAGAGGACGAGAATTATGTAGGGCTACAAAAGGACTCCTCAAAGTTCGTAGTTCTCAATCTAAGGATTTCCCAATGTCACCGCGGCCATCCAAAGAGAGTCCCACAATCACCACAACATATCTAAAGGATAGTCAAAGACAAGCACCAAGAGACTCTCAATCTTCAATCAACGCACAAGAGAGGAAATCACTCATGAAAATACTTTTCTAATCCATGTCCAATAGACCGCTGTCACCTTGGTCTCGGGGATTATACTAGATAAAGACAAGTGAGTACATCAATCCAATACATAGAGGAAGGGGAAATATCATGGGATCACCCTAGATTAACATAGCCTATGATCACAACGAAGATCACATCATGGGAGAGAGAATTGACCACATAGCTACTGGTAAGAACCTCAGCCCCGAGGAGGAACTACTCCCGCATCATGGAGGGAGGAAGCAACGTCGATGGAGATGAATCCGGGGGCACTTCCCTGTCCCGGCAGGGTGCCGGCACAGGAATTCTGGTCCCCCGAAGCTTGATGGCGATGGCGGCGGAGATCGGAATCGCGTCTGGAGAAAAGGGGTCCAGAATCAGGGTTTCCGCGACACGGTGTAAATATATGCCAAAGGGGGGCATCAGAGGGGGTCAGGGGTGCCCAGGCGCCCCCCCGGCGCGGCCCCGGGGGGGCGCGTGGGAAAACCTGAAATACAAAAACAGCAGAAAACAGAAACTGGCACTGGGGTGCACTGAGTTAATAGGTTAGTACAAATATGATCAAAAGTGTATGGAAGTATATAAATAACATAGCAATATCACACAAAAGAGGCATGGAGCAAGCAGAAATTATAGATACGTTTTGGACGTATCAGCATGGTGTGCAACTCAAAACAAAAAACTCAGAACAAAAAACTCAGAACAGACGCCCGAAAGACAATTGTATAGAGCACGCTGTCGAAAAAATTCAGACCAAAAAGATGATCTGGTGATTTTATACGAATTTTTCTATCCAAGGACAGAATCTGTTTCCTGGACAGCACGTCACAACTTTTGAACTTTCTTTCAATCAGAGGCTAAACTTGGCACAAAGCTGAAAAGTATAGATACAATGATGATGCTACTGTACTAACAACATCAAGACACAACAAAAGCAAAATAAAATTTTATTCATTGCGTGCTGCCTCCCAAAAGCGCTTTCTTTTATGCCTTTAAGCTAGGCATAATGCAAAGAGATCAAGTTTTATCAAGAGTAAAAGAATAGATAGCCCGTATAACGGACTCAAAAGGTAACTTAATCTTCTTTCTAGGGAAGTGTTCCATCCCTTTCTTGAGAGGAAATTGGAATTTTATATTCCCCTCTTTCATGTCAATGATGGCACCAACGGTGCGAAGAAAAGGACGTCCCAAAATAATTGGACAAGAAGGTTCACACTCAATATCCATAATAGTAAAATCAACGGGAACGTAGTTGTCATTGACAATGATAAGAACATCGTTGATCCTCCCCAAAGGTTTCTTTATGGAAGAATCAACAAGATGGACACCAAAAGAACAAGAATCAAAAGGTTTCAATTTAAGCATATCATATATTCTTTTGGGCATAACGGAGGTACGAGCTCCAATATCACATAAAGCATAGCAAGAGAAGTTATTCAACTTAATTTTAATCATAGGATCCCAACCATCTTCTAGCTTTCTAGGTATGGAGGCTTCTACCCTAAGTTTCTCCTCCCTAGCTTTGATGAGAGCATTAGTGATATGCTCTGTGAAGGCAAGATTAAGTGTGCTAGTGCGGGGATCTCTAGACATCTTGTGAAGGAAATCAATAACTTCGGTAAGGGTGCAATTATCAAAATCAAGGTCACTACTATCAAGTAAAGTGGTAGTGGTGTCCTTAAGGCTCACTTGTTTGGTAGTTTCTATGGTCATAGCATCACCATTAATAGGTCCAATGGGACCAGGAGTGCATTGGGTGCTAAGAGTTTGGATATCCTCAACAACTTGGATAGAATCTACAGTGTGGTGGGTAGGAAGGTTCTTAATTCTATCTTCTTCCTCCTTTTATCTAGCCCATCTCTCTTTAAGTTTAGCCAACATCCTAATGTTTTCATTAATTTGCACTTGAATAGCATTCATAGGAGTGACCTTCCTCTCCTCAAGAGGAGAAGTTCTAATTTTAAGCAATTCTACCTCATGGGCTAAATTGTCTACCTTCGAAGAGAGATCATCTAGTTTGGCTAGTTTTTCTTCTACACTCTTATTGAAGGCTTTTTGGGTAGTGATGAAATCTTTAAGCATAATCTCTAGTTCAGTAGTAGAGTTCTTGGCGCTAGGATAAGCATTGTTGTTCCCATAAGAATTAGAGGGGAACGGTCTAGGATTGCTACCAAAATTACTCCTATAAGCATTGTTATTG
This sequence comes from Secale cereale, assembly GCA_902687465.1. Taxonomy (NCBI): domain Eukaryota; kingdom Viridiplantae; phylum Streptophyta; class Magnoliopsida; order Poales; family Poaceae; genus Secale; species Secale cereale. Next base: position 819,948,491 of record LR738714.1, on the reverse strand, counting down.
AAATTGTTTCTAGAGATAAAGTTCACATCTACTTGTTCTTGAGCAATCGGAGAATTTAAAGGAACATCACGAGGATCAACAGAAGATTGCTTGGAAAGTAGAGACATGATCAAGTCAACTTTTTCATTTAGGGAGGAAATCTCCTCGACAGAGTTTACCTTCCTACCTGTTGGAGCGCGTTCGGTGTGCCATTGGGAATAATTGGTCATCATCTCATCGAGAAGCTTCGTGGCAGCACCAAGTGTAGTTGACATAAAGGTTCCTCCCGCGGCCGAATCTAGCAAGTTCCGTGAGGTAAAGTTCAAGCCTGCATAAAAAGTTTGGATAACCATCCAAGTAGTCAAACCATGAGTAGGGCAGTTCTTGACAAGAGATTTCATGCGTTCCCAAGCTTGGGCAACGTGTTCATTATCCAATTGTTTCAAATTCATTATGTTACTCCTTAGTTGGATAATTTTAGCAGGTGGATAGTATTTTCCAATAAAAGCATCCTTGCACTTGTCCCAAGAATCTATGCTATTTCTAGGCAAGGATTGAAACCAAATTTTAGCTCCTCCTCTCAAGGAGAAAGGAAAAAGCTTAAGCTTAACAATATTACCATCTATTTCTTGGTACTTTTGCATATCACGGAGTTCAACAAAGTTGTTTAAGTGTAAAGCAGCAGCATCTCCAGCACCGAAGAATTGATCTTTCATAACTAGGTTCAGTAAAGCAGGTTTAATTTCATAAGAAGGTGCTGAAGTGGCAGGTGTAGTGATAGGTGTGCAGATAAAGTCATCATTGTTATGACTAGTGAAGTCACACAACTTGGTGTTCTCGGTGGAACCCATAGCAGCAAGCAAGCAAGATAACTATTTTTGTGATTTTTGATAAAGGATACTAAAGCAAAAACTGAAAGGTAAACTAACAAGACTAAAAAGCAAAGGTAAAAGATAGCGTGCAACTCCCCTATCTTGAAGGGTGGAGTCCCCGGCAACGGTGCCAGAAAAGTTAGCTTGATGGCTTCTCGCCCCTCGTTGGTTACCCCAAGTGGAAGGTTTCAGATGTAGTGTAGCGGTAGTTTTCCCTTGGCAAAGATACCAAGGATCGAATTCCCCTGAGACTCCAAGGTTCAACAAGAAGGTGTCAACTGCTAACGGCGCCAGATACTTAGCAATCAACTGGACCTGCACACAGATACAAATAACTTTGCTCCCAACGAGTACAGAGAGGTTGTCAATCCCTCCGGCCTTCTCATTTACAAAGGATCAAACGCAAGAGATAATAGTGATAGATATTACTGCAACTAGTAAGTAAGAACTGGAAGTAAATAGCGGATGTGATCAGTGATGGTAATATGGACCGGGGTCCCATGATGTTCACTAGTGATGTCTCTCTCCCAAAAGACGATAAAATAGCTATGCGAGGTAAACAAATTACAGCTGGGCAATTGACAGGATTATGTGCGCAAACCAATGCTAACTATGTTGCAAGAAAGGTAGAGGTTCAAAGCATGGGCGGTACGCCAAGGCAAGTAGACCGAAATCCATCTTCATCTACTACTCATCATCCACCTTGAGATATCTATCCAGAACATCTCGCTGGTATTAAGTTGCGAGTCCCACCCATAGTGTAAACTCAAAGCAACAGACAACTGCATTAAAAGAACTTTGCGTAAAGTAAACAATCCTTGCACCCGCAGGCACAGGCACCGTTGTTTTTCCCTTGTGGCAACAGCACATCCCCTAGACTCATGTTTCTGTCACTCAAGCTAGTCATCGAGGGGCATGAACCCACAATCAAGCATAACGTTCCCTCTTGGAGTCACTACCTACTACTTGGCCAAAGCAATAAACAGCAACGGAGAACATGCAAGAATTACTCAAGAACATAAATATAAAAGAGGTAAATCAAATATATTACTCAAACACAATCTGAACATAATCTCACAATCCATCGGATCCCAGCAAACTCATCATAGCAACAGCATGAGGATTACATATGTGCCTCGCTCATGTAGGGCAGCTCACGAGGTCTAATTAGTGAAGGACAAAGAGGGGAGGAGAACATCACATACTACTGGTCTTGGACCCATGGTCCAAGGGAGACTACTCACAACTCATCTGGGAGGCGTCCATGGTGGTGGAGAGGCTCCCGGTGGTGACTGATACGTCCAAAACGTATCTATAATTTCTGCTTGCTCCATGCCTCTTTTGGGTGATATTGCTATGTTATTTATACACTTCCATACACTTTTGATCATATTTGGACTAACCTATTAACTCAGTGCACCCCAGTGCCAGTTTCTGTTTTCGGCTGTTTTTGTATTTCAGGTTTTCACATTACGAGAACTGCCAGGAAAAATCCAGAAAAATTATATAAAAAATCAGCGTTCCAGAAGCTACCATGCGCCCGAAGTACGGCCGGGGGGGCCACCAGGGCTCCAGGCGCTCTGGCGACGCCCCCCCCCCCCCCC
>LR738714.1:819933918-819945962 GCA_902687465.1 Secale cereale | reverse complement strand
GGGGGGCGCCTGGGCCCCCCAAGGCTCCGCTGATGCCCCCCTTTGGCATATATTTAAAGCGTCTCCCGAAACCCTCAAGACGGGAACTCTTTTTCGCGATCTCATCTCTGTTCCGCCGCCGCCGCCGCTTCCAAGATCGGGAGCACCAGGAGAACTCTTCCCGGCACCCTGCTGGAGGGGAGGATCACCACCGGGAGCTTCTCCACCACCATGGACGCCTCCCGGATGAGTTGTGAGTAGTCTCCCTTGGACCATGAGTCCATGACCAGTAGCTATGTGATGTTCTCCTCCCGTTCTTGTGCTTCACTAATTAGTCCTCGTGAGCTGCCCTACATGATTGAGGCACATATGTAATCCTTATGATGTTGCTATGATGAGTTTGCTGGGATCCGATGGATTATGAGATTATGTTCAGATTGTGTTTGAGTAATATATTTGATCTACCTCTTTTATATTTATGTTCATAAGTAATTCTTGCATGTTCTCCATTGTTATTTATTGCTTTGGCCAAGTAATAGGTAGTTACTCCAAGAGGGAACGTTATGCTCGATTGTGGGTTCATGCCCCTCGATGACTAGTTTGAGTGACAGAAACATGAGTCTAGGGGATGTGTTGTTGCCACAAGGGGAAAACAACGGTGCTTGTGCCCGCGGGTGCAAGGACTATTTACTTTACGCAAAGTTCTTTTAATGCAGTTGTCTGTTGCTTTGAGTTTACACTATGGGTGGGACTCGCAACTTAATACCAGCGAGATGTTCTGGATAGATATCTCAAGGTGGATGATTAGTAGTAGATGCAGATGGATTTCGGTCTACTTACCTCGGCGTACCGCCCATGCTTTGAACCTCAACTTTCTTGCAATGTAGTCAGCATTGGTTTGCGTTCATGGTTCTGTCAATTGCCCAGCCGTAATTCATTTACCTCACATAGTTGTTTTATCGTCTTTTGGGAGAGAGACATCACTAGTGAACATCATGAGACTCCGGTCCATATTACCATCATTGATCACATCCGCTATTTACTTTCTGCTTTTTACTTACTATTGCAGCAATATCTATCACTACTATCACTTGCGTTTGATCCTTTGTAAACTACAAGGCCGGAGGGATTGACAACCTCTCTGTACTCGTTGGGAGCAAAGTTATTTGTATCTGTGTGCAGGTCCACGTTGATTGCTAATATCTGGCGCCGTTAGCAGTTGACACCTTCTTGTTGAAACTGGGAGTCTCAGGGAAATTGATCCTTGGTATCTTTGCCAAGGGAAAACTTCCGCTACACTGCATCTCTAACCAACGAGGGGCGAGAAGCCATCAAACAAAGTTTTCTGGCGCCATTGCCGGGGACTCCACTCTTCAGGATAGGGGAGTTGCACGCTATCTTTTACCTTTGCTTTTAGTCTTGTTAGTTTACCTTTCAGTTTTGCTTTAGTATCTTTTATCGAAAATCACAAAAATAGTTATCTTGCTAGATTTCTACTATGGGTTCCACCGAGAACACCAAGTTGTGTGACTTCACTAGTCACAACAACGATGACTTTATCTGCACATCTATCACTACACCTGCCACTTCAGCACATTCGTATGAAATTAAACCTGCTTTACTGAACTTAGTCATGAAAGATCAATTCTCCGGTGCTGGAGATGATGCTGCTTTACACTTAAACAATTTTGTTGAACTTTGTGATATGCAAAAGTACCGAGAAGTAGACGGTGATATTGTTAAGCTTAAGCTTTTTCCTTTCTCTCTGAGAGGAGGAGCTAAAATTTGGTTTCAGTCTTTGCCTAGAAACAGCATAGATTCATGGGACAAGTGCAAAGATGCTTTTACTGAAAATACTATCCACCTGCTAAAATTATCCAACTAAGAAGTAACATAATGAATTTTAAACAATTGGATAATGAACACGTTGCCCAAGCTTGGGAACGTATGAAATCTCTTATCAAGAACTGCCCTACTCATGGTTTGACTACTTGGATGGTTATCCAAACTTTTTATGCAGGCTTGAACTTTACCTCGCGGAACTTGTTAGATTCGGCCGCGGGAGGAACCTTTATGTCAACTACACTTGGTGCTGCCACGAAGCTTCTCGATGAGATGATGACCAACTATTCCCAATGGCACACCGAACGCGCTCCAATAGGTAGGAAGGTAAACTCTGTCGAGGAGATTTCCTCCCTTAATGAAAAAGTTGACTTGATCATGTCTCTACTTTTGAAGCAATCTTCTGTTGATCCTCGTGATGTTCCTTTAAATTCTTTGATTGCTCAAGAACAAGTAGACGTGAATTTTATCTCTAGAAACAATTTCAACAACAATGCATATAGGAGTAATTTTGGTAGCAATCCTAGACCGTTCCCCTATAATTCTTATGGGAACAACAATCCTTATCCTAGCACCAAGAACTCCACTACTGAACTAGAGATTATTCTTAAAGATTTCATCACTACCCAAAAAGCCTTTAATAAGAGTGTAGAAGAAAAACTAAACAAACTAGATGATCTCTCTTTGAAGGTAGACCATTTAGCCAATGAGGTAGAATTGCTTAAAATTAAAACTTCTCCTCTTGAGGAGAGGAAGGTCACTCCTATGAATGCTATTCAAGTGCAAATTAATGAAAACATTAGGATGATGGCTAAACTTAAAGAGAGATGGGCTAGAGAAAGGGAGGAAGAAGATAGAATTAAGAGCCTTCCTACCCACCACACTGTTGCTACTATCCAAGTTGTTGAGGATATCCAAACTCTTAGCACCCAATGTACTCATGGTCCCATTGGACCTATTAATGGTGATGCTATGACTATAGAAACTACCAAACAAGTGAACCTAAAGGACACCACTACCACTTTACTTGATGCTAGTGACCTTGATTTTGATAATTGCACTCTTACCGAAGTTATTGATTTCCTTCACAAGATGTCTAGAGACCCCCGCACTAGCACGCTTAACCTTGCCTTCACAGAGCATATCACTAATGCTCTCATCAAAGCTAGGGAGGAGAAACTTAGAGTAGAAGCCTCCATACCTAGAAAGCTAGAAGATGGTTGGGACCCTATGATAAAAATTAAGTTGAATGACTTCTCTTGCTATGCATTATGTGATGTTAGAGCTAGTACCTCTGTTATGCCCAAAAGAATATATGATATGCTTAAATTGGAACCTTATGATTCGTGTTCTTTTGGTGTTCGTCTCGTTGATTCTTCCATAAAGAAACCTTTGGGGAGGATCGACGATGTTCTTATCGTTGTCAATGATAGTTATGTTCCCGTTGATTTCACTATTATGGATATTGAATGTGATCCTTCTTGTCCAATTATTTTGGGACGTCCCTTTTTGCGCACCGTTGGTGCTATCATTGACATGAAAGAGGGGAATATAAAATTTCAGTTTCCTCTCAAGAAAGGGATGGAACACTTCCCTCGAAAGAAGATCAAGTTACCTTTTGAGTCCGTTATACGGGCTAGCTATTCTTTTACTCTTGATAAAACTTGATCTATATGCATTATGCCTAGCTTAAAGGCATAAAAGAAAGCGCTTTTGGGAGGCAGCCCAATGAATAAAATTTTTATTTTGCTTTTGTTGTGTCTTGATGTTGTTAACTACAGTAGCATCATCATTGTATCTTTGCTTTTCAATATTTGTGCCAAGTGTAGCCTCTGATTGCTAGAAAGTTCAAAAGTTGTGAGGTGTTGTCCAGGAAACAGATCCTGTCCTTGGATAGAAAAATTCGTATAAAATCACCAGATCATCTTTTTGGTCTGAATTTTTTCACAACGTGCTCTATATAATTGTCTTTCGTGCGTCTGTTCTGATTTTTTATTAGAGTTGCAGAAGTGCCCCGGAAAAATCATTTACTACGTGATGTTCTGTTTTTCATAGATTCTGTCCTGTTTTGCCTTTCATTCATTTTGCAAACCTAGAGCTTGCTTTTTCTTTGCAAAAACCTTTTGGCAATCTTGAGAAACAGTAGACCTTCAAGAATATCCTTATTTCCAGCAAGGTACAATTATTTTATTATGGGTACTAACCTCGCTAATCAGATTATGATAAGTTATGTATGAAGGGAGTTTTCAAGTGTGCGAGGGAAGATGATAAAAATATTCAGGAGTGTCAAACGCTCAAGCTTGGGGATGCCCCCTTGCACCCCCAAGAAATATTCAAGGAGACTCAAGCGTCTAAGCTTGGGGATGACCCGTGCAACCCCTTCTCCATCAACATTATCAGTTCGTCTTTCGTTCCACTATATTTTTATCACTTCATGTGTTATGTGCTATGCTTGGAGTGTCTTGTTTTTAGTTTTCTTTAGCTTTTCATAACGAGTCGGAACTCAGCTTTCTTTATGTGGGAGAGAAACACGCTCCACTTCTACCTAGAACATAACATAGAATTTTCATGTCTATCTTTGCTGTGTGTGTTCTTTGTCTTTCAATAGCTACTGTCATGTTCAGCTCTTAGTATTCATGCTTATCTTTTTAAAGAGCTTTTGTTTAGTTGGTTGCTTGAACTCTCTTTAGTTACCATGCTCACCTTATTAAGAGAGTTTGCTTCCGTTGCATTGGTTGATATGTCTATGATAAAGATGCTACGTGCATAATGGCGCTTAGTAGTTCATGTTTTCTTATGGTTAGTCTCAAATAGCTGGGGGATTTCCGATGTGTTATTGGAATACCAACATGATTTGTTTGCCTATGATGTGGTATGGTTTAGTAATATCTTCCTTCAAGATTTTATTTTGATTGACTTGGCGTATGTTCACGCATATTTAAGACTGTAAAAAAGTCTGTCAAGCCTTGATGATCTTTTATTTCTGAGTAGCGATATAACTTCCATGCCTGATTCAATGTTGCTTTGTCGCTCTGCATGATTATGACCGTCATTGCTCTCTTAGTTGGTCGCTCCCAGTCTTTTGCTAACCTCCACCTGTACTAAGCGGACTGACTGCTTGTGCATCCACATCCTTTTAATCCAGTTATGCCATATGATTCCACCATACCTTCCTACATGGTATTTACCTGCCATTCCTAACGGAGACTTGCATGTGCCATCTCGAAATTATTCAAAGAAAATGCATTCCTATTTTGTGCCTCTGTTTTAAGTTCATGAGGAAGTAGTGGTTAATTCATGATCTTTTTAAGTTGGACAAGCTTCACCCCGGGATTGCATGTATAATGTGCAAACCCATAATACGAGAAGGAACTGGCATTGAGTGCGCCTGGCTCGAAAAGATAATATAACAAACAAACCCTCCTTCACGCTTTGTTCATGAGAAATCAGAAAACTTTGGCAGTGATAAACAAAGGAGATTAAGAGGATGTGATCGTCCTCATTCAGGAGCCGTTCCTCGAAACTTGTCCATCTTAAGAAGTGATTGAGTTGTCTGCAAGCATTCGTTGATGAAACATGCATAATCTAAGAAAAAAATTAATTATTACCTCTGTTTTTAAAACCAAGAGCTCTGGTACATGTTTTGTCTTTGTTTCCGACTACGGGTTTTCAACCTTGCCAACAAAAGCCACGGTTTGAGAGTCTCCACCTTCTTTTAAAAGCACCAACTACTGAGAGCATGATTGTCATTCTAAGTGTAATGTGCATTGTCCCAAAGTAGCATTGTCTTTTGCATGATTGTGATATCGTTTATTTTGAAACCATTGTATCTAGTCATCACTTAAACCTTGGAGGTGCCCCTGCATTTATGTTTTGCTTCACAAAAGGGGGCAAGCGAGATATCACTTTATCATATTTGCACACCATTTTCATTACAAATCTATTTGATGCTTCAGTATCATATTGTAAAACTTTCAGTCCTTTGTGATTTTCTCATGAGGCAACTTAATTACTATAGATTCATTGTCTCAGTAAGCTTTTGTCATATGACTATGAAAAAGTCCTATATGGTTAATAGCATGTCACCACAGAAATTATTCTTGTTATCATTTACCTACTCGAGGACGGGCATGAATTAAGCTTGGGGATGTTGATACGTCCAAAACGTATCTATAATTTCTGCTTGCTCCATGCCTCTTTTGGGTGATATTTCTATGTTATTTATACACTTCCATACACTTTTGATCATATTTGGACTAACCTATTAACTCAGTGCACCCCAGTTCCATTTTCTGTTTTCGGCTGTTTTTGTATTTCAGGTTTTCACATTACGAGAACTGCCAGGAAAAATCCAGAAAAATTATATAAAAAATCAGCGTTCCAGAAGCTACCGTGCGCCCGAAGTACAGCCGGGGGGGGGGCACCAGGGCTCCAGGCGCCCTGGCGGCGCGCCCCCCCTGGGCCGCGCCGGGGGGGCGCCTGGGCCCCCCGAGGCTCCGTTGATGCCCCCCTTTGGCATATATTTAAAGCGTCTCCCGAAACCCTCGAGACGGGAACTCTTTTTCGCGATCTCATCTCTGTTCCGCCACCGCCGGCGCTTCCAAGATCGGGAGCACCAGGAGAACTCTTCCCGGCACCCTGCCGGAGGGGAGGATCACCACCGGGAGCTTCTCCACCACCATGGACGCCTCCTGGATGAGTTGTGAGTAGTCTCCCTTGGACCATGAGTCCATGACCAGTAGCTATGTGATGTTCTCCTCCCGTTCTTGTGCTTCACTAATTAGTCCTCGTGAGCTGCCCTACATGATCGAGGCACATATGTAATCCTTATGTTGTTGCTATGATGAGTTTGCTGGGATCCGATGGATTATGAGATTATGTTCAGATTGTGTTTGAGTAATATATTTGATCTACCTCTTTTATATTTATGTTCATAAGTAATTCTTGCATGTTCTCCGTTGTTATTTATTGCTTTGGCCAAGTAATAGGTAGTGACTCCAAGAGGGAATGTTATGCTCGATTGTGGGTTCATGCCCCTCGATGAGTAGTTTGAGTGACAGAAACATGAGTCTAGGGGATGTGCTGTTGCCACAAGGGGGAAAACAATGGTGCTTGTGCCCGCGGGTGCATGGACTGTTTACTTTACGCAAAGTTCTTTTAATGCAGTTGTCTGTTGCTTTGAGTTTACACTATGGGTGGGACTCGCAACTTAATACCAGCGAGATGTTCTGGATAGATATCTCAAGGTGGATGATTAGTAGTAGATGCAGATGGATTTCGGTCTACTTACCTCGGCGTACCGCCCATGCTTTGAACCTCAACCTTTCTTGCAATGTAGTCAGCATTGGTTTGCGTTCATGGTTCTGTCAATTGCCCAGCTGTAATTCGTTTACCTCACATAGCTGTTTTATCGTCTTTTGGGAGAGAGACATCACTAGTGAACATCATGAGACTCCGGTCCATATTACCATCATTGATCACATCTGCTATTTACTTTTTGCTTTTTACTTACTATTGCAGCAATATCTATCACTACTATCACTTGCGTTTGATTGATCCTTTGTAAACTACAAGGCCGGAGGGATTGACAACCTCTCTGTACTCGTTGGGAGAAAAGTTATTTGTATCTGTGTGCAGGTCCACGTTGATTGCTAATATCTGCTGCCGTTAGCAGGTGACACCTTCTTGTTGAAACTGGGAGTCTCAGGGAAATCGATCCTTGGTATCTTTGCCAAGGGAAAACTTCCGCTACACTGCATCTCTAACCTTCCACTTGGGGTAACCAACGAGGGGCGAGAAGCCATCAGTGATCCTCCCCTCCGGCAGGGTGCCGCGAAGAGTTCTCCTGGTGCTCCCGATCTTGGAAGCGCGGCGGCGGCGGAACAGAGATGAGATCGCGAAAAAGGGTTCCGTCCTCGAGGGTTTCGGGACGCGGTGTAAATATATGCCAAAGGGGGGCATCAGCGGAGACCTGGGGGGCCCAGGCGCCCCCCCGGCGCGCCAAGGAGGGGGGACGCGCCCCCAGGGCGCCTGGAGCCCTGGTGGCCCCCCTCCGGCCCTACTTTGGCCGTATGGAAGCTTCCGGAACGCTGATTTTTTATATATTTTTCCCGGAATTTTTCTGGCAGTTTACGTAATGGGAAAACCTGAAATACAAAAACAGCAGAAAACAGAAACTGGCACTGGGGTGCACTGAGTTAATAGGTTAGTCCAAATATGATCAAAAGTGTATGGAAGTGCATAAATATCATAGCAATATCACACAAAAGAGGCATGGAGCAAGCAGAAATTATAGATACGTTTTGGACGTATCAGCCAGCATATTATTCAATAGTAATTCAGCTTGTTCGACTGTTCTTTCCCTGAAAACACAACCAGCACAACTATCCAGGTGGTCTCTGGAAGCATCGGTTAGTCCATTGTAAAAGACATCAAGTATATCATGCATCTCAAGAGGATGATCAGGCAAAGCATTAAGTAACTGGAGAAGCCTCCCCCAAGCTTGTGGGAGACTCTCTTCTTCAGTTTGAGCAAGGCAGTTTGTTTCTTATGAGCAGGAAAATATTTAGCAGAAAAGTAATACGTCATATCCTGGGGACTACGCACACAACCAGGATCAAGAGAATTAAACCAAGTCTTAGCATCACCCTTTAACGAGAACGGAAACAACTTAAGGATATAGTAGTAACGAATATTTTCATCTTTGGTGAATGGGGTGGCTATATCATTCAACTTGGTAAGATGTGCCACAACAGTTTCAGACTCATAGTCATGGAAAGGATCAGATTCAACCAAAGTAATTTACTCAGGATCAACAGAGAATTCATAATCCTTATCAGTGACACATATGGGAGAAGCAGCAAAAGCAGGGTCATGTTTCATTCTAGCATTCAAGGACTTTTCTTTCAACTTAGCTAATAACTTCTTAAGATCATATCTATCATTGCAAACAAGAAAGTCTCTAGCAGTTTCTTCATCCATAACATAACCCTCAGGCACAACAAGCAATTCATATCTATTGGGAGTAGTTTCATCATCACTTTCGTAAATATCATCAACATTTGCACTCTCCCTAACCTTAGCAATTTGTTCATCTAGAAATTCACCTAGTGGCACAATATCAGGCATAGAGGTAGTTTCATCATACATAGCAGAAGTAGCATCATCAAGAACATACGACATATCAGATTCAATAGCAGGACTAGGTGTCGCAAGTTTACTCATAACAGAAGGAGAATCTAGTGCAGAGCTATATGGCAGTTCCTTACCTCCCCTCGTAGTTGAGGGTAAGATCTTGGTTTTTGAGTCCTTCAAATTCTTCATAGTGATAAGCCGATATAAATCCCAAGTGACTTAAAGAATAGAGCTATGCTCCCCGGAAACGGCGCCAGAAAATAGTCTTGATAACCCACAAGTGTAGGGGATCGCAACAGTTTTCGAGGGTAAAGTATTAAATTTAAACCCAAATTTGTTGATTCGACACAAGGGGAGCCAAAGAATACTCTTAAGTATTAGCAACTGAGTTGTCAATTCAGCCACACCTGGAAACTTAGTATCTGCAGCAAGATAGTTTACTAGCACAGTAATAAGATAGTGGTGGTAGTAGCAATAAAAGTAAAGATAGTGTTTTGTAGTTTTTGTGATAATAGCAACGGAAAATTAAATAACAACTAGCAATATAGGTAAAGCTCGTAGGCATTGGATCGGTGATGGGAAATTACGTTGGATGCAATTCATCATGTAGAAGTTATAACCTAGGGTGACACAGAACTAGCTCCAGATCATTAATGTAATGTAGGCATGTATTCCGAATATAGTCATATGTGCTTATGGAAAAGAACTTGCATGACATCTTTTGTCCTACCCTCCCGTGGCAGCGGGGTCCTATTGGAAACTAAGGGATATTAAGGCCTCCTTTTAATAGAGTACCGGACCAAAGCATTAACACATAGTGAACACATGAACTCCTCAAACTAAGGTCATCACCGGGAGTGGTCCCGATTATTGTCACTTCGGGGTTGCCGGATCATAACACATAGTAGGTGACTATAGACTTGCAAGATAGGATCAAGAACACACATATATTCATGAAAACATAATAGGTTCAGATCTGTAATCATGGCACTCGGGCCCTAGTGACAAGCATTAAGCATAGCGAAGTCATAGCAACATCAATCTCAGAACATAGTGGATACTAGGGATCAAACCCTAACAAAACTAACTCGATTACATGATAGATCCCATCCAACCCATAACACTCCAGCAAACCTACGATGGAATTACTCACACGCGGCGGTGAGCATCATGGAATTGGTGATGGAGGAAGGTTGATGATGATGATGGCGACGATCTCCACTCTCCGGAGCCTCGAACGGACTCCAGATCAGCCCTCCCGAGAGAGATTAGGGCTTGGCGGCGGCTCCGTCTCGTAAAACGCGATAATTCTTTCTCCTTGATTTCATTCTCCACGAAGCGGAATATATAGGACCTGGGGGCACGTCGGTGGGGCACCGGGCTGCCCTCAAGGCAGGGGGGCGCGCCCTGGGAAGGGGGGGCGCCCCCCACCCTCGAGGACGGCCCATGGTCCCCCAGGTGTGGATCTTCTTGCCAATTTTCATATTTTCTAAAATAAATCTTCGTTGATTTTCAGGCGATTCCGAGAACTTTTTATTTCTGCACAAAAACAACACCATGGCAGTTCTGCTGAAAACAGCGTCAGTCTGGGTTAGTTCCATTCAAATCATGCAAGTTAGAGTCCAAAACAAGGGCAAAAGTGTTTCGAAAATTAGATACGTTGGAGACGTATCAGCCCCCCTTCCCAGGGCGCGCCCCCTGCCTTGAGGCTGGCCCACACGGCCCCCGGTGCCCTCCTTCTTCCTATATATACCTACGTACCCCAGAAACTCCATACACAGAGAGAAAACCCTAATTCGGCCGCCGTAGCTGCTGTTCCCGTGGAGATCCCATCTTGGAGCCTGCTCCGGGAGGGGGATCCATCACGGAGGCCTTCATCATCATCATCATCGCCCTCACCATGAGTTGTGAGTAGTTTACCACAGACCTTCGGGTTCATAGCTAGTATCTAGATGGCTTCTTCTCTCTCTGGATCTCAATACAAAGTTCTCCTCGGTCTTCGAGGAGATCTATTCGATGTAATCTCTTTTTGCGGTGTGTTTGTCGAGATCCGATGAATTGTGAGTTTATGATCAAGGTTATCTATGAAAGATATTTGGTTCTTCTCTGAACTTTTTATGTGTGCTCATAATATCCTTGCAAGTCTCTTCGAATTATTGGTTTGGTTTGGCCTACTAGATCTATAGTTCTTGCAATGGGAGAAGTGCTTGGCTTTGGGTTCAATCTTGCGGTGTCCTTTCCCAGTGACAGTAGGGGCAGCAAGGCATGTATTGCATTGTTGCCATCGAGGATAAAAAGATGGGGTTTACATCATATTGCTTGAGTTTATCCCTCAACATCATGTCATCTTGCTTAAAGCGTTACTCTGTTCGTATGAACTCAATACACTAGATGCATGCTGGATAGCGGTCGATGTGTGGAGTAATAGTAGTAGATGCAAGCAGGAGTCGGTCTACTTGTCTCGGACGTGATGCCTATATACAATGATCATGCTTAGATAGTCTCATAATTATTCGCTTTTCTATCAATTGCTCGACAGTAATTTGTTTACTCGCCGTAGAATATCGCTATCATGAGAGAAGCCACTAGAGAAAACTATGGCCCCCGGGTCTATTCTCAACATATCAATCTACATCTACTTTACTTCTCTTGCTTTTATTTACTGTTTTATTAAACTAAAAATACCAAAAATATAATTATCATCTCTATCAGATCTCACTCTCGTAAGTGACCGTAAAGGGATTGACAACCCCTTATCGCGTTGGCTGCGAAGTTCTTATTTATTTGTGCAGGTGTGAGGGACTGGCGTGTGGTCTCCTACTGGATTGATACTTTGGTTCTCAAAAACTGAGGGAAATACTTATGCTACTGTGCTGCATCTCCCTTTCCTTTTCGAGGGAATACAACGCAAGCTCAAGAGGTAGCAGGGGCGTGGCTGGGGCCTAAATCGCCCCAGGGCCTAATATTCGCCAGGGGAGCCCAAAACAACGCCGGCATATGCACTTTGGTGGGGGGCGAACGAGTGGAGATGCTCTAACCATATGGTTCATCAATCATGAAGTTGGGACTCGTCTTTGGAATTCAACCCC
>LR738714.1:819923148-819933837 GCA_902687465.1 Secale cereale | reverse complement strand
CCCCCCCCCCCCCGCGGAAGAAGTAAAGGTGTAGGTTGAAAACATACTTTAAAATATGTTTGCGTGCTACTAAGGCCAAGAGAAGTCTTTCATATGCTCATAAACTTCCTATGTGCAACCATGCATTTCTTGAATTTATGGTAGATTGAAGGTGGTCTCTACCCCCTCAAGTCATATCCTCCATAGCCAATACAGCAATCCTATGGCGCTTCCAACCCATGATCTACAAGATGGCTCGTCACCTAGGAAATCTATCGCTAAAAATGAAGCCCATGTCTTTGAAATCCAACGATCGTAATGCCTATACAAATGGAAAAGAGCCAAAGTAATGAGAAAATGACTTGTCACTGTGAAGCTAAAGGGTATCATACCCCGGGGATTACGAAATAACAAAAAAAATAGAAGTGACCGAGATGTGAGGGAAAAACTTCCGATTCCAAGTTCCCATGAGTATTGTTTTGATTCAGTATATGAATATATGATGCTTGCAAATAAGTGAAGATTCATCAGATTCCCTATTCCTAGTACTCCCTCCGTTCCATAATGTAGTGCCTATAGATTTTTACAAAAGTCAAACATTATAAACTTTGACCATGTTTATAGAAAAAAGTATGTACATCTAGAATACCAAATGCACATCATTGGATACATAGTGAGTTATATTTTCAGAATGTACATGTTTGGTGTTGTAGATGTAGACAGTTTTCTCTATATACTTATTCAAAGTTGGTAAAGTTTGACTTTCACAAAAATCTATAGACACTACTTTGTGGAACGGAGGGAGTATGTTAGTTTATGAGATTTTTTACGGTGCATCATACTACCTAATATGATGAGTAGTATTAGGTTGATCGAACGGTTGATATAAATCGCTACAGAATTTGGCTTAAGGACAGATTGGTAATTTTTGGCCGCTCCATCCTCCACGCCGGCCGTGTGCTGCCCCAGGTCCTTCGCCATTCCGACGCCGCCTTCCCGCCTCTGCGGTAGCCGCCAGATAGCCCGTGCATGCCCAAGGACGGGCACGCTGCACCAACGCCCCTGCTCAGCCCGACAACTAATGGCGCCCTCGTCTACACGGCCGTGTAGATCAGCAGCTCCGCAGGTCCTCCATTTTTGCCGGCTGACGGCACATTGCTGTACCGATTGTCAAACCAGTGAGCTGTGTCTCCTAAGGCTGCTATGATTAGGTTTGCTGGAGCACTGTTCAAGTTGATCAGGATTTAGGTTTTCTGGAATTAATCACAGATTTAGCTGTCCTGTCCGATACGTGCGTGTTTGTGCAGCAGAGAATCGATCACAAGCTCGTTTACGGGCGTGTGTCGTCGGGTCGAACATACAGAAGCGCTTTGGCTAGCCAGCCTATGCAGTGTTGGCCAAAAGCACCGGCGAGTAACGCATCAGGAGGTAACAAACACGTCCTGGTGGCCCAGGAACGTGTGCCGACCGGAGGCGAAGACCCTGCCCATGACCTCGAGAGGCAGGTTCATACGGAAACGCGGACGTGCTGCCATGGAAGACGTCGCCCGACGGGTCATAGACTGCCGGAGCCATAAAGAACAAGGAATAATACAACACACTGTCCCAAAAATACCCCTTAAGCGTTAATATACTACCTGAATTCTGCTGTAGTATTGTGGCATCTGGGCCACTGAATCACAAAAATTAGCGGTCCAAATTCGATGTAGATGAAATTGTATAAGCGATTTTTTTGTATTTCCTTAGACTTAGACCGCGCAAGACAAGAATTTTTCGCTATTTACGATTTCATATTCTTGTTACTAGATGTTCTATAGGAATAAGAAGAAATCGCAACTCCTTTGCGATACACATAAAATTTGATTTCGAAGGTCCATTTTTTTTTTCAGAATCCTCTATTTTAGTTCTTCCACCCATGCAATAGAGAGGGAATGGGAAAAGAAGGGTTACTTTTATTTTCATTTTTCCTTTCACCATTTAAAGATGTTCTGTAATGTTTGGGGTCCAAACCCAATTGAGTGTCTCTTCTCCACTAAACCATATTGTACATCATTTGAGTCTTGGTTTTTTTTTTACCGACCTGTACAATCATATAATCTCAATTCACTTTTAATGGCTGCAACTCTCAACAAAAAGGTTTTAAGTGCCTAGAAATCTCATTTAGTGGGGTCTATATCACGAGATGTTCATTTTGGTGAATCATGTTTTTTCCTTCAAAATTCTCCACTCAAACACCAGAGCTACCCTTCGCCAAGACACCCCACACTTCTCAACTATGTTGGATAATGGGCATGATCTTGTTCATACTAACTACTGTATGTTACTAGAGATTCCATGTCTACGAAAGGACACATGGGGGTTACAAGATCCAAAAAACGGAGGAGAAAACAAAGCATGAGATGCTCAGAATGGGGAAAACAACCATCTGATAGCACAAAAGATCTGTGCTGTAATCCTGGAGTTTATCGTCGATAGCACAGAAGATCTGTGCTGTAATCCTGGAGTTTATCGTCCAGACAGGCATGCCCACTCTTGGTCCAAGGCACGTCCAACCCTGTCGGCTGCGCCCCATCGCCCGCAGGCCATGCCACGTCGCCCGTCGGCCGCGCCCCTCCCCTGTCGGCCGCGCCCCATCACCACGCCGGCCGCGCCCAGCCTCGCCGGCCACGCCCCGCCGCCTCCACCGGCCGCGCCTTGCTCTATTGCCAGCCGAGTTGTGCCCCTTTGCCTGCCACGCCGGGAGGATTCCGGCGGCCAGGCTGAGGTCATGGGAGGCCACGGCTATGTCAAGCTCGTCCAATTCGAGTCGGCGGCGATCGATTGCGGCGCCTACCGGCCTTTTCCGGTGTGCGGTGATGAATTCCTGCCGAGTTTAGGACGGATTCCGGCAAACTTCCACGGCGGCGTGTTTGCTCCGACGAGGTTTGACCGGTATACGGGGCCCCCTATATTCGGCCTTCCAACCTCCAAAGATAAGGGTTTCGGGTGTGCATTTACGGTTGCCCTTAAAAGATTTACGGGTTGGACCACTTTTACGGTTTCTGTTCTGCACACTTTTTTCGCCCAAAACTGTAAAACACAAAAAAATTGCGGGTTTGACCACTTATGCGGGGTCTGCTAGAGATGCTCTTAGCACTCCACCTCAAGTCGGACGCCGGTCAACTCCAACGTGTGTGTACCGCGTGTTCCCTCGAGTCACATGAGTTCCAAGGCAAGGGAGTCGTTGACGACAGCAACTTGTACTCCCCTTAGTTCAGTATTCATCGCAACAGTTTCAGAGCAAAGAGAAGCTTTGCATTCATGGTTCACGTATGACTGCTTAAGTTTTGTAATTTCTGGTGAAGTTATTGAATTTGCAGTTGCACTAATTTGTTATTTAATTTTGGTACCTATTGCCAGGTAAAAGAAAGGCAAATCCTTATATTTTAGCATGTAGCCACCACATATTTATTTTCCTCAACTGTGAAAATCAATGACATCTTCTTACTGCTACATCTGTGCAATGTCCTTGTTATACTGATCTATCCATCCATGTATGATCTCAACTTCCTGTCTCCTTTGCTCCACAACCCAGTCTGGATCATCCTTGGTTGCAGATCTGAAGTCCAAATGATGGGCCCCTGAACATCACCATCACCAAAAAGTAGCCATGCGTAAGTAAGTTCAGAATACTTTGGACCTTGCATATTTTCTACAACTTCATGTTTACCTTTCTCTGTGACAAGAGCAATGATGCTGGATGATATGTTCTTGAGCACCCTGGTAGCATTTTGAAAGGAAGAATGTTAGTATTGTTTACTATGGTAAAAAAAAATACCTGAATAGTTGAAACTATCAACTGAATAATTCAGATAGTGAAATCTTTTACTCTTACCCTCCTCGACTCCACGGGTCTCGCATCCCGTTGGAGAAGATGATGTTGCTCCCAAACCTCTTGAGAACTTTGTCAATTTTCTGCAGTGGATTGTGCAATTCAGCAGCAGCAGGTGAGCACATGCCACCCAACAATTGTTGCTACTGACGGTCCATATGTAAACACTAAAAAAAAATCTGAAATAAACTTACATGGCCACCATATTCAGTAGTGATCCAGTTCATCCTCGGGCGAACATCATAGCTGTCAAGGCAGCCAATGATCTTCTCTTCGTAGCTGAAGCCGGATGGCGGAAACATGCTCTCATTCGACACCGTCATTGGCATGACCATCTCTGTGCAGGCCTGCACACAAGTTGTTTCAGGAAACAAACACATACGAAACTTCAGTCTTGCAGTGTTATCAGTAAACAACATGTATGTCACTGTCAGTCAGGATTTTATTTTACCTGCCAGCCCCAGCCGCTGAGGCCATGGGGGTCATCCCCACCTTCCAGCTCGAAGCACTTCTGGTCGCCTGTGTAATTGTAGTACAGGCTCGCTGCTGCGAAAGCTTTTTCGACGACATCTGCTCCCGCGGGAAAAGAGTCAATGATCTTGCACATCTGTAGAAATGTCAGGGGAATTACATGCTCAGCAGAGGAGAATGAAAAACAGGCCCAGTTTTTGCATGACTCGGTTTGGTTACTCTGAAACTCTTGTTTCTCTGCTCATTCACTTGATGTAATGCAGGCAATAGTAAGGGTTGTAAATTGGGTTACAAGTGGCTAACCTCCTTGACAGGGTAAGCAGGCAGATTCATCATGAAGTTGGCTGGAGTTGGATAGTCCACCATCGCTGTGTAGGTGAATGCCGTCCATAGCCAGTTGGCCAGCGAACTACGGTAGCGCACCGTCCTAAAAGTTGAGGGATAACACAACGTCATGAACCCGAGTCAGCCATCATCCATTCGTTCAAATATGGCGCTCTTCATTGGTTCACCACACGGGCAATCTTGCCAAGATGGTTTTTCATGTTCAGTCATGTATGCAGCTGAGCTGAGTGTCTATGTCAGTACCAAATCTGTCCATTGGATATAATGTACATTCTCTAAGCCTGGAAGTCATCCTTTTTCATGTATTTCTTGCCTACAACGTTTGACTATTTGTTTGCTTTACTTACACTTCACACAAAGAAAACAATACTTGCAGTCTTAATCCCATGTTTCTCTCCCTATATTAATGAATGTTATAGTGTGGGGTATTGAATTCATGCTCAATCCAGTTGCTCCAAAAGTCCGAACTGATAGAGAAAGGCGAGCAATATATTTCAACACCCCCCCCCCCTCTCACGTCTAGAATATTTTAGTCCTTAGACGTGGGATCGATGTAGATCGCAGAATCTTTTTTTTAAATACTGCGTTGGCAAGGTCTTGAACTCAAGACCTTTTGGATGAAGAGAGACGGGCAATATATCTTAACATGGGGTCTCCCCAGCAGATTTTCTTTTTCGACCTGTCCCCAGCAATTTTCAGTAAAGGCAAAAGAAGAAAGAATCTCCTTGTATGTTATGATTGAGAGTAGGTGGTGTGTTGGATAAAGCTTACTTGCAGGCCCTGAAGGTTTTGCTGAGCTCCAAGAGCTCTGTGTCGTTGGATACCCTGTCATCGAGCACGTCCCAGACCGCCTTGATGACACTGAAGCAATTCAGGCTCTCGGACTGCAAAATAAGTTGGATGTTACAGTCAGCAAAATAAGCAGCCGTATCTTTCTTGGAAACTTCAGCTTGGGAGAAAGACTAATCAACCATCAATCAGACAAAGATGTCACTAGCAAGATGCAATTATTCCAGTTCCTTGTTATATCTCCTTTCTACTGTATTACTAGCAACAGTCATGGATAATGAAGAAAATACATCAATTTGCATTTTTTTTTTCGAAGATTGAGGACCTTATTCTTCGCGCAACCGCCTATTGATAGCCGTTCGGCACGGTTGAGCGTCACAATCAAGCTAACCAACAGCTGAATCGTTATCCAGGAACTCACAATCAAGACCCCAACAAGACATCCACATCACTGGCTGGCCGGTGCCATTACAGTCAGGCACTTAATTTTTTTCTCGAAAGATTCTAGTACAAAACATTCATTGAGCTGCATGCTCATGAAGAAAAGCGCCATCACCAATTCATAACCCACAACTGAAAGCCATTAAGGTGCCGCTAGGGTACTGATAACACTGCAGGAAAGATAGACATGCTACCAGACTACACCAAGTGAAATTCAGTACGTACTACTAATAACTCAGAGCCGACACCGTCGATCAGTCTGCAGAAGACGGACGTGCGTCCATGTCGACCTGCCCTGCCGTGCATTCTCAAACTAATAATTTGACCAGTGAGTGACAGTGGGCCATCCGTCCAGAAATTATTTGACCAACTTATTTTGTAGGGTGCTGTCA
Source organism: Secale cereale (assembly GCA_902687465.1). Classification (NCBI taxonomy): domain Eukaryota; kingdom Viridiplantae; phylum Streptophyta; class Magnoliopsida; order Poales; family Poaceae; genus Secale; species Secale cereale. Next base: position 819,927,549 of record LR738714.1, on the reverse strand, counting down.
TGGAGTGGTAATTAATTGTAGAAGTACCTTGAAGTCCTGCGAGATGGCGTCGTAGAAGCTGGACCATGGCGTGATGTCGTCGAACTGCAGGATCGGTGCAGAGGACGCCAGGGCTCCCATGGCGACATGGGGGTACTTGAGCCTGAACCACGAAGCCAGCACTACAAACAACAGCCATAAAACAACTGCATTATTTACTGTAATTTTTGGAAGCTCCACATGACAGCGTGAGTTTTAGATTAGCTCATGCTAATCGCGACAAATACTATGAGCCCGCAGACCCGGTCAATCATGGAAATAAACTAACCAGGCAGATCCAGCCGCATATCGCACGCACGAATATAATAGGCAAAAAAGGCATTTTTTTTAGTGAGAGAGGACTTACTGCCGCCGTAGGAGCCACCAAAGACGATGACGGGGGCGTCGACGGCGGAGAGGTTGTGCTTGAGGCTGGTGATGAGGACGGCGAAGTCGGCGAGCGCCTGCGTGGACGTCAAGTAGCCCAGCGTGTCGGCCGACTTGTACGAGTCGTTCCCGAACGGCTTCGACTCCCCGTAGAACCGATGCTGCACAGCACACACACAAATTTCAAAAACAGACGTGTTAATTAAGCTTAACAGTGAAAATGGTGTCTGGTGTGCAGCTAACGCAATCGCTTTTTCGGTGCTTTTTCAAGCCTCGGGCGAATCAACACGACGACCAAAATTTTGGGCCAAGATATACACGGTCGCCGATGATATGATGGTTAGCTTAGAATATCGGCCATGGCAGAGCAGAGGATGTGAAGACAAAAGGTGTAGTACCTCGATGAAGACGAGGAGGGCCCCGAACTGGGGCGCGATGTCGAACAGGAAGCCGGTGTTGGTGGCGAACCACTCGATGTCGCCCTCGTTGCCGGTGTACACGAACAGCGGCCCGGCGGCGGGCTTCCGGCGCCAGAAGGTGTCGTTGAGGAGGTACTTCTGGGAGAAGAGGCGGGAGGCGTTGGGCGTGAAGGTGAAGTGGTCCAGCTCCTGCTGGAAGTAGTGCGCCGTGAACGGCTTCGCCGCGGCGGAGACGGAGACGGCGGAGGCGGCGTACCTGCCGCTCGAGCCTGCCGCCCGCTGGTGCAGGGGAGAAACTCGTGCGGGGAAAGGAGGGGGCTCGTGGGTGGGGCGCTTGGAGGGGCTCGCTGCTGCTGCTGCCGGCGCTGGCGCGAGCGCCGCGATGAGGAGGAGGAGGAGCGCCGGGACGGCGGCGAGGAGCGAGGAGGAGGCCGCCATGTTTGCTGGTCGACCCTGTTCGTGGCTCCCTCGCTCTCGTCGCTGCGCTCGTGTGGTGTGTGGTGTGTGGGGTGGGGTTTTAAGAAGAAGAAGAAGGCGCGGGTGCGTGCGCCGCATTGATTTAGCACATTGAAGGAGTACGCCTTGTCAGTCGTGGATGCACCTGGACGGGCCCAGGTGATTTTACCCGGCGACGCGGGACGCGTCAAATCTGACAGCAAAATTCATAAATGTACTGCTCCCTGCATTCCTAAATGAAGTCCTTTTAGAAATTTTTATATGGACTAGATGCGAAAGAAAACGAATGAATCTACGCTCTAAAATGTGTCTACATACATTCGTATGTAGTTTTTTTTATTGAAATATGTACTAAGACTTATATTTAGGAACGGAGGGAGTAGCTCGTATCGTTCGATGGCTCGCGCGGGACAGCTTTGCAGGCGGTGGCGCTAGGTTGCCGCGGGGCCCAGCAAGCGTGCGAGGTGGCGATGCTCTGGAGCTCTGGCATGGTAGGGTGGCTGCAGGGCCCTCTCCATCAGGTGGTGGAGTGTGGGACTGCCCTGGCCTGATCTGGCGCCGACGACATGTCGTGCAGTGTGGCATGAGGGCAGTGTGGGCCATGAGGCGACTGGCTTTGCCATGGCCGTCAGCTTGCAGAGCGGGTGGCGTGGGCAGTGGCGGTGGATGGTGTGTGCTAGAGGGCAGGGTCCAGATCTTGCCGATCGAGAGTGCGGGCGTGGTCGGCGGCTTCCTCCATGGCCTCCAGGCGGTGAGGCAATTGTGTTGTTTCGGCGGTGCCTTCTTGGAGGCACCGGCTTGACAGTGACAATCTCCTCCCGCAGGTGCGTGGCGGTGGTGCGGTGTAGGTTGGAATGGCGGCCTCGGCAATGCGGTGGTAGTGGTGGAGCGGGTCACGGGGAGCCGACATGGGTGTGTGCTTGCCGGCCGAAGGTGCCGGCTGCTACGGGGGTCCCTTGTCTGGATTGGAGTGTCCTGACCGGCCGGGCGAAGCCCTCCCCTCTGGGTAGCGTTGGCCGGTAGTTGGCTGGAGGCACGTGCTAGCTACCACTATAGGGGTTGGACTTGATCCCCCTGTCAGGAGCTGGTTGCCCCTTGCATGTGTTAACATGCCTTTCTATTCATGTTAAGCGGTGTCTCGTGGAGTGGTTGGGGGTGGCGGCCGCTATGGCATCGGTGACGAGTTCATCCGAAGATGCCGGGAGCGGTCATGGACGATAGGCTACATGGTTAACTTTTCGTCAGGCTCCATGATGGCGGTGGTGGCGACACATCCTAGTCGTGTGGGCGGCTCTGGCCGGATTCGCTGTCCCTCATTGCGGTGGTGATCGAGACGCCTCTTGGTGGTACAAACGAGTTTACGAGCAAAAGCTTCGCACTTGGCGCCGACATTAACAACGTCTGTGGGTGTCATTCTCTTTATGAAGACGTCGTCGTGGGTCTCAATCATGTGCAAGGGCTCCGAGTGAAAATCCTCGTCTGCTTCCTCAGCAGCGGCGACATTTGCTTCATGCCATAACCCTCCTAGGGGTCCTCGGTCGGACCTGGGGAAGTGTTAGGTTAGTTCTAAGCTTTTGTGTATCTTTTTCATATGTTTTTCATGAGCTCCTCGTCATATTGTGTCATTCGATAGTGTATTTTCTTTTCTACACCCTCCGTCCTAAATAAGTGCCGCCGATTTTTTTTCTGAAACGGAGGAAGTATATTAAACGGGGCGAAAGTCACTTGACCAGCCACGACTACAGCTACCCGAGAGCATTCCAAAACGCAACGCCGGCATTCTCTCGCCGGCCACACAAGGTGGCCGATCCGAATCTGACCGGCCGCGTCGCCGTCGCATCGTCGGCAACGCGTACGTGCGCGCGAGACACGACACGGCCGCCGTCGCCGGCGCAAGTCTTCGGCGGAAAACGAAGCAGACGGTGCCGTGACAGGAGTAAAGCGGGTGGGGTGCAAGAAAGTGCTTGTCCCTGTTGAACCTCGCGTGCTATCGTCTCATCGGTTGAGCAGAAGCGCACGGGCGATGGGTCCTCCCCTCCACTTCTTCAGCACTGTCCAATCGTGAAAACAACGGAGGTGCTCCATCGCCACACGCCGTGGTGATGGTGGTAGGGGTGCCATCACATCAAAATATGCTCTCCGTGTGTGTGAACCGGCAGCATCGTAGATTTGATTCGCAAAAAATAAGAACAAAAAATGGACGAAAATGGGCAGCTTTCATGTTTGGTTGGTTGGTCGAGATTGGGCCTCACTTGTGTAGATGCATCCGAATTCGTCGCCAAAAAAACAACTACTTACATCCATTTGAGTTGAGTGTTTGACAAAAATAACTACCACATTTGGGGTTTGCGTTCCAAATAACTACCATTTTCAAAAAGTAATTGATAACTAGCAAAAAATGAATCTCATGACTGTTTACAAGATTTAAACGCGTTTATGACATGCGGGGCCTGTCTATTAGGGCTGACATGGCGGGAAAGTCAACTTCATTTATTTTTATCCATTATGTTGACCATTATGACAGGTGGGGACCACACGTTAGCATCACCTCCTTCTTCCTCCTCATCTCTCTCTCTCTCTTTGAAATTTTAGCAAACACCTCATGTGCACCTCTACCGCCACTACTAGGAAAAGGGCTATAGATGGAACTGATACTAATGGCGCACCGGACAAGCAGTGCGTCATTAGAATATAGTAATGGCGCACCAGCAACAGATACGCCATTAGAGCTCGAACTACTAATGGCGCACGATGTCCAGAGTGCGCCATTAGTATCAAGAAGTTTTTTTTTGAACAAGCGTGCCTGTCCAAACATACTAATGGCGCACCTGGGGAACGTGCGCCATAAGAATCTACATACTTATGGCGCACAGAGGTGCAGTGCGCCATTAGTATTCCCCCATCCATACCCCCTCCCCCACCGGCCGGCTGCACCCTCCTCTCTCTCCCTCGCCAGATCTCCCCCCTCTCCCCAACGCCTCTCTCTCCCTCCAGCGCCGCGCCGCCGCCCCCGCGCCACCCCCGCTGAGCCGAGCGCCGCGCCGCCGACGCCCTCGACGCCCGCGCCCCCGACGCCCCGGACGCCCGGAGCTACGCCGCCGCCGCCCGCGCCCCGGCCTCC
>LR738714.1:819906050-819922927 GCA_902687465.1 Secale cereale | reverse complement strand
CGCCCGGAGCTACGCCGCCGCCGCCCGCGCCCCCGACGCCCCGGCCTCGACGCCCGCGCCCCCGATGGCCCGGCCTCCCCCGACTCTGCAGCAACGTCGCCGCCCGGAGCTACGCCGGCGACCACTCCATACGCAGGTAGCCATCACTCCTCCCTCCTTCCTCTCTAATCACCACCACAAAGTATTTTTTTTGTATTTCTGCCATTTTCGTTGAAGTACGCGGTTGAGATCAAAATTTAGGTCACTTGGATAAAAATTTAGGTCACTTGGATCAAAATTTGATTAGCCCGGTTGCTTAAACTAGCTCCTGATTATTGTTCTCATGAAGATGATGATATACTGATATACCTTTAAGATTCGAGCTTGCTCTTCAATGGTAGTCATTAGCAGGCATGGCATGGTATCTCCTCCTTCCTTGTGCACAACAGTCATGTCAACTTGTTGTAAATTGTGTTGGAGCTCTGAATTAGCAGAATGAACTACCACATCAGTCTATATGGCCAACTTTTGGAATTGTATGTTGTCCACATTGCGTTGTGCCACCTGAATATCATCCTCCTTTCCATCTGCATTATAGGCTAAAGCAATGTTGAGGAGACCCTGACCAATTGGTGGCACTGGAGCTCCTTGATTAACCTCTTCCCTAGTATAGTGAGTAACAGAAAATAAGCTATCAGAAAAAGATACAGTTGTAGTGATGCTACTGTCTGGGGCCCCATCTTCTGGTAATGTAGGAATTTCAACTTGATGTTTCTGAGGTTGGATTGGTTCTGGTTGGGGAAAAGCCGAGTGCTGATCTTGTTCTTCTTGCTCCTCACAATCATTCGAGTCTCCATTTTGAGCATGAATATTATGGATAGGCAGTGGCTGAAATCCTGGAAAGTCATTAGCACGTTGAGGCACAAGGTGTGGGTCAACACCATCAGGTGGAATAGGGTCTTCATTAGCAGGCCCACCACCCAGCATTTCTTCCAAAAGGACTTCAACAGAACAAGTCCAGGACTCCTCTTAAAAATGCTCCCCCTCAGACCATCTTGTGCTCTTTCGAATGTCAATAAGCTCTAATTTTTTGGTGGAATAGATTAAACTTACTGTATTTCCAAACATGCTTATTAGATGCCATGCCCTAATTTTTTGGTGGTGTTTTAGGATAAAGATCTTACACTTTTTGAACTCGTTTAAAATGAGTTTATAGAGAGGATAGTAATGAGCCTAGGATGGTGCCACAGCTAGCTTGTCTAGGTACATATTTTTAGTTTATAAAGTTTAATCTCTTTGAAACATAGGAAATGTCGTCTTCCGACGACGATAGGATCCCGGAGTGCTCCTGGTGCGGTGACGACCGGGGTCTGTGCGACAGGCCTCACCTGGTAGACGGTCGTTACTTCAGTATTAAGCTCGACGAGACCTTCGATGTCGAAACGGTACGCAACGACAAGTCTTGTTTCGTAATTAATTAAGTACGATTTCTAGCTACTTCAACGTGTAAGTAATTAATTTTCTTCTTTTACATGCAACTAGTTTATCCCGTGTCATGCAAGACGCTATGTCTTGGAGAGGATGGGATTTGAAGATCATGAAACTTCGGAGACAAAGCAAATTCAACTAAGGACCATGCATAATGTTGATTTAGAAGTGGATTTGTACAATTCAGATAACGTAATCACTTTTGGTTGCAAGAATTGGGAATCATTTTGCAAGATATATGGTTTTTATGAGGGTATGCTTCTCACCATGGATCTTGGTAATCCGGATTCCATCGCCGAAGATGATTTGGACATTTGGGTCCTTGTTGACGATATGATTCCAATTCTACCGAGAAGTGAGTTTATCAAACATAGTTATTTAGTAATTTATATTGTTTATTTCAAAATAGTTGACAACTTATTTCCATTGATAGGTTATTTTGATTATTCAAATAATGTGAGGATGATGCTAGACAGAACCTACTACACCCCTGGCTCAGAATGTACTTATAAGGACAAAGAGCAAATCATCTTCTTTTATTCCTTTCTTCTAGATTACATTCAACATCGCAATATTGATCCACAATATAGTCAATACGTCCCACTAGTGCACGTCTTGAACTACGTTGATATCAATGGAGATACCATGGTAAGATTTTTGTACTATTACGACATTCGTGCATGTTTTGCATTAGTTCTTCTCGAACTGAACTACAATGCTAACTACGAAGTCTTACTATATGTTTTGCAACAGATTCTCCCTAGTGACTGTGTGCCTCCTCTCATGTTTCAATCTGGTCAACTACAAGTTTTAAACATTCTGCCAGGTGAACTTACAAATCACATGTGTCCATATCGGATTTCTTCTAAAAATGAAGGAATGAGAATCAAAGAATGACGAAAAATAACGAAAACTCGTAAGGAGGTACTTGGAAGCAATATAGTGAGAAGGGCAAGAAATGGAGACAAGATAATCTGCGTTCTTCATAATGGTCCTTTAAATCTAATTGATTTAGAGACAAACGCCATCTTATTTTATGCCATTTTATCTTAGAAAATTGCTACGTAGTAGAAGTTGTATGGTCGATAATGATGTGTAAGACTTATTATTTAATACCTATGTTGAGTTTTTTTTATTATTATGATCGATGATGCATGATGCTAAGTTGTTCTATGAGCTATTATATACTCCCTCCGTTCCGATTTACTCGTCGTGGTTTTAGTTCAAATTTGAACTAAAACCACGACGAGTAAATCGGAACGGAGGGAGTAGATTCTAATAGTTTCGATGTGCGTACCATATATGTTGGCTCCACGAGAAATTATATTTATATATATGCATAACCTGTGCAAAAAACAGAAGAAAAAAAACCTAATATTCATACTAATGGCGCATCACAGCAGAGTGCGCCATTAGTATGCCAAAGCACCTGGCCCCTGGGAGGCATACTAATGGCGCACCACTGTGCATACTGATGGCGCATCAGTGGTGCGCCATTAGTATACCAGATACTAATGGCGCACCAGAGGTGCGCCATTAGTAAAGTATACTAATGGCGTGCTAGTAATGGCGCACCACAAATGCGCCATTAATGGCCAAACTAGGTGCGCCATTAATAGGCCTTTTCCTAGTAGTGCGCGGTGGAAGACCTGTTGGACCTCCCTCTCTCTGTCGACGAGCTCCTCAGCCCCGTCGCCCCCTGCCACCTCTCCGTTTCTTTCCTCCCTGCCTTCGCTTCTCACGCGCGTGCGCTCCCCCTGCCATGGCACCTCGGCCTCTGCTTCGTCCACCGCCTGCCATGGCTGACCCTAAGCATCTCCTCCCTGCCTCGCCCGCGGTCCTACTGCATCTCCTCCACGACCACTACTTGACCGCAGGGCCGAGCTGCTTGCCTCCCTTGTCGTCTGCCACCATCGCCTCCCTCCTGCCGTTGATGTGTTGCTGGTCCTCGCTGTCGAGTGCGTCGTCGATGGCCTCCTCATTGCCCTGTGCTCCATCCAGCTCCGCCGCCTCCTATCGTCCTCCTGCCTGCGCCGCCCCATGGCTCTCCCGAGGCCATCACCGACCACCACCCCGCGACGCTCGGCCTCTGGACTACCACCACTAACGCAAGTACGTGAGTCACGGCACCGGCGTCTCGGCGGCGGCCATGTCGGGCGCCAAGCGGCAGCAGTTCGCAAGTGTTCTGCAGTCCAAAGAGCTACCGCTGGTGTGCTGCTCTACTGCTGATAAGGTGTTTGTTGAAATGCCAAAGAGAAAGAGGGGAGGAAGAAGGTGATGCTGACATGTGGGGTCCACCTGTCGTCACGGTCAACCTAACGGTCCGAAATAACAGAGCTGACTTTCCCACCATGTCAGCCCCGACAGACAGGCCCCACATGTCATAAACGTGTTTAAATAATCTAAACTGGCCATTTCCGAAAGTGGTAGTTTTTAGTCAAGAGATTTCAGTTTTTTGGTAGTTTTCGGCCACTTAAAAAAAATGGTAGTTCTGTGAGACGGAGAACTCAAATGTGGTAGTTTTTCTGTCAAACACTCATTTGAGTTTGTACTGTCATTGATTCCTTTTTACGCTCGTGGCACAGCCCTCAAGCTGGCATGCTCACCTCTCGGCCGCAACTCCAGTCCAATGGGCTTTGTGGCCTCTGTTACCATTTAATTAATCATATTAATCGCTGCTTTATCCAGGACTAATGGCTAATCATAGAGTACTCCTTGGTAGGGAAATCAGCAGACACTTTTGATGGGCTAGGACTTAGGAGCATGTCACTTCGTGTGTCCAGCCGTCATGTGTCGCACGCCGGGTGCACATACGGGATCTCGTTTCTTTAACTCTGCACATGTTTTGGTGTTTTTCGAGGGTTTTCCTGTTTTAAGGGTTTGGAATTTGCTTGTTTTTTTCTAGGTTTTTGGAAGAAAAAAAATCTCGCGTGAAGTACTCCGTGTGAAAAACACACATGTGTGCTTCACGGTGAAGCATAGCTATGCATCCGCTCGAACATGTGCTTTTCAACGTGAAAAGCACATGTTCAGCTATGAAAATCTCGCCGGGAGAAACCCAACAGTGAAAATGGTTCATGCTTTGGACGACGGTTCAGGATGTCATACTTTCAGTTTTTTCCACCAGGGTTTGTTGGAAAGTATACATGGCATATTTGTTGTCATTTAAACTCTGTAAGTTTTCTTCTAATGACTTAATAGAGAAAATAACCACAATGTGGGTCATCCTTTTGTCCTTATTTTGTTCACTGGGTTTGAAGTGGTTTTAGTAACATATCAAACACATATCTCATCAGCTTTCCAAAATGACAATACACTAACAACCATTGATTTTTCAAAGGGGTGTGGGGGTGGATTTAATTAATCATATTAATATATGCTTATCCTACGAGAGGCTGTTGCCCCGCCTCCCTCGTACCCTCTGAGAGCTATATATGTCTGCAATCATCATTAACAAAGATATCCGTTAATTTCACATCTGCGTCCATTACTTCTCTAAATTACTTGCAATAGCCTCTTGAGATGTAGCGGACCTTTCCTCCTCGATGATAGAGGGTGAGGTCCTTCTTGTTTGGGAGTTTAGGATTTCTTTGTGAGGACATCAAGATTGTGATGGTGTTTTCTTCTCTTAATAAACTCTTCCCTGCTACCACCTAGGTCGACTAATCGCCATGGACCCTCACGTTTATGCGGTGGTTTCTTTTTTCAAGTTGAAGGAGTTATTTATATCATCTGTGTGCATGTTCGTATTTGTGATTTTCTTCTTCTTTTTTCAAATACAGGGAGTACAACGTAAAACACACCACCACACTTACACATGCACACAAAATGGCAACTACTTAAGACCATAATCCTATAACCTCAAGAATACCGAAAGCCAGCACCTATGGTTCGTTGCGAAAACATCGCATCTCACTGGAAAAAAAAAACTCGCTACGCATACAGGCAATGTATTGTTTTAAAATTCCATAAGCCTATCACAACATTGTGAAATATTATGGCTAAATTTTTAAGCATGGCTTTGTCTTCATTGATTGTAACTTTGTTTCTGCTTGATCAATCGACCTCCCACACGCACACTCAATATACTACTCACTCCGATCCATATTACTTGCCACTCAAACGGGTGTATCGACAAATAATATTGATCGGAGGGAGTGTCAATATATTTTTCCACTCACGATCTACACCAGTATCAATACGGTGATGAGATATGATGAGCTTTTACAATTCCCCCTCACTTTTCTCGTCTTGCCTCCCTCACTCTCATGAATCAGCCAATCATTTGGCACCAAGACCCAAGTTGCACACTTGCACAGTATGTCCCCATGCAATCTACTCCCTGCTTGAATCACCTCATCATGTCCCCCAACGAACGAGCACACCCGAGCACTGAACCAGCCTACGGCAAGACTACACGGACGAGCAATGAGTCAGCTCCTGGGTAAAAATCGAAAGAAAAAAGTTCACATCAAACACTGGTGGAATCTGCACACGAGGCAGGCTAATGGGGCTATTGTTCGAGCCCATCATGTGATCTGTCAAAGGCTCAAATCCGTAGAGTAGGCCCGCCGCCGGTCTCAATGATTCCAACCTTTGACCTAAAATCACCGAAAGGACAAAACGTACTTGTTCAAAAGACAAACAATAGACTGTTGAACAAAGATTCAGGACTTGACTAGGTGAATGCTAATATACATAGCTCACATGCATCCAAGACTCGCAACTGACCATAATATTGCACATTAATAAAACATTTTGTAACCGTATTTGTGTCCCTCATCGATAGAAGAAACAGGGATCGATATCAGAGTAGATTTGAAGGAATACTGTTACCTGACACGGGAAATACACAGTAGCCCCTGGGTGCTCCACACCCATACATGAATATTAAATTTAGAAAATATATTAAAAAAAATAAAAAAAACTGTTATTAGGGATATCAAACTTGGGTGCCCAATCACCTCCCCTCTGAAGGTTCGTGAAAAAATACCAGAAAATGTATCTGAGATGAAGAAAATAAAGTCCAAACTAAAGTCCAACCAAACTGTGTTTTCTATACATAGGAATTTATTGTCTTTTTTGCCACGGATGCGTTTTCTGATACTTTTTCATGAAATTTCACCCAGAAATAAATTGGACACAGAAGTTTGATATCTCAAAATCCCAGATCTTTTTTCAATTTTGCTAGTACTTTTTTGAATTTGATGTTCATGTAGGGGGGTGGATCACTCCGGTGCTGCAAATCTTCTTCCGACCTGACACTCACAACTTTGCAAGGTACTACGGGAAATAATAGGAACCCGGTGAGCCGGTGAGGTAGTACATGCACGTGGACACCCTGCACATCCACGATCGTAGGACAGCGAACAGCCACGATCGTAGTGGCGCCAGTGCCACTTGACGACGTGCAGCAGCAGCAGCAGTAGCGCCAACAGCAAGAAAGGAACAGCGTTGCAGAGCTGCACCTGCGGCACGCACGGTGCACCAGAGCCACAGAGCAAAAGGCGTCCAAGTGACTTGAGTGACACCTTCTGTGCTTCTATTTATTGATGCATCTTAGGCCAACTCCACCACCCGACTCCTAAATGGACGCCCGCTTTGCCTGGATTCTGTCAGTTTGGGTAGGACGATGGGGTCGTGTCCAGACCTGTCTTGGGATGCAGTAGCCGTGCGCCCAGCGCGCGGCTGCATCCATTGGCCACATCCTATTCGTCAGAGCCAAAAATACCCATATTTTCATATCAAACAAGTTTGCACGTCCAAATATTAATAGTTTGAAAATAAAAATAGTTTTACAACCCACTCGAAATTATCTCTAATAAAATAGTTTTACAACCAAATCGAAATTGTCTTAAATGAACATAAAATGAACCAATACATCTATTGGTTCCCAATGTGATCCCAGACATGCTCAACCAAGTCATTTTGATGATCCAAATGAGTTTGCCAATCACACAGCTAACGGTGGAATTGGACAAACTGCTCAAACGTGGCCGGTTCCTGGTGCAGGGGCTCAACATTTTCACCTTGATAATCAAATTCTTGATCAAAGATAATGTCATCACGCTCGTCTTCGACGATCATGTTGTGCATGATCACACAAGCAGTCATCACTTCCCAAAGCTTCCCTTCATCCCACGACAGTGCAGGGTTTCGAACGATACCCCATCGGGATTGAAGCACATCAAAAGCACGTTCCACATCCTTTCTAGCACTCTCTTGCATTTGGGCAAATCTCTTTCTCTTCTCACCTTGGGGCTTCGAGATTGTCTTCACAAAAGTTGACCACTGAGGATATATACCATCAGCTAGATAGTATTCCTTGTTGTACTGGTGGCCGTTGATCTCAAAGTTGACAGGTGGGGAGTGGCCTTCTGCAAGCCTTGCGAAGACTAGAGAACGCTGCAGCACGTTGATATCATTGTGAGAACCTGACATGCCGAAGAAAGAATGCCATATCCAAAGATCCTGCGAAGCCACCGCTTCTAATATGACAATGCAAGCTTTGACATGCCCCTTGTACTGGCCCTGCCAAGAAAATGGACAGTTCTTCCACACCTAGTGTATACAATCTATGCTGCCTAGCATGCCTCGAAAGCCTCTATCTGCGTTGATCGCCAACAATCTCTCTGTATCAGTGACAGTTGGCTGCCTTAGGTACTCAGGGCCAAACACCTCGATCACAGCCTGACAGAACTTGTACATTGACATCAGACATGTTGTCTCACTCATTCGCACATACTCATCCACCAGATCGCCTGAAATTCCATATGCAAACATGAGGATGGCCGCGGTGCATTTCTGGTAAGAGGAGAATCCAAGCTTGCCAAGGGCATCCGTCTTGCACTCAAAGTATGGGTCATGAGCAACCACCCCCTCTCGGATACGAAAATGGCGACGGAATTTATCCGGCTTGAAGAGCGGGGTGTTCGCAAAGTAATCGTCATAGAGCAGGGCGTGGCCTCTCTCCCTGTTGCGGTTCAGGTTGCGAGCACGGCCAGGGAGTGACCCCCTGTACCGAGGAAGCTGTCGTTGAATGTGGTCGTGAACTACCAATGCAGCCGCCACAAGATCTTCATCATCCGACGACGAATCGTCCAATGAACAAATGAAGTGGTGGAAGAAAAACTCATCTCCACTGTCCATACCTTTGTGGGCAAAGTGTCGAACACCTTGCAGTCGTGGTGGCAAAGAGGCCGCGATGATCACCTCGATGCAGCAGGGGTGGTTGGCGGTTGGCTACCGGCCGCTCTGGAGCACTCGTCGGAAGCTGCCGTGGTCGCCGGCGGTCGTAACCCCACTGCCGCCGGCTACGACGGCGACAGTCAAACCTCCTCCGATCGACGGCCAAAACTACGGCGAAAGCGCGGGCGTGGTGGCGGCCATGTCGAGACGTGGTTTGGTATGGACGGCCGGGGGCTGCGCGGTGAGGAGGCGGCCGGAGAATAGCGGCGGTGCCGGCGGCGGGGCGGGGTGGGAGAGGGGGTGGAGGCGTTGGAAGAGAATGGACTGCTACTGTCCCCGACAGGCGGGCCACGGGGGGAGGGGGGACAATGGCGTGCGGTGAGCCCGTCCGCGCGATATCCGTTTCACCCCAAACTCGGCGCAAGTTTGGGCCGGGGATGGGGCGAAAACGGACGGAATCCGGATATTTGTCCGTTTGGGGCTGCGCGTTGGGCCGCGCTATCCGTCCGTTCTACCCCAAACGGACGCATCCGGACAAGATGCGATCGCGCGGTGGAGTTGGCCTATCTACTTATAAAACTATGAAGAACTAGGGATGGCAATGGGTAGGGTATGGGCGGGTATGACACTTTTCTACCCAAACCCATACCCAAATCTTTTTTCTATACCCACCCACTTCACTATCCATGGGCGCAAATTGGTACCCAGGCCCATACCCACGGGTATCCTATACCCAGTGGGTATCCGGTGGGTACAATATATACCATTGACATGTGAATATTAAGATAAGAAAAAATTCTAAATTCAGGTACCCGTCCGGTGGGTACAATATAGCCTTGGTTGGGGATCAATCGACGAGGATTCAGTAACCCGGCTCTTGATTGCTGCATCTTCCGAGGTTAAGGAAAAGCAGAGAAGATAACTACTGTAGGTATACAAGGGTTCTGGGGCGATGGCCAACTATGGGCATGTGGTCCGTGGGCTAGTTAAGAACGCAAGATAATTATCTGTTCACATATTATAGGGTTTAATTTATTTATTTATTTTCTGGGTATCCATTAGGTTACCCATGGGTATAATTTCATACCCATACCCTACCCATGTATTTTACGGGTATGGATACCCATACCCATGGGTATGAAGTGGTAGAAAGTCTCACCCATGTCAACTATTTTCGGGTAGGATACCCACGGCCACGGATACCCATACCCATGGGCCAAACTGCCATCCCTACGAAGAACACAGGCCAAGGATAAAGATACGGACCACCAATCTACCACACCATATCTTGATCGTTGCAAGAGTCAACCGTTGGACAGTCAACTGAACTCACACTGTCCTGCTACTGCACTAAACAAAAGGGCAGCGAAGCAAATTCTCCATGACGTCCTGAAGAAAAGAAAAGAAAAAACGTATTGCCCCTCAAGTTGTCAACATTTTTATCCGGTTTCTCACATCAATAAAATCATGGTTTTTCTTTAAGAGTGAAATGCGTTACTAGTCCATGAACTTAAATTGATTGCACACTTTAGGCCAACAACTCGACAAGTGATCGGATTTAGTCCACGAACTCGTTGATTTGATCAAATAAGGCCAAAACTAGGGCTGGACCAAAATCTCGTAGCTCGCGAGCTTAATGAGCGCTCGATAGTTCGGCTCGTTAAGCTCGTAGCTCGCTTCTTAATGAACAGAGCCAATCATTGATTTTAGCTCGTTAAGCTTAACGAGCTTAACGAGCGAGCTAACGAGTTTCACGAGTAGCTCGTTAAGTTCGCTAGTAACAACACAACATATATTTTTATCTTACGTGATAAACTTTTTATAGCACCTCAGCCCATCTATTTAATCTAATCGACATATGAGGTAACAAAATATTGCATTTATTTTTGTAGTCACCATATTTCTTCTTGAAAATTACACCTACACATTCATCATGTATATCGTAACACATTATAATATGTTAACGAGCGCTCACGAGCTTAACGAGCTTCAAACGAGCCGAGCCGAGCATAGTTTTCTGCTCGTTAATCTTAACGAGCTTAACGAGTCGAACCTTAACGAGCACGAGCTTAACGAGTACGAGCTTAACGAGCCGAGCTGCTCGTTAATCCACCCCTAGCCAAAACCGAACCAATAGTCAAAAAAAACCGGTCACATGGATGCCATGTCATCGTTCCGCTGACCGCTCGTGATTTCGCTATCTTTTACAGGGGTCTATTTGTAAATTGTATGGTTTTTTCTCACAAACCATGCTAAGGGTGTTTGCAGTGGAAAAATATATTTAAAAAGTGCATCAGTCGGGATTTGAACCTTGGCCGTTCCAAGTTTGGCATGCCTCAGTAACCACCAAACCAACACCATGTCTGCATATAAATCTACAACTCAGGCTCTATATATATACATATCCATTTAGAATCAGATGAAAATTAAATAAACGTGAGTTTTGTCAGACTTGAACCCTGGTCGTCGGGTTAGAAATCATCTTCCAGACAGTTACACCACGAACTCATTCATGTACCAACAGCCAGCCTACTTTATTTATCTTCGTAGAATCATTTGTTAAATACAATATGTATGTAGAATTAGTTGCTTTCGGAAAATATAGAAGTGATATATATCTTGGCAACAGTACAAAACCTCACATTCAAAATATAACTCACACTTGAGATAGTATATAGAAGATGACTATAATGGTGCGTTGTCGTGACCTGCTTGTCACAAAAACAAACGAAACCAGGGGACGCTACGATCTAGCAACAAACAAGGCAACAGTCAAGCGAAACAGAAGGAAAGAGATCGCCTGATTGAAAAACGATATGGAGGGATCTTCTGATTTTTTTTCCTCTCTCTCATGATTCTACGTGAACATATAACCTATAGGCTGCAGGGTATTGTGCAAACCAGTTGTTGGTTTGGTGGTCAGTGAGCCAGTCCAAATTCCTAGCAGCCTAGATTCAAGTCTTGGGCAACGCAAGTTTGTTTAAATTTTTTTATGGTTTGTGAGAAAAACCGTCAAATTTATATATAGGACCCTGTAAAAAATAGTGAACGCATTAGCAGTCAACGAAACGATGACATGTCATCCACGTGGCTGGTTTTTTACTCTGGGGCCGGTTTTGGCCTTATTCGATCAAATTAGAGAGTTTGTGGACTAAATTCGATCACTTCTCGAGTTGTTGGCCTAAAGTGTGCAATCAGTTTGAGTTTATGGACTAGTGACGTATTTCACTCTTTCTTTAATCAAGTTTTTCACAGACAAACTGGTTCACTTACACCGACGCGGTGCTTCTGATCACGAGCACAGGTGTGCTCGTTATCTGGGCTGCTCGTTCGTTCTTTGGGATCCGCTGCATTAAATTCCTGAGCCCCGATGGAGTTCACCCATAAATAAGTAATCTGCGAAATACAGTAGAGCCGTATGGGCTACGTGGGCCAGGAGTTGTGACGGAAAGACAACGCCGTGAGACGCACAGGACGTGAGCCGTGGCTTGGGTCATGAATTCCGTTGCGAGCCGTGGATCAGGAAACATGCTTTACGTCCGCTGCCGCTGCCTCGTAGTAAATGCTGGAAGCCGGTCTGGTTGTCGTTGCCTTCCACCTCCAGCTAATAGGTTTCCTCCATTCTCTTTGGCGATCTGCTGCGCGGTCGAATTGTTGCTGGAGAAATACTCGAACCGCACAAGGAAATGGAGTTCTTGCTGCTACTGATTAACAGATTAAGAGGTACTGTACTCATTTAGGGTGGTAATATCCGTTGATCGACGGAGCCGTTTCTATTAAATCTTTCTCATATTCCAAGATGCGGTGAAGCAGGACGACGGTGCTGGAGGAGGTCAACGGCAACTGCGTCGCCATGGAGCCGCTACACTACCCCGTTGTGGTAGTGGTATTGGATTGCTCTGTTCATGGATTTATAATTCAGAGTTATATATTGCTGCCACAGTGCCAATACGCTGGAAGTGCTATGACCTGATAATTGAATTGCATTCCTTGGCACTCGATTTGTATGTGGCGAAACCAGTTAGTGTGCAGTGATGTTATGACATGTAGAACAGTACTCCCTCCGGTCCTTTTTACTCTGTACATTGGATTTGCCGAAAGTCAAACTTTGCTAAGTTTGACCAAATTTATATTAGAAATTATGAGCATCTATAATATCTAATAAATATAATATGAAAATATATTCCGAGATGAATCTAATGATGTTGGTGTTGTTATGTGAATGTCAATAATTTTTTATATAAACTTGGTCAAAGTTGGATGAGATTGACTTCAGACAAACCTAATATGCAGAGTAAAAAGGACCGGAGGGAGTACAACCATAAGTGTTTACTAACAAATAGGGAGATATTGAAACACAGCAGAAGCAAAATTGTGAAAAAATTAGGTGGGGCAAGAATGATTGCTTACGTTCAGTGCCGTAGTAGGCAGTATTATGTAAACAGGTACAAGATGTGGTCACTGGATTTGAGATTTCTGTTGGACTGAAAATTTTCTCACGAACGGTCATACATGCAGGGTTAGCATCGGTGCTGCTGCTCTAGGGAGGACACCATGCCTGAGCCTCATCAGCGTATTCGAGAAGGCAATCTGTGGTTGTACCGAGAGCCCGGGTGAGAATGTGATAGTGCCCACACTTGGGATAAGTTTCGATACGCTTGGAGAAGCTTACGACTTCTATAAATTGTATTCGTGGGAGAAGGGATTTGGAATTAGGTACGACAAGAGTCGGCTGAACGCGGTGAGTAAACAATTTAGTAGACCAGTTGGTTCTAAATTCAGGGAAGTCAGCTCTCTCAGGATCTAGAACTGACTTATTTGATTATGATCAAATTGTGCAGGGAAAGGCTAGCGTGGAGAACACCGGATCTTACCGCTGCGAGTGCCTTGGGTTGATAAGTTTGTGTCAAAATACGATGGGTGGTACATAGCAGAACATCATGAGGAACACAACCACTCATTGCCTCTGACGGTCAAACAATACGCTGGCCCTCTCATAAGCATAAAGATGTGTACAACTGGGATCTGGTGAAGAAACTGCGACAAAACAATGTGAACCTTGCTAAAGTTTACAACATTATTGTAGTTTCTTCGGTTCTATGGAAAAGGTGCCATTCACAAAGAGGGAACTTAAGAATTTGTGTGGTAAGATAAGCCGAGAGCAGTCAAAGGATGATGTAAGGAAAACAATGGAGTTTTTTTGCAGAACTTAGAGCGAGAGACCCCCACTTACAAGCTGACAAGGAGGGAAGGATCAACACTTTGATGTTGGCAAATGGGAGCAGCAGATTGCAGTACACCTTCTTTGGGGGCGTAGTTAAGTTTGACACAACTTACAGGAGAAATTTGTACAACAATGCCCTTTAGTCTATTTGTTGGAGTAAACAATCATTTTTAGATCATAATACTAGCAGGGGTGCTTGTCCGGGACAAAAAATTGAGACATTTGAGTGGGTTTTCTGTAAATTTATCAAAATGGTGGGAGGCAGTGCACCGAAAACAATCCTGACAGGCCGGTCATTTGGAAAACATCAAGTTGCTAATTTCATAATGTTTCCATTGTTCAGATTATATAAATTGATAATATGCTTATCATGTCTTGCAGACCAGAATCGCGTGATGGAGGTGGGGATAAAGAATTCCATACTTAACACAGCTCATCGTTGGTGCAAGTGGCACGTCTTTGAAAAAGGCAAAAGAGCTGTGGTTAAACAACCTATGATGACTAAACTGTAAGGCCTGTTCTTGCTGAATGAGTTAAGTGTAGTGTGGGTGTGCTCTGTGTGAGCGTTTGCTTGGCCTGGCAGTTGGCACTTGAATTCTTGTGAAAACAACAGTGCTTGTGGTGTACTATCTTAGATGGTGGTCTGCTGAACTAATGTTGTATTGAATCCCAGAACTTTTTCTCATCTTCATGTTTTATGTCTGTAATTGACATGTGTGGTTCTGGTTTTATTTAGATATTTGTGCACCCCACTATCCATTGAAATATTGTGGTTCTGGTTTTAGTTCAGATATTTGTGTGCCTTTGGCATTGCAGAAATTTGAATATGCTTCGTATTTGTGTAGAATAATTTTTGTATGAAAAGTTTGCTTTCTGAAATAAGTAATTTGATGGATAATCAGAGAGCTCTTCGTGGATGGGTGGTGCTGTGCAATATGCGGCAAGTCGTGCAGTCCATCCATGTGGTTCAGTTATGAATCCTAGTTGGTGCATGCGGGCGCGTATGTGTGAATTGTTGCTTGTTCAATGGTGCATAAAATTCAATGCCAGCAAGTCAGCAGGTTGCACTGCTGACATATGTATGCATGTCCCATAGCGCACGGGCTTGTAGTATCTGACGAATTCGAATTTCGAATGATCAGAGCTACAGCTGCATTACATAAACTGTTGCGGTGTGGTCGCTGGAGTATGTCTAAAATCCACTAATCGCCAACTCTGTGTACCCCAGATCGCTGGAGATTAGAGATGAAGTGCGGCGAAGCGGGGTAGGATTTTACTTGTTTGAAGACGGATGCCTTTTCGAAGAAGTGCGTGCTGTCAGCAGAGGTAAACTCGTCTGGTTTTTACTTGTTTGACTGAACTGAGTTCATACTAACTTGAACTGATCTCTGATGCTGAGCTTCAGAATGGTGATGGTGGGCGACTTCTGTTATTTTATACGTATATTCTGCTTTCTTGTTTGCGGTTGATAGGTGTCGGTGGTTTGCACAAACCAGCTGCTTGGACGCAATAAATGGGCCAGCTGTTGTTGTTAGGACAGAATCCTGCGTCAAGCGGCCCATATCGTAAGAATTTCCCGAGCCGGTTTCATAGAGGCAGACGGCGTTGCGGTGCCTTGCGGTTAGACGTGGGCCACCGTCCCTGTTCATTAATATAAATACGTGCAATATAACTGGGCCTGTACGGGGAAGGTTGGCAATAGGGCCGGTCCTGAGATTTTGGGGGCCCAGGGCGAAACTAAACCTAGGGGCCCTTAACATAAACACGAATAAGTATTGCAAAAAATATTTTGAATCTCTAGTAAAAGGAAACACAATAGTTTTCTCCGGTAGCTTTATAATTTGAATGATTTGAAGATTGCTCTATTATTAAGTGTTCCAACTTTCTTTGATCCTAATTAGCTATAGTAAAAATTGGTACCTGGTCAAGTCTAATGGATGATTTAAATGCCAATGATCACACACGTTGTAATCCATTTAGATGTTAGATTATATTATGTGTAGCCCCTACCTTAAGAATTAGTTTATTCCTCCACAGCAATTACCGGCAAGTCTCCAAACATAAAACTTAGTAACCCCATTGATATCTATCCATTATCATTACTCATAAATCAATTATTAGTGTCCAATTGCAAAAACGCAGAGGCCATGAGGATAATCATGCATATGATAAAATTTCCTAGGCCATATATATAGACTATACGGACTACCTATACAAATAGAGATAAGAGACATACCTTCCCTTCTATAATTGTAATCATGCCCTAGCAGTACTATCTAGCCTCTCGTCAGTGTGGTCTCGTGCGAGGCAGCGATGCTATCTCCGGCACTCCAGCCCTCCTCCAGCCTAGATCTGCTCTGACCCGAGGCGGCACCATGGACGCATATAGTAGATGGATATCAAGCATCACGATCTTGATCTATTCTTTCCCGTATGTGGCATTGTCACTTCCCTTGTATTGTTTTCACCATAAATTGGACGCACAAGTTTCAGCTTGTGGATTAAGGAAAGCATTTTTTTGCACAAAGATTAAGGAAGGAAATCAAGAGCAGATTCATTAGGGCATGTACAATGGTTCTAGCTTAAGGATGCCACGTAAGATAAATGATGAGGTGGAGGAGAGAGAAATCATAAGAGAAGGCTTGTCTTAGCTTATTTAAGCAAAGACAAGAGATGATAGCTTAGCACAATTTGTCTCACCATGTTTTTAGGAATAACTAATTATTGAAGATAAGGCTAAGAGATGACCCATTGTAGACTTGTTTTTTTGTCATCTCTAATTTACATGCAAAACTTAAGATAAGACTATCTTAGCAACCATTGTACATGCCCTTATAACCACGCCTGATTAATCGCATGCAATAACTGCTCTATTAATCGATTGCCCTGGTTCGTAGCAGTAGCCAGAAGGAAGGCGAGGAAATCAGGGAAAGGATCACAGGAGTAGGCAATAGATCGGCATTCTGGGCCAATTAAGAGCAGAATTATTCGCCCCCCC
>LR738714.1:819847741-819905982 GCA_902687465.1 Secale cereale | reverse complement strand
CCCCCCCCCCCCTCAGGGCCGGGCCTGGTTGGCAATCACGAGGGGAACGAAGAGGAGGGATATCGTGCGCACATGTGCTCGAGCACAGAATAGCACTTTTGGTTCACATACGTGCGTGGATCATTTTTAGGCCTTCGTAGTCTGTTTTTTTTGGATGTTCATCGTCTTGGCTTCGGCGGCAGCGATGGCGGTACTGAATAAAGATTCTTTAGATCCTTCCCCGATGAAGCGATCGGTCCTATGGGTGGGGATGGATTTCGAAACCAGTCTATTCAAGGACATGTGTCTTCGGGCTCCGTCGTTGCGACGAAGTTTGCTCCAGTGCCTGCGTGGAGCTTCAGAGGTAGTCCAGGACTGGATGCAGATTGTAGTACGCATCGTCGACATGTGGCAAGGGATACGAGGCGATGTTGCGGCTAGGGTGTGAGCCAGGGAAGTCGGAGTAGCGGCTCCAGATCCGAAGGTGTGTGTTGGTTCGGCCTTGTTGCTTGCGTGGTTTCCGGTCAGTTTTTCTCATAAACGGGTTCACTCTGTTTTGGTTTTCAATTAAGTTTCCCTTCTAATCTGGATCAATCCTTTCTTTAAAATGAGATCATATTCAGGTGAAAAAACTATGTGCCTTCCATAAGGAGATTTGACACTATCTGTAGACTTTTCATACTTCACATATGAATCTGCTGAGCTGGTCAGTTGTATCTAAATCAAACTTCTACGTACTGCAGGATTTCAATCGAGATGATGCTTTCATGTATTTTGCAACAGATGTTTCTGCATGTATGTTTGCAGACTGCTGATTTTTCTGTATCCGTGAAATTGTGCAAATTGTCGCAGTGGAGATAATTAGAAGCAGGGTTGGGAGCTTCCATGGGCATAGCTTTAGCTTTTAAATTGGTCTTATTTTCAGGGATCATAAACAATGTTGTGTTTAGAAAAATAACCATTGTTATGTCAGTTATAATCAGTTTGGGCCCCTGCAAAGTAATAACATGGCTCGTATCTATGACATGTGGACTCAGACCCCACGCGTCATAGACATGGCATATGTCAAAACCGTGCATTAAAATTTTCTGCAAGGACAAATACATGTCTGTCCCTAAATTCAATGTTCACCACAACAGCTTTAGAAGTCCAGTAGAAAAAAAAAGAACCTCTGCATTCATGATTCGCGTATGACTGAATAAGTTGAAGAATTTCTGGTGTCTTGTTGAATTTGAAGTTGCACTAATACATTATCTTGTTTTTTTTTTTGCTTATCACTATGTAGAATAAAGGAAAATCCTTATATTTTGCATGTAGCCACATTTATTTTCCTGATTGTGAAGATGTAGGACGCCCTCTTACTGCTGCATCTGTGCAATGTCCTTGTTATACTGATCTATCCATCCATGTATGATCTCAACTTCCTGTCTCCTTTGCTCCACAACCCAGTCTGGATCATCCTTGGTTGCAAATCTGAAGTCCAAATGATGGGCCCCTGAACATCACCACCACAAGAAGTAGCCATGCGTAAGTAAGTTCAGAATACTTTTGACCTTGCATATTTACTGCAACTTCATGTTTACCTTTCTCAGTGACAAGAGCAATGATGCTGGATGATATGTTCTTGAGCACCCTGATAGCGGTTCGGGAGGAAGATTATTAGTAATTTTTACTGTGGTAAAATTGTTACCTGAATGGTTGAAACTATCGTAACGAACAACTCAGATGGTGAAAATATTTTGCTCCCTACCCGCCTCGACTCCACGGGTCTCGCATCCCGTTGGAGAAGATGATGTTGCTCCCAAACCTCTTGAGAACCTTGTCAATTTTCTGCAGTGGGTTGTGCAATGCACTACCACATAAGCACATGCAACCCCAAGACATGTTGCCTAGAAAGCACGGACACGCCAGTTTTTGCCGAATTGCCGTCCTGACACGGCGGGATACGGGGATACGGCGGGACACGGCGGGATACGCGAATTCTGGAGTATCCCCGAAATTCGTATTAAAAAAAAAGAAAAAAATACAGGGATACGCCGGGACACGTCTGGGACACGTTTGGGATACGGCCCAGCCCAGAAACACCCCCGGCCCAGCCACGGCCCAATATATAACCCTATTTTGCAGGGTCTCCAGCGTGCCCTAGACGAGCTGCTCCCTGCCTCCCAGACCGAACAGAAGGAGCCGCCAGCCCTCCACCTTCTGGATCGAAGGTGCCACCACCTGGACTCACCGGCGCCGGCGCCGGAGACTCCTGGATTCGACGGCGACTCCTCCATCCAGCACCAGCAGCAGCAGTCTCTCCCTCCTCGCAGCTGTAGGTAACCCAGCACCCAGCAGCTTCTCCATTCTTCAACCTCTTCCTCTTTTATTCTTCAGAAGTTCAGATTCAGATTGTGATGCTGCTTGTGCTGCTGCCTACTGCTGAATTTGACAGCTTGTGCTGCTGCTCACTTGCTAGTGTTCATTGTTTTTGTTGTTCAAGTGTTCATTGTCCTGCTAGTGCTAGTGCAGTAGTGCTCATTGTTGTGATGTGCTCGTACTTGTTGATAGGTAGCAACTAGCAAGTGGCAGTGGCATGGCTTCTGGGAGCGCCACAGCTGGTAGCCAATCGTCCGTGGGTGAGAGTGAAGGTAAATGGCATTGCAAATTGGGTAAGCAAAGCAAACATCTTTTTTACTGTTTTTCATGTGTTCTTATTGTGGGACAGAATATATCTTCTACTCTTCTAATCTTCTTTACAATTTGTGTTTGATGTGTTTTGCAAGATGCAACTTGCAATGACATGGGGGGACGAGGATCGATCAAGCAGCTGATAAAAGAGACACCAAATGGGGCAGTACTCTAGTGTCTAGTCTATTCTTTATTTTGATCTCTTTCTCTTTAATTTTATGTCTTAACTCTATATTAAATGGCATATTTTTATTTTATTTTATATATACTCGCCGTATCCCCGAATGGCTGTTTTTGGAAAATGCCGTATCCCGTATCCCCGTATGCGTATCCCCGTCTTTCCGTCCCCGTGTCCGTGCTTCCTAGCATGTTGCTACTGACGGTTCTTATGTAAACACTGAAAATCTGAAACAAAAACTTACATGGCCACCATATTCAGTAGTGATCCAGTGCATCCTCGGACGAACTCCGTAGTACAGGAGGCAGTCCTCGGACGTGTTCTCGTAACTGAAGCTGGACGGTGGGAACATGCTCTCGTTCGACACCGTCATCGGCATGACCATCTCTGTGCAGGCCTGCACAAGAGTTTGTTTAAGTAAACACATATATGATCATCTCAGGCATCATGTGTTACCAGTACACCACATACATATGTATGTGTTTAAGGCTTCTACCTGCCATCCCCAGCCGTCGAGGCCATGAGGGTCATCCTCACCCTCTACCTGGAAGCACTTCTGGTTGCCTGTGTAATTGTAGTACAGGCTCGCCGCGGCGAAAGCTTTGTCGATGACGTCTGCTCCCGCGGGAAAACAATCAATGATCTTGCACATCTGCAGAAATGTCAGGAGAATTACATTCTCAGCAGAAGGGTTATAAGTTAGGTTACAAGTGGCTAACCTCCTTGACAGGGTAAGCAGGCAGATTCATCATGAAATTGGCTGGGGTTGGATAGTCCACCATGGCGGTGTAGGTGAATGCATTCCATAGCCAGTTACTCAGCGAATCAGCCGACTGCACGGTCCTAAAAGTTGAGGGATAACACAACGTCATGAACCCGAGTCATCGCCCATTTGTTCGTATACGGTGCTGTTCATTAGTTCACCACTCGGGCAATCATGCAGCTGAGCTGAGTGTGTAGCCTCTGGACTTAATGTACATTCTCTAAGCCTGCAAGTCAACTTTTTCATGTATTTCTTGCCTACAAGGTTTGACTATTTGTTTGCTTTACTTACACTTGCAGTCTTAATCTCATATTTTTCTCCCTACAGTAATGAATTTTATGCTGTGGGGTTCTCCCCAACGGTTTTCAGTCAGAAAAAAATTATCAGTTGCACAAAGCTTACTTGCAGGCCCTGAAGGTTTTGCTGAGCTCCAAGAGGCCTGTGTGGTTGGATCCCCGATCATCTAGCACATCCCAGACCGCCTTGATGACACTGAAGCAATTCAGGCTCTCAGACTGCAAAATTAGTTCAATGTTACAAATACATTTATCTTTTTGGAAACTTGACATGGGGCAGCTATTAACAAAGCATCAATCAGACAAAGATGCCACTACAAAATATCTTGTCATATCTTGACATGGGACTCATCATTCCTTCATATCTTGTCTCTACAAAATACATCAATTTTCATACAAGTGAGGACCTTATATCTTGTCGCTGCCATATTAGTAATAGCTCTTCGGTGCGGTTGAGCGTCGCAATCAGTCTAATCAAAAACTGAATCATTACTTCAGTAGCCATGGTGAACTCACTAAGGGCCACATCACTGCCTCTGCCTGGTCGGTGCCATTTCAATCACGCACTTAAATTCCATGTATTATTTTCATGAGAAATTCTAATAACAAAAACCTGTTAGCTACATGCTCAGGAAGAAAAGCACCATCACCAATTCATAATCCGATAAGGTGCCGCCATGGTAATGACAACACGAAAACAAGTGAGATTCAGTACTAATAGTAATTCAGAGCTGACATCGCCAATAAGTTTGCACCAGACGGACGTAGCTCAAGACCAATAATTTGACAGGTGACGCTCGGCCATCCATCCCGAAATTCTTTAGACCAACTTACTTTTGAGGAAATGAAAGAAAAAAAAGCACAATGATGTTCTGCATGAGTAGTGAACTAGTGATTAATTCCCATTTTTACCTTGAAGTCCTGCGAGATGGCGTCGTAGAAGCTGGACCACGGGGTGATGTCGTCGAACTGCAGGATCGGTGCCGAGGATGCCACTGCTCCCATGGCAACATGGGGGTACTTGAGCCTGAACCATGAAGCTAGCACTAGAAACAACAGGCATAAAATCATTTACTCCTCTCACAACATTATTAACCAATGTAGATTAGGTCATCCTAATTTTCTTCAAAAAAAATTGTCCGCCCTCACGTGGCACGCATGGATATAATACACGGCCGGAGACGCGTTGGTGATGGACTTACTGCCGCCGTAGGAGCCGCCGAAGACGACGACGGGGGCGTCGACGGCGGAGAGGTTGTGCTTGAGGCTGGTGATGAGGACGGCGAAGTCGGCGAGCGCCTGCGTGGACGTCAGGTAGCCCAGCGTGTCGGCCGACTTGTACGAGTCTTTCCCAAACGGCATCGACTCCCCGTAGAACCGATGCTACACACAAATTTCAAGCAAGTTGAACATGAAAGTGATTGCTGTTACTGATCAGTTGGACAACCAAACAGCTTACAAAAGTGATTGCTGCTCAATGGTGTCTTGTCTAGAGGGAATCAAATCAATAGGACAACTAAATGTGTAGCAGAAAGGGTACCTCGATGAAGACGAGGAGGGCGGCGAACTGTGGCGCGATGTCGAACATGAAGCCGGTGTTGGTGGCGAACCACTCGATGTCGCCCTCGTTGCCGGTGTACACGAACAGCGGGCCGGCGGCGGGCTTCCGGCGCCAGAAGGTGTCGTTGAGGAGGTACTTCTGGGAGAAGAGGCGGGAGGCGTTGGGCGTGAAGGTGAAGTGGTCCAGCTCCTGCGGGAAGTAGTGCGCCGTGAACGGCGTCGCCGTGCCGTTGTCCATCGCCGCCGCGGCCGAGGCCGTGACGGCGGAGGTGGCGTACCTGCCTCTCGATCTTGCCGCCCGCTGCTGCTGCAGGGAAGCGATTCCTGCTCTTGCTGGGAAAGGAGGAGGCAGATGGGCGGGGCGCTTGGAGGGGGTCGCTGCCGCCGCCGGTACGAGCGTGAACGCCCCGAGGAGGAGCAGCAGCAGCGCCGGGACGACCGCGGCCGCCATTTTTGCCCGTCAACCCTCTCTGCGCAGTGTGCAGTTCGCTCGCGTCTCGGTCGTGTGAGGTTTGAGAATAAGAAGGCGCGGGTGTGAGACTGAGACGAGCGTAGCGGTGGCTTTGCCACCAATGAGACGCTGCCATGTGTAAAGGTATGCGATCACATGCATGTGTATAGTGTTAATCATTTCTTGTCTTTTCGTTTTGAGTCAAAATCAATATCTGGTCGGTGGGGCCGGCGTAAGTGAGAGAGAGCCTCCCTCACGTCGACGTTGCATGTCATAGGGTGGTACCAATCATTTTTTCTTTTATTTTCTCTTTAGCAATTTCAATTATTTGTATCTTGTAAAATATATTGTAATTTTTGAAACATTTCATATATTTGAATTTCTGACGTCAAGACCTTTAGAATTGGATCAAACTTGGATGCATTTCAAGCTTGTTTTAATTTCAACTCTTCAAATGAGTGAAATCGGGATTCTGAAATAAGCGAAATTAGTTTTTTGAACTAGGTGTAACCCATTTTTTCGAAATGCTTATTATTTCAAATTATTTTTAAAATGAGTCAAATCTATTTTTCAAACTAGTAATTTTTTACATGATTTCTGTTGAAATAAGTGAAATCGGTTTTCCATAATAATAAGTGAAACCATGTTTTATAATTGAGTGCAAAAAAAATGAGCAAAATATTATTTTTCATACACATGAGTACATGCCACATACTTCGGTGTGAAATACATGAAATTTGTTATTTTACAATTTTGATACTAATTATTTGAAACTTGTGAAACTGATTATTTTACATCTTTTCTATAATGAGAAAATTCTTTTTAATGAAGCGAGTAAAATTATTTTTTCAATTGATAATTTTTAAATTGGGTGAAATAGTTTTTTTGAAATAGTTGAGTCAGTTTTTTTTTTGCATTGAGTGAGATCAATTTCAAAATATGTTTTCTCAACACAGTGAAATTCTGGTTATGAAATGAGTGATATCAATTTATTCAGATGAGTGAAATCGGTTTTTTGAACATAAAGAATGTGATGAAATGATTGAAATCAGCCTTTTGAAATAAGTGAAACTAGTTATTGAAACGACTAAAATCTGTGTATTCTACTCTATATAATGTGTGAAATAGGCATTTTACAACAAGTGGAATCCATAGTTTAGATGAGCGAAATCTTTTTTTTTTTTGTAATCTGAAACTGATTGAAACATCAAACTAGCTAAAAATGTATCCAAAACTGGTCTTGTTTTAAAGGTCTTATCACCCTTAATTAAAGTATTAAAAAGACATAAATGAAAACATATGTGACAAATGAGTTATTAACCATTAAAAATGCGACAAGAAAATAATATGCAACTATTTTGTTTGGGAGAGAGAACGCATGCGCCGTCCTTTTCTTGATCCCCTCTCTCTCTGTCTCTCTCTCTCTCATAGCTAAAGTTGCCACTTCCCGCAAAAAAAAAAAAACTAAAGTTGCCACAAATCTGATATGCGCAGATGCATTCCTTTCTCCATTGTATTGCATAGCAAAAAAATATTTTTACTTTACACACGATAAGCTAGCATGAATCTCCGAGGAAGCAAGTGAACGGCCGATTCTTCGCCGCTAGCTCACGGTTCCATTAGGAAAAACTACTTTGCTCTTGTCTGGCTCGTCTTGTTTCATCAACTATCGTGCACACGTTTTCGTTCCACGACGCAATGCCGGCATTCTCCCGCCGGCCACACAAAGGTGGCGCTAGATGCCGTGGAACTGACCAGCCACGTCGCCGTCGCATCGTCGGGATGACACGTATGCGCACACGAGACACGACACGGCGTCGTCGCCGGCGAAAGGCATGGCCGGAAACGAAGGAAACGAGATGCCGTGACAAGAGCAAAAGCGACCGGGTGGGTGCAAGAAAGTGCTTGTCCCTTGTCCCTGTTGAATCTCGTGTGTTCTGGATCAATGGCTAGGTAGCCCACCCGAGAGGAGAATTCCCCTGAGCCGAAGGCACTGCGCGGTGATGGGTCACTTCCCCTGTTTCAGCCTTGTCCAATCGTAATAACACCAGAGGCACCCCATCACACCGCACGTCATGGTGGTAGGAATACCATCACATCCTCTTTCTTTTTCTTTTCTTTTTTTGCAAAATGAATACCATCACATCCAAAATGTACATGTGTGAAAACGGTAGCATCACATATCCAAGGGGGTATTTGTACGAAAATGCCAAATGGAGACGGAGCTCCATGGAGGCATTAATTTGAAAAATACAAAATTCAAACATTTCAATTTTAGAAATTTCTGAAAAACAAATACACATATACCTAGAGACATGATGTACATGTGTGTACATTTTTAGGTCGGAATACGTTAAAATGAGGACTACAGAGGAAAGATAAATTGGTCGCCTTTCGCATATGTTTTGTTCATCCTCACGGTTCATGTTTTTTTTTTGTGCAGCTCGCATTTCAAAGTATTTCATCATGAATTCACGCGCGCGCGCGCACAGACACACATACACACACATTACATTCCTGTATACATGTGTAATTTTTTTCCAGATTTTTTTGTAACTAACAAGTTTAACCTTTAAGAAAAATTGAAGGCATCCATGGAGCTCGGTCTCCAAAATGCCCTGCTCGTATTTGTATCTTCTTTGTATATGTTCCTATTTGTGTTTTTCGTTGTTTTCAATGCACCGGATACAACATAAAACACAACACCACACTCACACATGCACACATAACACCTACTGATGATCATTGTCTCGGAACTTCCAGAATACCGAAACCAGCACATATGGCAAAAGCATGGCCTCTCAATGAAAAGATATTTCGCCATGACTACATACAATGTGTGCTTTGTAAAACAAACATACACTACTAGAATAGCCAATTTTGCTATGTTTCGCATATTAAACTCGGCAAAATCTTCGTCGAGTGTCAAACTTGAAGCAATGCACTCAGCTGGATGGGGGGTGGGGGGGCGACAATCATTAATACTGCCAAGGTCTTTCTATCGCGAACTCAGTGAACATTTAAACAATGTTTGCCGAGTTTCTCTCAAAAAAACTTGGCGAACCACGCCGTCAAACGGGATGGGCCGTTCACGACAGTGCCATGTGGCCAAATTCTCTGTCGAGTTTTGTACAGCTAAACTTGACAAAGCCAGACGAACAGAAATAATCCACGCGCCAGCACACATTGCCCAGTACAAAATATATGTCGAGTTGTTTATTCAGCAGAACTGGGCAATCTGTTTGTCGAGTTCCAAACTCAGAAGTATCCTGTCCAATAAGGGCCCACCATGCGACACAACGTTATTACCTAGTGTCAAACTTCACCCAATTCCTAAAAACCAAAACTCGGCAAACACTCTGCTGAGTTTGAAACTCGGCAGTCCCCCATCCAATAAGAGCACACCGCGTGGCATTGCGTCATTACCGAGTGTCACATTTCGCTGAGTTTTCCATGAACGAAACTGGGCAAACATCTGTCGACATACTGAGTTTTCTAACAATATAAACTCGGTAATATAAAGCAGACTCTAGTAGTGATAAGCCTATCATGGCGTTGCTAAATATATTATGGTTAGATTTGTAAGGATGACATAAGACGCTCATGTAGGCAAGGTGTGTGCAAAATTTCATAGTGTTTGGACATCCAAGGAGGTCGTGCCAAAAAGGCAAATTTTAGGTCTGATAAACTTCGAAAAAGAACACTATTTGGAGCTGATTTTGTTTATTTGGCACGAGCTCCTCGGATATCTAAACAATCTGAAAATTGTGCACTCACTTGCGTACATGAGCATCTTGGATGCCTATAAGATTCAGAGTTGTTTGGAGTTTTTAATATACTGTTCACCGAATGTAGATGACGCTGAGCACCGTTTTGAATTACCGGAGTATGAGCTCTGACTGAGCTTGGATAATGGTCTTTCGCATCTTTTCTCTACTCATGATCTACGACAGTATCAATACACAAGGAGTAGTCATGACTCATGAGATATGATGAGCTTTCATAATTCTGCTTCACTTTTTTCGACGTGTCTCCCCTCACTCTCATGAATTCAGCCAATCATTTCATCCCAAGATCCAAGTTGAAACACTTGCACAGTCTATCCCCATCACCCCATGCAATCTACTCGCACCTCATCATGTCTCCCAACGAATGAGCATACACAATGGTGGAATCTGAACCAGCCTAGGCAAGACTACACGGACGAGCAAAATGACTCAGCCCCTATGTTAAAATGTTAAACAAAAAAAAAATCTGCATTTTCCGCGCAGAATCCAGCAGAAAACACACGTAGTGGTGGAATCTGCAGTCGATGCAGGCTGATGGGGCTATGATTGGAGCCCATCATATGGCGTGTCAAAGGCTCAAAGCCATAGAGCAGGCCCACCGCCGGTCTGAATGATTCTAACATTTGACCTAGAACCACAGAAATGACAAAAGATTCTGCAAAAGACAAGCCATAGACTGTTTTCCCTTAAAAAAAAGCATAGACTGTTGAACAAAGATTCGCAACTTGACTTGATAAAACAATGGTAATTTGCTGGGAGAAAACAATGCTGGAATGACAACCATTTAAAAACAAGCCAGCAAGTCCACCTTGGTATAACAGAGTGCAACCACTCTAGAACCCAACTTAGGAGACCCTCGCTCTTTTGGCACCAAACCAAATGGATGAGGTCACTGATGAACCAAGCAAGAATGGATGAGGTCGCTGATGAACCAAATGGATGAGGTCACTGATGAACCAAGCAAGAATATGGTAAGCATCTCTGGAGAGCAGGAAAATGATCAGAAATGAATAAAGTGTTGGATTTGTGTCGAATATAGTGTACGGGTTGGGTTACGTTTGGACTTGGTGTTGTAGTGTGGGTAGGATACTTGTAGTGTCGGAGTCGGACACGTTGTACCCTTGGCCTCTTATATATGAGGAGGCACCCCACGTTGTAACCCATGACGACTAGATAGCGACAGGCTCGCAAGGGGGTGCCGGCGGCTTGTGCCGGCGCCCGGGTGGCCGGTGTTGTGGTATCTCGGGGAGGAGCGCCCGTAGTCATTGCCCCGGGGAGTAGGCGAGTTCGCCGAACCTCGTTAACAAATCTTGGTGTCGTCGTTGTGTTGTGATTGCTTGTTCCTTGGTGGATCGACCGCGTACCTCGGTTTAATTCTAACAAGTGGCATCATGAGCAAGGTTCGACGAGGCTACGGATCGTGATCTGGAAGATCGAAGCAATTGAAATCTGCGTAACACGTTTACTGCGTGGCAAGAGTATCCGACTAAACGGCGCGCGGGGCAGGCATCCATGGCGGTGGCGCGTGGCCTGGCGCTAGGCGTGACGCACGGGAGCAGCCAGGGGAGCCACGCGGCTGGCCAAGCCGTGTTGGGCCGTATCGAGCGGAAGGCCGGCAGCTGAGTCTGTTCGGTTGCTCGGGTATACGCGCAGACGTGGACATGTCGGACTCCGGTGGAAGGCAGGAACGAAACGCATACAGCGATCGAGTTTGTTTGGAATAAAAAACAGGACCGAGTCCTGGGAGTCCTCGTAGCCGAGCCGGACTACTGGAGTCGTGCACGCGCACTATAAAAGAAGGCATCCGGGCAAGGGGCAAGACGAGGCAAGAGCAACAGATTAGATAGGCCAGAAACAAATCCATTGATGCATAGCAGTACATCAGAAAGCACAGGCTAGGTAAAGCAATAAGCCAGCGTTGGAGTTGTGCAAGGAGCACTTTCACGTGAATACCAACTGGTTGTTTGCTAGTAGTACGCGGAGTTCGTGTATTTGGGGATCACGGAAAGACTGCTCGGTTATTTTTCGCAGGGTCAGCCGTACAAAGAACCATGGCGCCATCGGGTACCAGGTTTGAGGTGGAGAAGTTCAACGGAACTGGAAGCTTTGGGTTATGGCAGACAAGGGTGAAAGATTTGTTGGCACAACAGGGATGCTTGAAGGCGTTGTTGCAGGAAGCCAAGCCAGCTAAGATGGAGGCGGATGACTGGGAGGAGTTACAGTTGAAAGCAGCCGGGACTATACGGCTGTGTCTGTCGGACCAGGTTATTTATCATGTGATGGATGAGAATTCGCCGAAGAAGATCTGGGAGAAGCTGGAAAGTCAGTTTATGTCCAAGACTGCGACGACCAAGGTGTATCTGAAGCAAAAGTTGTATGGGATGAAGATGCAGGAGGGGTCAGATCTTGTGGAGTATATGAACGCCTTTAATCAAGTCGTGACGGGTCTAGCACGCTTGGGTGCGACGGTTGACGACGAGGATAGGGCAATTCTGCTTCTTTGTTCATTGCCATCATCCTATGACCATTTGATTACTACTTTGACGCATGGCAAGGAGACCGTCAAGAATGAGGATATTACTGCGGCATTGCTATCTTATGATATGAGAAAGAAGAACGCGGTGGAAGTCTCTCATGGTGAAGGTTTGCTAGTCAAAGGTGAAGAGTGGCGGAAGGGATATGAGGCAGGGAAGAACAAGAAAAAGAAAAAGAATATACAGTGTCACAAGTGTAAGCAGCGGGGACATATGAAAAAGGACTGTCCAGAACTCAATGGTGGGGCAAGTGCTAATAAGGCAACTCATGGTGATGACTCAGATAGCAGTAGTGATGTTCTCATAGTATCAGACAGGCGGTCAACCAAAAGTGAAGCGTGGATGTTGGATTCAGCTTGCTCTTTTCATGCGACACCCAACAGGGAGTGGTTCTCTTCGTACAAGTCTGGTGAGTTTGGTTTAGCCTATGTGGGCGATGACACAGGTTATCGTGTTGCTGGAGTAGGTGACATCAAAATCAAGATGTTTGACGGAGTTGAGCGGATGCTTCGGGGAGTCAGGCATGTGCCAGGGCTAAGAAGGAATCTAATTTCGCTTGGTGTTCTTCATGATGGTGGTATGGTATTCCGTTGTGATCGGGATAGGAAGACCATGAGAATTATGGAAGATGAGGTGACCGTGATGATTGGAGAGAGGATGGCTTCGCATCTTTACAAGTTGCAAGGGAGCACTATTGCAGGTGGAGTCACGGAGACTGGAGTTGCGGGAGTAGCAGCGGGGTCTCACGGCGGCGGCGGGTCTGGGGCAGACTCGTCAAGTAGCTCTCGGTAAGCTACGAAGAAGACAACACAAGTCCGGAGTACATGGAAGTTTGACGCATGGACAAATTCAAGATGGTGGAGAATATTCGCCAAGGTGGAGTTTGTTGGATTTGTGTCGAATATAGTGTACGGGTTGGGTTACGTTTGGACTTGGTGTTGTAGTGTGGGTAGGATACTTGTAGTGTCGGAGTCGGACACGTTGTACCCTTGGCCTCTTATATATGAGGAGGCACCCCACGTTGTAACCCATGACGACTAGATAGCGACAAGCTCGCAAGGGGGTGCCGGCGGCTTGTGCCGGCGCCCGGTGGCCGGTGTTGTGGTATCTCGGGGAGGAGCGCCCGTAGTCATTGCCCCGGGGAGTAGGCGAGTTCGCCGAACCTCGTTAACAAATCTCGGTGTCGTCGTTGTGTTGTGATTGCTTGTTCCTTGGTGGATCGACCGCGTACCTCGGTTTAATTCTAACATAAAGAACAAGTAGCCGTAGGAGAGAAGAAAAAGATCAAATGACCAAACAGCATGTCCTGCGTGCATTCTAGTTGAAATCTAAAGCGCCAAAATTCTGCCAAACAAAACCAAATACTGCCTCAAATTTAGGAAAAACCAGAAATCTTGTGCAATAGCAATACAATACAAACAATATATTTTGCATTGAACAGATACATAACCCGTAATCATTGCAAAATTACGTGCCAAGGGAGGATATAGGGCTATATGTAATCCTCCTGGTGCCTACTGACCTCGATCTAACCTCAAGTGGTAGAAAGGAAACTCTACTTTAGAATCAAGAAGAAATTGCACACATCATCACAGTTGAAAGGAAGAAACTACTGCTCAAATACATGAACTATTAGTACAAGGGCTTCTCAGGCTTGCTCAGCAGGACCGCATTTATGAAGAGACACAATGGTAGACCGGTATACAAACTCTCATGGTAAATTCAATAGAACTAAAAAATACACTCTGTAAAACAAATTTGTTTGATATTGAAAAATTTCAACATATCCAACACATACATGGCGAGAGAACAACATATTATACATAGCCAACCGAGGGCTCACATATCAAAATTATTGACCAGGCACACAAGCTTTGATTCACAGCATTTAATGTGCATATGCACTCTCAATTGCATCCAAAGGGTATACGACAAGCATGTTGCACTTATTATCTGATTGACTATTCGAATTACAGCACCACCAACACTGGCTTATGACTTGAGTTGCTTCTGTGCAGAAGGGCGGTGGTATAGAAGCTTGCTCTAAGGCATGCTTATGATCTACCAATTGTGTTTGGTAGATCCAATGGCATTATGGAACGTTGAGTCCCAATAACTTATTTCCATCATCTCTTGGTCTAAATAGATCTTTCTCTACGTCTAGAGAATGAACTACCATGAGATTTATGGATGGATAAGATTTGTCCACAATGAATTTCTCCAATATATCATGGATATAGACAACATAGTATACCATAATGCATGAATGAAGGTGCTCAAGTTGTACTAACGAGCGATGTTTTGGTTTACCCAAGTCCTTCATTTAAACTCCGTCATTAGATGATTACATGTGTCGTCATTGCAGACATACGAACATGGATAATCATCTTTGCAGGAGTAATCCTTTTGTATAAGGAACTCACTACGTCGGTTGTACCATATGTACCGACAACAATAAGTCTTAGGGTGACTTACTGATTTTACACAATGTATGTTGCACATTGCATTTCGATTCAGAAGTGGGATTCCATCGGGAATCAATCATATATGTCTGAATCTAGTGATCCACATGGATATGTGATCACTACATCTATCAACTGCAGAGATAGATGATTTTGTACTGCCAATGATATAAGTTATCGGAAAGAGATTCCATCTCTGGAGAATAGTTGGGTATCTGCATGAACCCTTGTGCTACAATACTTGCTCTTCGTTTCACCACCTCGTTGTTCTCAATTCCGTTTCCAGAAGAAAACTGGTGTAGGTATTGCTTATGAATACCTTCCCATTATTGAGCAAGATCATTTCTACATAGATCCCTTTGCTTGAGTTCAGTCCGAGTGTAGTTTCACACTTTGCCATGGCCATGGTCTTTGGATCTGAATCATTTGAAACGTTTTTGTAGTCTAGTTGAGAAATGTATGTCGACAATTGTAGACTTCCGATTATAGGATTCTCCAGAATCTATATATCAATATATAGTTGATGGAAATATCGTTACCCATGGTGACTGCTCGCGATTTCCCAATGCGATTGAGTCAGGTATTCCGATGTCCCGGTCATTGTGTGCACTATGAACTGGGTTGGTGGAGGTTTCCCTTCCACTGGGTGTATACTACCCATTAGGTGTCTGTCAACGTAAAGTTGACATGCATTTACTGATTCAGAGGCCTTGATATCCTTGCTTGCAAGAAGCTGAATCCTGATGCACTGTTGTCGTACTTCTCCCCCTGTTGCTTTGAACGGGGAGTTGAGTGGTTTTAGTTGGTACCTCCACTCTTTCCGACATATTTTTGCAGGATTGTAGGATTGCGTGACACCTTTATAGTCAGTAAATGAATTTGGCAGGTTATTTGCAATGTGTTGCAAATCTTCTGAACGCATGGTTCAGATCTTTCAGTACGTGAATTTGAGGCAGAAATGTGTTGAACATTCCACTAATTTCCTGGCATTCTTTATGGTACTTGAAATCTCCCCCTAATGCCTAGAAATGTTTCTCGTTGAATCAGCATACTGGCCTTGAATAACTCCCCATGTGAGGCGCTTGAGGTATTGACGGTAATACAGTTATTCTTCACATAGATCCCAACTATATGTTGAGGGGCCAATGATGTATGCCGGGTGGTGATATCGGTATGCAACCGAAGTACTGCAGATGGGAAATACTTGGTAGATTTCCACGTATCAAAGATAGAGGGGAATAATATATGCAGTTTGGTCATGAGTGTGTAAGACTACATGACTCCAACGTAAAGTTGGTAAGTTTCAATTCAAAGTAAAGATCATGCAATGAGCTCAATTCTTTGGATAAGATTCTACCAAACCATTTTGAGTCTAGACATTAAGACATATTACTAAACTTCAATCCGAGAGCCATAGAGGAAGCACTCAAGGAGAATTCTGCAATGTTGTCCATCCGATTTGCTTGAAATCGATGTCAGGATAAAGCCAATGGTTTCGTGTGAATAAATCACACACTTAAGACCATCATGTAGATATGTCTTTTAGAACCATGGAGTACCTGAATAGTCTAGTCAATGGATGGGATGAGCCACTTACCTCAACTTGATGCATTCAAGGAGTCTGAGTGGTTCAGCATAGACTTTAAGGTGTGCGGGCCTTAAAATTAGCTTCCCTGTGTCACTTGTAGTGCACATAAAATCCAAATGTTGTTAGAATTTAGCATCATAATAATCATAAACCATTGGAATTGCTGATAGTTTCGGTTTCAATCCAATGTCAATGATGACCAAAAACTGGAATGCCAAATTTGTCATGCAAAAGACACTCTGGAAAACTATCCCGTACGCAACATGTGCTACGGGTTTTGTAGTATGTGTAGTACAACCATGATGATACAAAGAGAATGTGCTTGCCATATCCGTTGCATATGGTAAAGAGAAGATATTCCTCTTTGTTGTCATCATAAGTTTCACAATGGAAATTACTTTGACGGATACCTCTATAGTTTAGTAGGGTACGAGTTAAACACGGAAGCAATAAAGCATCCTGATGTTACTCGAGTACCCATAGGGACAGTAAATATGACTCGAGTTGAGCCAACAAATACCTCATCGCGTGTAGCGATTTTAAAATATCTCCTTTCTTTCAACGAGAGTGGAAACATTTCACTTCCCTGAGTATAGAGTTCGTGGTGCATATGTCCACATGGCACAAATCATCTTTCATCAGATTGACCCCCGTAGAAATCTATATATAGACATGAACATTCTCAAGAAAATCACTGTCAGATATATAGAATACATACAAATGAATTTGTACCAAAGTGTTGATACAATATATTGTGATATACAATATATGATGACAACAATAATCATGTTCATATTAGAACATGAGAAATGGACATAAACAAATTGATCACTAAGGAGATTGAGGGACTAAATGTAGTCTCCAAACATGTCGGTTGATGCATATTCAACCACCATGCTCTCCATACTCATTGGGTCTCGTGACAGCTTGATGGTGTCAAGTTGAGGGTTTGAAGTGAGTTTCAAACCATTACCCTTGAGGTCCTTTGCGTCCTGGTGGTGTGGCTTGGATTGCACACGCTATCCCATAGGATGCAAGACTGATCTTGATGTCCATAACCCGCTTAAGTAAGTTGTGGCCATTGAGGGCAATAGCCTCAATTTGTTAGCCATCAATTACTCATAGGGGCAAACCAGAAATAATTAAATTACAAGATGTAAATTAAAAATCATCATGGTTTTGTAATAAGAATGCAAAAATTTGACTCAAGTGTATAACTTGAAAATGCTCAACCTCAATTGTGGGAATATAACACATTGAAGATCATACAGATCGCACAGTAATAGAGATAGTCTGCACATGGACAGTAGATCCAACTCATTACCTTGTGCTTTCCTAATATAATGAGGGAGATGTTATTGTCAAAAATTTACAAGTTTATTGTGCGGGAGAAATCAATCTCGACCACTGTGACATGCTCACGAAGAATGGCAATGTGGTGAACACATAGAACATATCATCTCCGGTGAAAAACCGGTAATTTATTTATATTACAGATTGCGTAATATAAATACATCTTAATGTTGCAAAATTAATGGATTTCAAGAAGGTGGCTCGAAATCATTAGTGTGAATCCTAAATTGTTATGGATTACACCTTGAATTTTGCATATGTATTTTCAAGAAAATTGAAAATCTCGATTGCAGTAGATGTATTATTCTCGACATGTAGTGAACATGGAGATACTTACATTCCGGAATACATCGTATTCAACAGAAATACACTACTATTGTAATGAATAGTAATGATGTTGCAAACTTGATGTTCAAGTGAAAACTTGAATTGTATAGATCTCAAATTAAATGAGATGTTATTGTATCAAGTTGCAAGATAATTCAGCAAAGTGAATTATTATTTTGCGAGAGAAAATTAATCTCAATCGCAATGAGATTGTATTGCGAGAGAAGAAAATTCTCAATCGCAAATCAGTACTCTAAAGGTACTAAATTTATATTTGCAAGAGATAAAAGCAAATCTCAATTGCAAATAATAGATGTAATGAATCTCAACATGTAAGAAACATGGAAATATATTACATCACGTTCTGGAATACAAGGTACTCTACAGAAACGTAGTATTTATGAC
Source organism: Secale cereale (assembly GCA_902687465.1). NCBI lineage: Eukaryota > Viridiplantae > Streptophyta > Magnoliopsida > Poales > Poaceae > Secale > Secale cereale. Next base: position 819,887,625 of record LR738714.1, on the reverse strand, counting down.
AAATACTGGAAATGACGGGGGCTAAAAAAAATGTGAATACTAATAAATAGTACTATTTTCAAGCTAAAATAAATAATGCTGCTGTTAATAAAAATAGAGGAAGAAAGAAAAGAAAAAACGAATTCCAGCCCAGGTGGCCATTCGGCCCATGGCCGAACAGAGGGCAGCAGGAGATCGCTCCAGGCGCCTGGGCCTGGGCCTCCATGGTCTTTCGCCGGCCCACTGCTGCCGCACCGCATAAGGCAGGGGGGAGAGGGCGGTTGCGGATACGGGTCGGATCATCCGACGCCCGCACCGCCGCTCGATCCCCTCCTCCAACCATAGTTTACGATTTCGAAGTGGCAAAAATTTCGCTCACCCTCGAAATGGTCGAAATTTCGGAAATTTCGAAAATTTCGAAAACTATTTCGTACAAACCAACGAAATTTTTATTTGAATTGAAATGATTTTAAATTCTAAATGGTAGATAAAGGAGGATGTAGCGCATAATGAACACCTTCACATAACTAGCGTGATGGTTTGTCCATAGCCTAACATGCTGTTGGTCGTGGTTCGAATCTCATCTAGGACACTTTTTTGCTGCAAATATATATTTGATGCAAAAATAACCAAAATGTTGGTAAACATGATTTGAACCGTCAACCTATTGATTAGTAGACAATCTCCATACCACTGGGCTACTCTAACCTTTGTTAATTCTCGTTGATCCATGTTCATTTTTACATAGAAATTCAAACCCATCGAAATTTCTTCAACGAAAGGCAAAAATTTCGCCCATCCTCGAAATTGTCGAAATTTCGGAAATTTCGAGAAATTTCGACGAAATTGTAAACCATGCCTCCAACACGGCGCTGCCGGCGGAGGGAGTGGCTGCTGCCGCATCCCATCGATCTTCGGTGGTCACCGGCTCGACGTCGACGATCCCTCCTCATCCAAAGAGGAGACGACGATGGTGGGGGCCTGGCGCAGCGGAGTGGTAGCGAAGCCGAGGTTCGCCGGAGCCCTTGGCGCAGGCACGGCCGGGCGGCGGCCAGTCGAGGCGGGGTGTGGCTGCTCGGGCTCGGGCGGGCGTGGGCGGGCGCAGCCGGCCATAGCTTGGCGCGGCCACGGCCGGCCGGGGGCCGGGCGAGGCCTAGAGCAGAGCGGGCGCGCACGAGAGGCGGCCACGGCGCGCGGAGGCCGGGCATGGGGTGCGTCCACGGCGCGCGGGGCGCAGCGTGGTGCGAGCGCAAGGCCGGGGATCGACACGGACGTGGCCGGGAACGGCTACGGCCTGTTGCGGCCGGCGACGACAGCGCGACGCGGGTGCGAGTCCGGCGGCGCGGACAGGCTCGGCGCGGCCGCTCGTGCCGTTCGGAATCGACCGCGTTCATTCGTTAAGAGGTAAGAACATCACGAATTGAAGAAGACTACATGCACGCTTACAGTTCTTGTTTGGATTTTCAACCCATTGGTGCGGTTTCCATTCATCTCTTCCTCCGCTGATGTCTTCTTAATGAAAGGTTGCGAACATTGTCCCGATTCCTGGCCACTAGAGATGACAGATTATCTTTTACGTTCCTTGATTGATCATTGTGGCCAATCAATCGGATGATGTCTTATGGTGCAGGAGTGCATGCCGACAAGTTTTGCTTGTTGTCGAGCGTCGCGGTGCCATGCGCCGGGAGGAAGAGCACCGCATGCGGGAGGTGTGAGCCTGTCGCGCCGTTCTTCACCATCGGCGTTATCGCGAAGGGCGCCGCCGCTGCTGTTCGTGTCGCCCGGTGCGTTGGAAACACCACGGGTCGTTCGGCGTTCTTCGATTCCCCTCTGCCATCGTGGAATGGACGAGCGTCTCTCCGACCGTGTCGAGAACGCCGCCTCCCGTTGCCTTTTCTCTCGGCCAAATCGCTCTCAGGAGCGTGCTGATAACGTGTTGGAAGGCAAATGAATCAACTCTCTTCTTTATTAGATGGCATCTGCTATTTATACAAGGGAAAGGACACCATGAAAAAAGGTGTCTGTTCAGAGAAGGTGCCTGTTCGGTATGTTACAACTGCCCGCGGTTAGTACAAGCAGGGATTAATCCCATAATTAACACATGGTTAATTAATTCTAACAAGAAGGATCGACGTCGGAGCTGTGACGTGATGACGTTGTGTTTAGGGAAGTGATTGTTGGAGTTAAACACGACTCAATCCTCTATTAGCCGGTACGTGTTCAGGTTGGCTTGCATGCATGTATCCGAGTAGTACAAGACTTGGTCTCCGAGTAGTATTGTCCTGGGTAGCTAGGTGCTAGTACTATTTATATGCGTGTAATCAGCCATGTAACTTGTACCGTGGATTTGTGAAATAATACAGATCAACAACAGGCTAGATATGGGCCTGTGGCAATACGCCGGAGTCGATCGATCAAGTCGATCACGTAGCTGCTAGCAACAAGTGCTAGCGTATACATCCTGTCAAAGAATCGATCAGGTTGTGCGTACATATCCGAGGCCATGGTTCCTACCGCTCGACGTAAAGTATCTCGTCGGGTCGAGCCGGCTTGGGGCAGAAACCAAGATAGTCAGCGACCTCACTTCACGTCGTTCGTCGTCGGTCGTATCGCCGTCGCCGGAAGTACTCGGCGTCGGGACTGGACCAACAGCCTCGCCGCCCATGCACACGAACAGCGGACCGGCGGTGTGCTTCTGCCGTCAGAAGGTGTCGTTGAGGAGGTACTTCTGGGAGAAAACGCGAGAGGAGTTGGGCGTGAAGGTGAAGTGGTCCAGCTCCTGCGGGAAGTAGTGCGCCGTGAACGGCTTCACCGCCGTCGTGGCGTGCCTGCCGCTCGAGCTTGCAGCCTGCTGCCGCAGGGTAGAGATTCCGGCGAGAAAAGAGGGAGGCTAATGGGTGGGGCGCTTGGAGGGGCTCACTGCTGCTGCCAGCGCGGGCGCAAATGCCATGAGGAGGAGCAACAGCAGCCTGGGATGGCGGCGAGGAGGGAGGAGGCCGCCATTTCTGCCCGCACTCCCTGCAGCTCGCCGGAGTCACTGCCGATGTGGTCTGGGATTTAAGATGGCGCGGGTGTGCGAGAAGGTACGCACTCCCAGCCAGCCTGCCTGCAGCCCTGCACACGTACATCCAAACGTGTATAATTATTCAAACCAGGTCCAAGAGATGGAGACGAAATGGTTTGAGAAAACAAGAACATGCTAAATGATGCTTAACTTTGAAGAAACCTGTCAAAGGGTAACACGACAAAACCGCAGCACTTGGAACAGACCATAGGTGTCGAACACCCAAACTGGCACTCGAGGCAACAGTAACAGCAGTCAAAATATCACCCAAACTGGCACTCGAGGCAACAGGAACAGACCGTAGGCGTCGAACACCCAAACTGGCACTCGAGGCAACAGTAACAGCAGTCAAAATATCACCTCAGTGGCGCAGCTAAACACAGCAACTCGATCGCTGTACACATTCAAAAAATTACTTATGGTTACAGACAGCAACATGCAACATACTCAGTTCTCTGTCACATGTAAGAACGAAATGCTGCAGCTGGTAATTTGCTAGGAGAAAACAATGCTGGAATGACAACCATTTAAAAACAAGCCAGCAAGTCCACCTTGGTATAACAGAGTGCAACCACTCTAGAACCCAACTTAGGAGACCCTCGCTCTTTTGGCACCAAACCAAATGGATGAGGTCACTGATGAACCAAGCAAGAATATGGTAAGCATCTCTTGAGAGCAGCAAAATGATCAGAAATGAATAAAGAACAAGTAGCCGTAGGAGAGAAGAAAAAGATAAAATGACCAAACAGCATGTCCTGCGTGCATTCTAGTTGAAATCTAAAGCGCCAAAATTCTGCCAAACAAAACCAAATACTGCCTCAAATTTAGGAGAAACCAGAAATCTTGTGCAATAGCAATACAATACAAACAATATATTTTGCATTGAACAGAGCACTGTTTGGCATACATAACCCGTAATCATTGCAAAATTACGTGCCAAGGGAGGATATAGGGCTATATGTAATCCTCCTGGTGCCTACTGACCTCGATCTAACCTCAAGTAGTAGAAAGGAAACTCTACTTTAGAATCAAGAAGAAATTGCACACATCATCACAGTTGAAAGGAAGAAACTACTGTTCAAATACATAAACTATTAGTACAAGGGCTTCTCAGGCTTGCTCAGCAGGACCGCATTTATGAAGAGACACAATGGTAGACCGGTATACAAACTCTCATGGTAAATTCAATAGAACTAAAAAATACACTCTGTAAAACAAATTTGTTTGATATTGAAAAATTTCAACATATCCAACACATACATGGCGAGAGAACAACATATTATACATAGCCAACCGAGGGCTCACATATCAAAATTATTGACCAGGCACACAAGCTTTGATTCACAGCATTTAATGTGCATATGCACTCTCAATTGCATCCAAAAGGTATACGACAAGCATGTTGCACTTATTATCTGATTGACTATTCGAATTACAGCACCACCAACACTGGCTTATGACTTGAGTTGCTTCTGTGCAGAAGGGCGGTGGTATAGAAGCTTGCTCTAAGGCATGCTTATTAAAATACATGATAGAGATTTGGAGTATTTTGCTGTGCATGTGTGCAACCACAAAGTATAGTGTGCTGGGGAGCACGACAATCCATTTAAGTTGAACAGTGGGAACAAATATAACTGAATATGTAGCATCAAAGTACATTATTTTCTTGGCTGATACTTGATGCAGACAGATGCAAGAACGAAAAAAAAAGGCAAGAACAACTTGCAAAATAAAGGTATGAGAGGGAAGAAATACATCACAGGACAGCTATAAACACAGTTGCATAAATAAGCGACACCTTCAAATACAGATAAAAAAAAAAAAGAGAAACGGTGTAGCACATTATGCTGAAAGAGCACTAGAATTGCATTTGAGGGGGCTCAGATTCGCCTTTGCTTGATCATATAACCTACCCCATCATCTCTTATCACCAGATCAACCCATTTATGGTGTGGACCTGCCCTGGTTATCACTCGTCAAAATGACCTTCCAAGGACAGAACCACCAAAAATATAGCAAATCTGCTAGAGTTGCTCTAAGTACTCCCTCCGTTCCATAATTCTTATCATGGTTGAAATGGCACCAAGAGATGAGGGAGGATCAAACTGAATATGCACAGCTTACTCGATTGCTCGAGAGCATGCTTATATCAGCAATGGTCAATCATCATTGCCCCAAATCAGAATTCTATTTCAAAAAACATAGCAGACAAAATGACTTCCTGGACCATGTTTTGTCAACTAAAAAACTTCTGGTGGTGACCAAATGGTAGCGAATTTTGATGATTCAAATAGTTACTGTGTCCAATGGACAAAGGTCTCTGTTATAAGGATGCCAAGAAGAGTGCAAAGCAAAGCGATGCAAAACTATATTTAAAAAGAAGGCAGCAACAACACAGAATTACCCCAAAGGCTTGCTTAGCAAGGAAAAGGAAGTTAAGAAGCTAACAAAACAAACATCCTTCGAATGACCAAAGAATAAAAAATATGCTATCTACTGAGAGCAGTAAAATGATCCTGGATTACAAGACTGAAGAAGCAACCGAGAAGAAGCTATATCTCCTGAAAGCAACAAAATCCCAAACAATAAAGAACCAAGTACAACTAAGAGAAGAGAAAAATCAAATGACCAAACAATAAAGAACAACCACTGCCTGCATTTTATCTTAAATGCAAACCACCAAAATGAATGTCAAGCAAAACCAAATAGTGCCTACAAACAATATATTTTGCATTAAACAGAGAGCATTGTTTGGCATACAGAACCAGTAATAATTCGTGGTCACCAATAGCTCGCAAAATTATGTAACAAGGGAGGATATTGGGCTATGCAATCCTCCTGATGCCCTGACCTCCATCTAACTTCAAGTACAAAGGAAAGATGTACTTTAGAATCAAGATGAAATTGCACACATTATCACAGTTGAAAGGAACAAACTGCTCAAATACACAAACTATTACAAAGGGTTCCCAGGCTTGCTCAGCAGTACCGCATTCATGAAGAGAAAAGTGACATGCTGCCTCGGTAACTCTATACTTGAACAGTCCAGCATTCTCTCCAAAAAAAAAAAAACCAGTTGCATTATTATTTGAAGCATTGTACGAACAAATAGCTGCAACTGGTAACTTGCGGAAAAATAGAAGTGTTCCTAATATAACAGAGTGAACTTACTCTTAACCAGATTAAATTAAGGAGCAACAGCGAACAAAAAAAGATAAAGCAAAACTTATGCAATAAAGGTGTAAGAGAAGAAATCTTTACAAAAGACAGATATAAACACTGGAGCTTATATTGCATAGTGGGCTCAGATTCGCCTTTGCTCGATCATATAACCTATCCACATCATCTGCTATCACCAGATCAACCAGTTTATACTGTGGAGCTGCCCTGGTTGTCACTCAAGAAGAATGACCGTCCAAGGACAGAGCCATCAGTATCACAGGGTTAAAAAGGATTCTAGAGACAAGAGGGAGGTTCCAACTTGATACCCACAGGTGCCTCGATTGCTCAAAGGCACACTATTTCAGCCATGGTCAATCATCATCACCCTAGCAAGAATGGCCTAGGCCCGGCCGGCTGTCCACGGACATGTCCGCGGACATTTGCGGACGGAACCTAACAATGCAATCCTGCGTTTTTTCCTTCAATGTGTTCTTAAAATCCTGCAAACCAAAGAGGCGCTAAATACAAATACAGAACGGCAACATAGCACATTGTGCTTGAGACCAGAACTGCAGTTGAATGGGCTCAGATTCACCTTTGGTGGATCATATGACCCTTTCCCTAGTGTCTCCATCACCAGATCAATCAGTTCTTACAATGATGAAACTGCCCTGGTTATCACACATCAGAAATGACCATCCAAGGACAGAGCCACTAAAACAAGCACATGATCAAAACGGCGCAAAGAAACAAGGGGGGATCCAACTTAATACCCTCAAGTGGCTCAATTGCTCGAGAGCATGCTTATATCAGCCATAATCAATCATCATAGCCCCGCACCAGCTAAGAGCAACTCTAGCGGACTGGCCACAATGGAAAGTCCATTCAGCACGGCACAGTTCAGCAACCACAAATTGGTTAATCATAAAGCCATGCATCATTCACAAACAAAAGGTGCGACAGCCTTAGGGCCTCTTTGATCCAAAGGAAGTTCGTATGAACTTTGCAATAGCTTGCACCAGCAACAACAGGAGCAGCAACAAGTTGGGGGCCTCTTTGATTCAAAGGAATTCTTCAGGACTATCACATATTCCTGCCTTTCTTTCTAGAATCCTGTGAACCAAAGAGGACCAAGGTGATGATGATGATGATTGCGAGGAGATTTTAGAGATTTCAATAGAGACTACATACGCGGGTGTATATAGACGCATTTTAGAATGTAGATTCACTCATTTTGGTCCATATGTAGTCTGTATTGGAATCTCAAAGATTTATGTTTTGGAACGGAGGGAGTATAAGATGTTTTGGATATACCAATATCCAGACTCCAGAGTATTTACAAAGATTCTGACAAGCCACTGCTCCATTCCTCGCATCGCTGGGTCCGCCCCTACCTTCTAAGGGTTCCCAGCGCCCAACAGACCAACTGGTCGGGAGGAGGCGGCCCCCGTGGAGGTGGGATCTGGAACCAGCGACCGACCAGACCCTCGGTCTGTTCGAAGATGATGATGGAGATGTGATGCTGACGAGCATCCAATATTTGTTGGTAATAAAGCTCCGCCACTGACTGTGGTGCCGGTGGTGATCCCGGGCGTGGAAAACCAAAATATCCGTCGATCACCACCTGGTCACCGGGGTACTTGCAAAGGCTCTGCACTGCCACCGCTCGGTTCCTCGCATCGCTGGGGTCCGTCACTACCCCCTAAGGTTTCCCGGCGCCCAGCGGACCAACTGTTCGGAGGAGGCGGCCACCGTGGAGGTGGGATCTGGAACCAGCGACCGACCAAACCGAGCACTGCACTTACACACACACGAACGCACGGCGAGCGGGCGAGAGGGAGAGAGGTGGTGAGGGGCGGAGGTACCAGATCGAAACGTGGAGGGAACGAGGTGGGGACGGCGGCTCAGATCTACGGCTTGGCGTCGCCGTAACCCTCGACCGGAAGCCGCGCCGGACCCCCGCCACGCGGTCCCCAGAGGCCCCGCCACCGCATCCGGCGCCGACGACGCCGCGGCGGCTGCCCGAGAACGGGCCTCCAAGCCGAAGGAGTCGCGGCGCGGCGGGGACGGGAGGGCTGGCCCCGCGAGGCGGAGGGATCCGACGCAGGCGCCGCTCGGGAGCCGCGGTCTGCGCCAAGGGCCGGGCCTCCTCATCGCCGCCGTTTTTTTCGAGTGGCCGCGGTCTCGGTGGTGCGGTCATCGGCCACGGCGAGCGGGACGGGCGGAGCGGCGGGGTGAGCGGCCGCGTCCGCCGGCGACGCACGCGGCGGCCTACCACTTAAACTAATGATGAGTGAGGCCGTGAGAGTGCGGCGGCGAGGGTTTTCTTGAGCGCCGGGTGCAGAGCGTGCGTGGGGAGGATCCAACGGCCAGCGTTGCTCCGTTCTCTAACCCAGACAGGCTCGGCCCAACCGACAATACCCAACTGTACGTGGTTCCAAATCCGGCCCATAAACAATAGTATGAGCCAAGCTGTGACTACTTGTTACTCAAAAAAAAAAATCCCTCAAAAAAAAAAAAGTGTGACTACTTCCTTTCCCCTCCTCGGCGGCAAACCCAATGCTTCCCCTCTCCTCCATTTGCCACTCTCAACAAGGGCATGTTTGGACGCTAGGGTGGACTTTCCAGGGTAGAAAAACCATGACAGGGATTAATATTTTACGCGTTTAAATCCACGGGGGTTTCCCCTCCAGTCATTTGGCGCTTTGGGGAGTGGGGTTAATTACTGGGATGCCCCTTACATGGTTTGTGATTTTCTTGAACAAAAAGTAAATCAGGGACTCGTCTTGACCACTGGTGCTTATTGGCCACGCAATCGACAGGGATGTGATGAATTTTTCCTCTTCCCCGATCCGACCAAATGCGCAATTGGATGACCCCGGACCAATTTTACCCAGGTGGGAGCTACCCAGGGATTTGCCGAGGATCCACCCTTTTCCATGCGAACCAAACAAGCCTGAAAGCTGTAGAAGGAGCCCGCTGCTTTGCTTCTATGGTAGTTTCAAGTACGCTTGTGTTTCCTGGAGGGTGGCAATACGGCGGCCACACTGTCAGGTTGGAATAAGCCCTTCTTGCTCTCACTCTGCTCCACTGGTGCTTCCTATGGCGATGTTGGGGCAGGTGAAGGCTTTATCCTGATGGAAAGAAAATAGATGCATTATGATTCGTGAGGGGGAAAAGAGTGCTCTACAAAGCTTTCTTTCAGCACTGAATTTTGCCTCTCCCTTTTTACTCGGACAATACACATGTCTTTTTTTTCATGAAATTGAAGGCATTTAGGGAAAATAATAATATTGGGAGGAACCTTTTTGGTTTTCCTTCCATCACATCTTTATATGTAAACCATTTATTCCTACAAAAAGTTGCTACACTGGGCCTCCCATGTCCATCTTCGGCCTATGTTTTCATGTCGTTTGTCATCTTTTTTTTCCTGCCCCGTACGCGTCCCACCTAGTATTATTATTATTCTTAGAAAAAGAACCTGGTATTATTATTCAATTCTCAAAAAGGACTCATGCTTCTAATGTCCAAACCGAAACCTCTTTGATCTCCACAAAATCGCCTCCTCCTCTCTCGACCTCGCCTCCCTAACCAAGGGGATAAATTAGACGGTAGCATGTTATTTAAGCTAATACACATCACAATCAGAGAAATCATGTCAAATCAGTGTTTAAATAACACCTTCAACATCCAGGGGCATTATAGACTTTCGCCATTAGTTGCATCCTCACAGACGTCCTAAAAATGTTACCAAATAGGTTTTGTTTGTCTTCTCAACTTCTACCAACTCCAGCCGCTTTTCGTTCAGCCGTAGCCCAAACAATCTGGGCCCTACTATCAGTTTCTTTAGAAAAATTGTATAGACTTATCACCTTTTTAGGGAATGTGGCAGATCAATCTATCCATCACAAAAAGATCCCCTTTTTCCGTAAAAGAAAATTATCACCATTTTTACCATCCTCTATCTAACAGGCAACCAGTCTTTCGGCAATATTTCAACTTCGACATATGCGGGCGGTTTGAAGGTCCGCGTTGAAGATGCCCTTATGTGACATAAACAGAAGAACATTTTGGACAACGAAAGCTGATTCTGAGAATCATTCTTGCGGACACATGTATTTTGAAAGAAAAAAAGTACAAATTTAAAAAGAAAAATAATATTTGAGGAGTGCCCATTATTATAAGTAAAGATACATGCTCTATAACTAACAACTCCGGAAACATTAAATATAAATCCCTAAGCAATATTAAAAATGTATGTTAGAATTTACATTTTCTTATCTTTTAGACTAAGCCAAGCAAAGACATGTCTTATGTGGAAATAATTGTTCAGCTGATCTTGCAATTCATCAAATAGTAAGATGTATTTTTTTATTTTTCCTTCTCCAAAAGGATGTAGTTAGTAACCATCATTAGGTTAGACGACAAGTGTGATCAGATGAAGTATCATATCCCCTTACATGAAAGATAAAACCTTTAGAAGTGGGAGTCTGGCTTGGACCTTATTTTCTTATTAATAACTATTTTATCTTATAATGTAAAACTTATCTGTTTTCTCTCTTCGGAAGCAAGAAACAATATTATCTCTGTACTGAAAAGGAGTACACAATCTAAAAGGATTCACCTATTGGTGCTTGAAGTCGTCCAGTTAGATGACTATCAAGCGTAATGTGGTATTAATGTGGAAAATTTCCACTTATAAGGACACTTTCCATGACACATAAAAACTCTTGGTGTAATACAATTTTTTTTAAATGTGAAGCAAAATTTAAGATTATGAGACCCAATGGAATCTCATATGTCAATGAGTTACATCTAGCTGAACTGAACACAAATATAGGGCATGCTTTATTAGCAGACCATACAAAGAAGAGAAGATATCATATGTTGGCACCAAGAGAGTACGTAGGGCAGTAGGCATTCAGAGTGCATAAGAGAAAGGAATTATAAAAACTGCACGCATTATGCACTGCATTGCTACAATAAACGCAAGTAAGGTCATTCTTAGATCCTTACTTCACCCTTAGGAACGTCCATTGGCATGGTGTTTCTCCTGTAGATTGCTTGGACGCATCCGCATGGACGAGGATACTGCTGCAATGTGCCACTCCCTCCGTTTCTAAATATTTGTCTTTCTAAAGATTTCAACAAGTGACTACATACGAAGCAAAATGAGTGAATCTACACTTTAAAATATGTCTACATACATCCGTATGTTGCAGTCCATTTGAATGTCTAGAAAGACAAATACTCCCTCCGTCCCAAAATAAGTGACTAAAAAATGACTAAACTTTGTACGACAAATATTTAGAAACGGAGAGAGTACATTGCAGTGTGAAGAGGGTTGTTGATAGATGATTGAGATTGAAGCCGGTAATCAATGCGCGCGCGTTTGTAGCGGAGCAAGTTTTTTTTTTTTGCAGGCAAATCAGAGAGCTTTATTACGCAAAGGCATTCCTTGGACAGTCAGCCAATAGGCTGGTCACAAGAAAATTAGGGGTCTCGTCGAGCCAACTTTCAGTCACATTCAGCGTGCATGCATGTTTTGCACAAAGATGAGCTGGTAAGTTAGCCGACCTGCTTACATGTTGTAAAGCAAAAGTAATAAATAAAGAACTAAGCTCTCCTATTTCTAACAAAATCGGAGCCACAATAGAACGAGAATTGTGGCGATGTTCCCAGAGCTTCACCAGCTCCAGACAATCAACGGGTACGCGTATGTGCCGTTTTTTATTTTTATTTTTCCACCCAAGCCCAAGACTTACAAGCGAATATTCCTTCATTTCCTGGAATCGAAAAAAAAAACAATCAATCAATGAATCGGCTCCCACGCGCATGCACGTAGCCTGCCCAAAACGGATTATTAGACAAATCCTTGGGGATGTGGGTCAGATCATCTGATCATGGGCTCACAAAAGAACCACACAGGCTCGAGTATCCAATAGCGGCCCACCTAAAAAGATGTTAAAAACCCTGGGGATCTCGCCCTCGTACGTGTATTCATCGTTACCCCGCCACGCGGTCCCCAGAGCCCCCGCCACCGCATCCGACGCCGACGAAGCCGCGGCGGCTGCCCGAGCCCGGGCCTCCAAGCCGACGGAGTCGCGGCGCGGCGCGGACGGGAGGGCTGGCCCCGCAAGGCGGAGGGATCCGACGCAGGCGCCGCTCGGGAGCACGGGTCTGCGCCAAGGGCCGGGCCTCCTCATCGCCGCCGTTTTTTCGAGTGGCCGCGGTCTCTGGTGGTGCGGTCATCGGCCACGGCGAGCAGGACGGGCGGAGCGGCGGCCTACCACTTAAACTAATGATGAGTGAGGCCGTGAGAGTGCGGCGGCGAGGGTTTTCTCGAGCGGGTTGGGACGCCGGGTGCAGAGCGTGCGTGGGGAGGATCCAACGGCCACCATTGATCCGTTCTCTAACCAGACAGGCTCGGCCCAACCGACAATACCCAACTGTATGTATGTGGTTCCAAATCCGGCCCATAAACAATAGTATGAGCCAAGCTGTGACTACTTGTTTCCCTCAAAAAAAATAAAACTGTGACTACTTGTTACTCGAAAAAAAATCCCCTCAAAAAAAAAAGTGTGACTACTTCCTTTCCCCTCCTCGGCGGCAAACCCAATGCTTCCCCCCTCCTCCATTTGCCACTCACTCAACAAGGGCTTGTTTGGACCCTAGGGTGGACTTACCAGGGTAGAAAAACCATGGCAGGGATTTATATTTTTACTTGTTTAAATTCACGAGGGTTTCCCCTCCAGTCATTTCGCGCTTTGGGGAGTGGGGTTAATTACTGGGATGCCCCTTACATGGTTTGTGATTTTCTTGAACAAAAAATAAATCGGGGACTCGTCTTGACCACCGGTGCTTATTGGTCACGCAATCGACAGGGATGTGGTGAATTTTTCCTCTCCCCCGATTCGACCAAATGCACAATTGGATGACCCCGGACCAATTTTACCCAGGTGGGAGCTACCCAGGGATTTGCCGGGGATCCCCCCTTTTCCATGCGAACCAAACAAGCCTGAAAGCTGTAGAAGGAGCCCGCTGCTTTGCTTCTATGGTAGTTTCAAGTACGCTTGTGTTTCCTGGAGGGTGGCAATACGGCGGCCACACGGTCAGGTTGGAATAAGCCCTTCTTGCTCTGACTCTGCTCCACTGGTGCTTCCTATGGCGATGTTGGGGCAGGTGAAGGCTTTATCCATGATGGAAAGAAAATAGATGCATGATGATTCATGAGGGGGAAAGAGTGCTCTACAAAGCTTTCTTTCAGCGCTGAATTTTGCCTCTCCTTTTTTACTCGGACAATACACATGTCTTTTTTTCATGAAATTGAAGGCATTTAGGGAAAATAATAATAAAGGGAGGAACCTTTTTGGTTTTCCTTCCATCACTTCTTTATATGTAAAACGTTTATTCCTACAAAAACTTGCTACACTGGGCCTCCCGTGTCCATCTTCGGCCTATGTTTTCGTGTCGTTTGTCATCTTTTTCTCCTGCCCCGTACGCGTCCCACCTAGTATTATTATTACTTCTCAGAAAAAGAATCTGGTATTATTATTCAATTCTCAAAAAAGACTCCTGCTTCTAATGTCCAAACGAAACCTCTTCGATCTCCACAAAATCGCCTCCTCCTCTCTCGACCTCGCCTCCTTAACCAAGGGGATAAATTAGACGGTAGCATGTTATTTAAGCTAATACACATCACAATAAGAGAAAACATGTCAAATCAGTGTTTAAATAACATCTTCAACATCCAGGGGCATTATAGACTTTTGCCATTAGCTACAGCATCACAGTCGTCCTAAAAATGTTACCAAATAGGTTTTTTTGTCTTCTCAACTTCTACCAACTCCAACCGCTTTTCGTTCTGCCGTAGCCCAAACAAACTAGGCCCTACTATCACTTTCTTTAGAAAAATTGTATAGACTTATCACCTTTTAGGGAATGTGGCAGATCAGTCTATCCATCACAAAAAGATCCCCTTTTTCCGTAAAAGAAAATTATCACCATTTTTACCATCCTCTATCTAACACGCAACTGGTCTTTCGGCAAGGATACCTGTTGACCAAACACCAAAACAGAACCATTCAATTTCACATTTATGCCCTGTGCCAAACACAGAAACGGAACCGACCCATTCTACCGGAATGGAATAGAACCATGACATTCCATTCCACTTCGTTCCCGAAACAAACACACACTTAATTAACTAGACTAGCACAAATGCCCGTGCGTTGCAACGGGAGATCACCGGTCCTATGAAGCATGTTTGGCCAAGTTTCAGAAACTGTGTCATGGGAGTCACTCACCGTGCGTTGCAACGGGATATCACCGGTTCCTATGAAGCATGTTTGGCCAAGTCTAAGAAACTGTGTCATGGGAGTCACTCACCGTGCGTTGCAACGGGATATCACCGGTTCCTATGAAGCATGTTTGGCCAAGTCTGAGAAACTGTGTCATGGGAGTCACTCACGAGAAAAGAAAAGATGGACTACTTGAGGATCGCGATGTGAGCTCACTACAATGGGGTATGATTCCAAGTAAATTTATCCACGTGAAGAAGGAATACAGTAATATAAATAAATTTGAAATAATAGCAATAACAAGCAAACCAACCTAGAATAACAATTGCAATAGCAACAAGCAAACCAACTATATATTACCTTAAAAAATCCCTATAATTAAACATATCGTCTTTGTTAAATGCAACTCAACGAAGCAAACCCGAAGAATTTCATAGATAATCAGGCATAGACTTCACATGGAATCAAACTGCATGTGTACATGAATTGTAATTGCGGTGAATATAATTGCAATGCTACTTAAATAGAAGGGGCGGCCATTCAGTGAAGCATGCATATATTTTTCTCTTTTTGAAGAGAACTGCTTACAAACTTGCAGTTGAATTACTCAATGTATTGGCAATGCAAGACAATATTCCATCAATGCTTAGATCCTCAAAGCCAGTGCAACTTCCTAACATAACTATTCTTCGTTTTTGGCAAGCAAACGCACCCATATAAACTATCCTTCCACTACACAATGATAAAAGCAAATAACTTTTTGCACAAATTGCTCAAGGAAGTCAATTAGGAACTTCTTCCTATTAACCAACTCTTCACATGCAACAACAGCCATCATGTCAAATATGCTCAGGCTTGTGCATGTGGCAAGCATAGAGTACTCATCTCATTCTTGTACGGAACAATCAAATGCTACAACATTACCACCTTCTGTTACTGAAAAATGCTTTCGCCCCGTTATATATATAAAGCAACAGTCGCGGGCACGCAGTGAGATCGCCACGCTCTCCACTCTCTCTACTCTCCAGCGAGCGAGCATCAGCTGTCCGGCCGGCGCGGGCTCTGCTCACTCCCTCTCCATACGCCGCCTCCGCGCAATGCCGGCCGCTTCCGGCGCAGATCGGGCCGACTCCTCACCCGCCTCTCAGCCACAGCTCTTGATCAGCGCGTGACTCTGGGCGGAGGACGACGGGACCTTGCGGCGGATGGAGTGATGGAGGGAGGCACTCCGAAAGTCTCTCGATTTCCGCCTGACAAGAGAAGAGTGAAGAGCTGATGAGAAAGCATCGACTACATAGTTGAAATCTATTGGCTTTTAGCAAGTCCGAACAATTAATGCAGCGTTTCTGTCTACTGCTGTTCTCTTTGCATGGATCTCGTATGCTAAAAGTGCCGATTTGAACTCCGACAATGCATCATCTCGCCGAATTTGAGCAACAACAACCTAAGTGGTCCAATACCACCTTCATTTCCAGAAATTCCCAGCCAGTTCCTTCTTAGGGAACGGTTTCCTGTGTGGGTCACCATTGGAACCCTGTCCTGGAACTGCGCATTCTCCTTCACCGACACAACCACCATCAGTGCCCAGCAAACCCAAGAAGAGCTTTTGGAAAAGGACCGGGACATGTGTTTTAATTGCAATTGCTGCTGCAGGAGGGGTGTTGTTGCTTCTCAGAATTCTTGTACTCTTGATATGTATTTTCAAGAGAAAGAAGCACACAGGACCACCCTCTGTTTACTAGCTATACAGAGGGCACATGTGTCATCAAGTACAACTGTATTGATCATAAGGTAATAATGTGAGAATACATGAATAGGAAAAGACTTGTACAGTTGTAAGAAACCATGCAAAAGTTTTACCATATCTGTCTGTTGCACTCAATGTGTTGGTCTCAACTGCATGCCTGTGTCATGATGCAAGTTCCCCATCATAAGTTCATAACTTACTCTATATAAACCAGTCTGATCAATATTAAGTTTAATCCAAAATTCATTTTTCTTTTGAAATTCTATGAAGCACTGACAAATTGAAATCCTCATGCTTTCCACACAAAAAATAACTTTTCCTGAACTGGGTATGAACAACAGCATAGTGTGATGGGAATTGGGAACCACCCACAGCCCAACTTCTCAGACCTACTTGACAAGAACTGTGTCTGCAAGTGACAAGACTAAAAGATGTTCAGAAAGCCGCAGTCCAGAACAAAAGTTGAGAACAATGATAAAACATGCATAGTTGAAAAGGATTTTGCGAGTGTCCATGGCCAACCTGCTCCAGCTCTAGCTTATCATCCAATTTGTATTCCACCATTTTTTGAGAGAACAATTTGTTTCTGTCATCTCAAGAATTTTTCTTGGACACTAAAAACTGTTGGATTGAGGAGCAAGCCTACTCGATCCTTTAATTCCACCCAAAACAAAAATTGCAAACATAAAAAATTCATACAGCTCTACATATTTTGCCTTTTCCCCTCAATATGGCAATCATAATACAAAAGGAGATAGGCAAAAAGATCAACTAAATGCATATGTAATTGCTATTTTTGGCCAGCAATGCTAATCGCTTCACAATGGGGGTATAGAGGTGTCACTATATTAAAAAAACTGTTAGGAGCTAGGGTTCTGCCGCGTCTAGGAGGAGACTGTAGGGGAAGGATGGACTTTTTTTTTGAGAGAGAGATAGGGGAAGGAGGGATTTGGACGCAGCTGGACACGCGGCCGCCGGCGGCTGGGCGCCGTCGTGCGCGTGAGAGAAGGCGGAGGCGGCTGAGAAGAGGCGCGTGGTAATCAATGCGCGCGCGTTTGTAGCGGAGCAAGTTCCTGCAGCCGGTAATCAATGCGTACGCGTATGTGCCGTTTTTTATTTTTCCACCCAAGCCCAAGACTTAAAAGCGAATATTCCTTCCTTTCCTGGAACCGAAAAAGAAAAAAAGAAAAACAATCAATCAATGAATCGGCTCCCACGCGCATGCACGTAGGCTGCCCAAAACGGATTATTAGACAAATCCTTGGGGATGTTTTTTTTTTTGAGACAAAAATCCTTGGGGATGTGGGTCAGATCATCTGATCATGGGCTCACAAAAGGACCACACGGGCTCGAGTATCCAATAGCGGCCCACCTAAAAAGATGTTAAAAACCCTGGGGATCTCGCCCTCGTACGTGTATTCATCGTGCGGCGGGGTTAGTCGCCGTCGTGAGCTTGTGGAACTCAGGTGTATCCAGCATCCCGTCCCGTGCGTCCGGCGGCCGGATCACCTATTCGACAGCATGAGTCGGCCGCTCCTCCGGTGGATCCCCTATTCCACAGTTGTGCCCGACCGCATCAGTGCGCTCCCGGACGCGGTCCTCCACAACGTGCTCTCGTTTCTGCCGTCGCGCGATGCCGTGCGCACCAGCCTGCTCGCCCGCCGCTGGCGCCACCAGTGGAAGTCCGTGCCGGCCCTGCGGATCACCGGCGTCGACTCCTTCGAGAGCGGCCGTCAGCTTAATGACTTCGTCAACCATCTCATCGTCCTCCGTGACCGGACGCGTCTCCACGCGTGCGAGATCGAGGCCTACTCGGAGTACGACAGCCGCGGTAACTATTCCGCCGACGACGGCAGCGAGCGGTCCCGGTACACCGATCTGTGGACCCGGCACGCCTTGTCGTGCCAAGCCCGGCTGCTTCGGCTCAGCGACCGTGACCCTGCTAATCGCATTCCCCGACACGAGTGGGTTCAGCTTAGCACTCCCATCGCCTCTCCGCATCTCACGACGTTGGAGCTCCAAGGCGTGCTGCTCTCGATCCCTTCCGATCTGGACTTCTCGGCCTGCATAAGCCTTCAGACCGTAAAGATGAACCGCTGCACCTTCCTAAATACAACCGACTATGGCCCTGTCAGTATATCGTCACGATCTATGCGATATCTCATCATCACCGACTACGCTTTTATGAAACATGCCCTCATTTGTGGCCCAAGCCTCGTCTACTTGGAGCTGGCAGGCGGCCATCGGTTTCTTCCTGAGTTTGGGAGCATGCCGTCGTTGCAAACAGCATCTATTAAGCTTGATCACAGTTCCGATAGGGACGGCGAGGATGGTTCCTGGCTTCTTGGACGCCTGTCAGATATCACTAATCTAGTGCTCGTTGCCGAGCCTCAAATGGTATGTTTGTATATATACCGTACAGTTTGATTGAAACTTCTTGTCACATTATTTGACATGATCTAATATATATGTTGTGTGGTTGCCCAGTTTGATGTTTTCAGGAAAGATTTTAAATGGTGCACTGCATTTAGCAAGCTAAAAACCTTGTCACTCAATGATTGGTGTGTGGAGCCTGATTTTGGCCCACTACTTTACTTTCTCCAGCAGTCACCAAGTCTGGAGAAGCTCTGCCTCTCACTATCTACGGTAAATATATAATTTTTCTAAGTATTATAGTACATATTTTTCAGTATGAAGTCTCAGTTGCATTGTAGATTCACGCATTTTCGTAAACTGTACAGCCATACCAAAATGACGAAGAAACAAATGGAAGCTACGATACGGCAAAACCATTTTTAGCATCAAAGTGTCTCAGGGCTGTCAAGATCAAATGTCGGGAACAAGATGAGCGTGTTCACAAAATTGTGAAGGTTCTGAGTTCCTGTGGAGTGCCTGTTGAGCAAATCGAGATCAAGATAAAAAGAAATTCTTAAGACAGTAAGTCGAATTATCAGTCTTCCTAGATTTTCAAGTTTCTGCATTCCAAATGCAAGTTTGTGTGAAAAATTTCGCAACCATTATTTTTTTAATTAACTGGACGAGTAAATGTGTAACTAGTAAGCATAACGGGAGAAAAAATTATTTGTTCTATAACAGTAGATCAAATTATTAGTCTAGGTGAATTTGTAATTATTCAGTCCCATGTATTGTTATGAAATTTAGCAACATACATTTGTCAAGAATTGAACAACCAAATACGCAAAACATAAGCCAAAACTTTCTATCAGCTTCATGTTTCCCACAAATAATATTCTTCTTCTTGTTTTGTACCATTTAAATCAAGCAGTATGCCAATCCGACTAATTGTGAATTTATTTTGTACTTGTGCATATAATAATATTCAGATTCAGAAGAGTCAAACTATTCACATTCAGATTCAGGGCAGTCAAAGTATTCACATTCAGATTCAGAGCGAGAGCAATCGGATTAACAGTTGGAACGTAACCATGAGTTGACTATCTTTCTTCGCCATAGGACCTTTAGTGAAATTTCTAGTTGTCGATTTGAGGCCTTTTTAGTTCAATTCACAAAACATGAGGTATGGATGCAATTGGGATTTGATCCATGTGTGGAACATGAGGCCATGTTATTTGCTTTTATACTTTTGGTTCATGTGTCATACGCCCTGTTAATTTCAGGAACATGTTCTGCTCTTCTGCATTACGTTTAATTTTTAGGAACATGTTCTGCTCTTCTACATTACATACCATGTCTTCTCTTTATCTGTGGGGCTGAAAAACGGTTTTATTTTATTCGGGACATTTGTGATTACATTTAGTTAGCATCTTGTTTCCCACACTAGCTGCACATTTGTGGTTGTCGTATGACATCTTCGTCACAAGAACACAACTAAGAACTGAAGAACTAAAATGACTCATCTGGATGAGACTATGCCATACTAAAACAGCAAAAGGGAAAAGGTTAGGGAAGTCACACTCAGGCCAGAATTCTCTTTGGAGACTCACACCCCTCCTATGATCTTTGAGCTTCTTTTGAGCAAGATAGCTCATTTTCTATTAGACTTGATTTCTATCTACATGATCTCTGCTTGTTGAGCGAACAAGTTACATCATGCATGCGGAGTGTGTGGCTGAACACCAAGTGGAATGCTTGCTTAGCGACCACGAAAATACGCAGAAAACAACCGAAGGATGAGGATCTGCACTCACCATCTCACCTTAGTGCTGTGCAAAATTGATCCCGTGAAGGCTTGAGGATCAGTGCAAGAAGATGATTTAGTTCCTTGTGATTAAAACAAGTTTGCTTTATAGTATATAGAGTGGGACGAAAGCCTTTTCTGGTAGTCATTAAAACAAGTATTTTGGAACATAATTTAGTTCCTAGTCATTAAAACAAGTTTGCTTTATATATAAAGTGGGGCGAAAGCCTTTTTTGGTAGTCACTAAAACAATTTTTTTGCTCGAACACAACAACTACATGTTGGGCTAGCACCTCTTTCTGTGGATCCCTTCCCTTGAAAACAGTGCAAAGCGATGTATCACATTGGATCTGAGAGAAACACAACTTGTGCTATGAATCGACACCGCACTACCAATGGTCTTGTATAGTAATACACTGTATCTGTCAAATTAACAAAATGTGAGGAGGTAAACAATTTTCCTTCAAATGAATTACAAAATGGTTGATTAAATATAAATAGAGTAGATAGATAGATAGGCAGAGGGACCAGCATCTGAAACAAGAGAAACGTACAAGTGCCTAAAGGCGGTGGACAAACATCTTTGAAATCGACATAGATGCAGAGAACCCGAGCAAGCAGTTCACGCTACCAAATTGCTCTAAGAGCTTGTGCTACCAGATTGTTCTGTTCCCTTAGGTAGCACGATCTAGGTCTTAGCCTTGTAACCATTCCATCTCACACCAGGTCGTAACCTGCAGAGTACGTGAAGTTCTGTTTCAGACTTTCAGTATATGCCATGTCATGGCTTCTTCGAGCTGCATTCTTTCAGTTTCATCCTTCCATTATATCATCTCTGCAGCAAAGCCTTTGATGAGAGAAACGATCGCAAATGTGCATCCAGTATGCAAAAAAGTCTTAAAAATATACTCCCCCCGTTCCATGTTATAAGAACGTTATAGCTTGAAAAATGTTCTTATATTATGGCACGGAGGACGTAGTACAAGTTACTATAGAGGTTACTGCCGTTCAGTCTCAAAGATACTAAGGACAAGTTCTTATAATTAAATATACTAGATGATACCCCGCGCGTTGCTGCGGGAATTCATAGTAGTGTATAAGAGTGCGTATAGAAGAATGCATCGCCAACAGAAACACTTTAGTGTCCTTATTTGTCATCTGACATGTACATCCCTGTGAGGAGCATGCATGAGAACTACATTCTCAACTGCAATAGGGCATGAATGTAAACTGCAGGTATACTTATGTTGAGGAGTTATTTTTGTCTGAGGGAAAGTGAAGTAGGTTGAAATCGCCGAGAATAAGCCGGGGAATGTGGTCAGGTTGCACGATGGAGAGGAGCTCGTCGAAGAAAGTTTGTTTGAGGTCCCGTGTAGAGGGAGCGTAGATGTTGGTGATGGCGATGTTGAGGGCACATGCAGTTGATCTTAGAGTTATGGTGGAGGAGAAAATTTTGTGTGAGTGCGAGACAACCTGAAGGGAGGATGAGTTAACGGCGGTTATGGTGCCGCCAGCCGTGCCAATGGCGGGCAGTGGAAAGGCTTGGTAGAGGTGGAAGGGAAGAAAGGAGCGGAGCTTGGCGTCGGTGAAAGATTCTAGTTTAGACTCCTGCAAGAGGGCAGCGTGAGGTTTGATCGCCAAAAGTTCAGAGAGGACAGCGTTACACTTGTTATCATCACCCAACCCACGTACATTCCAGGAGCAGATAGAGATTACATCATTACTCATAAAAGGTTTTGCGACACCACAGGCGGACGGCGGAAAGCACAGGGGAGTACAGGAGACCTACTACATATGTTGAGGCAGCAGAGAGCCAAACAAAAGGCAACACACACAGAGTCCAAAAGAGCAGCGCAACATGACACACATGACGACTAACAGGAACGGACGTAAACTTGCAGAGGGCCCGAGACGTCCTTAGGCCATGCATGGCTGGAGCAGCGATCATGGCTTGGAGTCGTCACCAGATGTGGCTTCCTCTGGGAAGAGGATGTCGTCAAGATGGCCGTCGTCCATGCCACAGAGGAGCGCGATCGTGGCCAGGTCTTCGGCAGAGGCAGGTGGGCCGTCGGGAGCATCAAGGCGTGCGTCCTCGATAGCATTGGTCACCGTCGTCGGATCACCTGTTCCCGGCGGGATGTGACGGGGGCTAGGCGGGACCAGAGGTGTCCGCGGAGCAGACCGCCTAGGCGCGCTCCCGGACGAGGTCCTCCAGCACGTGCTGTCGTTCCTGCCGTCGCGCGAGGCCGTGCACACCAGCCTGCTCGCCCGCCGCTGGCGCCACCAATGGAAGTCCGCGCCGGCCCTGCGGATCACCGGCGTCGACTCCTTCAAGAGCGCCCGTGAACTCAACGACTTCGTCAGCTACCTCATCGCCTTCCGTGGCCGGCCGCCCCTCCACGCGTGCGAGTTCGAGGCCTGCGAGGTGCACGAGGACTACTACGATGAGGGATCCCAAGACGACGACGGCGAGCGGTCCCGGTACACCGATCTGTGGATCCGGCACGCCTTGTCATGCCACGCTCGCCTGCTTCGGATCAGGGACCATGACCCTAACAACGTCGATCCCAAACACGAGGCTCCGCGGAGTGTTCTGCTTGAGACTCCCATCTCCTCCCCTCATCTCAACACCTTGGATCTCGATGGTGTCATGTTCTCGAGCAAATACTCTCTGGATTTCTCAAGTTGCCCCAACCTGGAGACCGTAAAGATGCACCGTTGCTCCTTCTCAGTCATAGACTGCGACGGCCCCATCAAGATATCCTCGCAATCTGTGAGGTATCTTAGCATCACGGACTATGATTTTGATCGTTATGACAATAAGGGAACTATCATTTCTGTCCCAAACCTCGTCTACCTAGAGCTGGGCAGCGGCCTTGGCAACGTTCCTACGTTTGAGTGCACCCCGTCGTTGCTAGCAGCATCTATCAAGCTTGACGATAAGGATGGTTCCTTCCTCCTTGAGCGCTTGTCAAATACCATTAATCTAGAGCTCATGATCGAGCCTCAAGCGGTATGTTTCTGTTGTATTTGTATCCACTGAAATTCCATTCTCATCAAACATCCATGATGGATCTACTATGTGTGCTTGCTTACTAATCACACCTTCGGCAGTCCGCTGCTTTCAGGAAAGAACTAAAACGGTGCACCACATTTACCAAGCTCACAACCTTGTCACTACATGATTGGTGTGTGGAGCCTGATTTCGGCCCGCTACTTTACTTTCTTCAGCGGTCACCAAGTCTCCAGAAGCTACACCTCCGGCTATCTAAGGTGTATATGTTTTGCAAGTTTTATATATTTTCTCGTGTTGAAGTCGCAATTGAAATGTTGACTGATTGTGGAAAACTATCTAGAAATATAAACATGCCGAAGAAACAGACGGAAGCTACGATCCAATAGAACCATTTTTGGCATCAAAGAGTCTTAGGATTGTCGAGATCAAATGCCTGGCCAAAGATGAGCGTGTTCACAAAATTGTGAAGGTCCTGAGTTCATGTGGAGTAACTGATGAGCAAATCAGCATCAACAAAAGAATTTGGTCTTCCGACGGTAAATCCAACAATAATTCATCCTAGATTTTGAAGTTTGTGCATTCAAATCCCATGTATGTTTAAAATTTTGCAACAAGTATTTTTCAAATTAATTGCACAACTAATTCTGTAAATAATAAGCATCAAGGAAAAAAAATCTTGTGTCAACTATAAGTTAAATTATTAGTCTTGGTAAGTTTCAAATTTGCAGTCCCATGTATGTTTATACAAAAATTAGCAACGTGCATTTGTCAAGTTAATTGAACAACCAAATATGCAGAACATAAGCCAACATACTACTGGCTTCATGTTGCTACAAAATAATAACTTTATTCTTTCTTCGCGCCATTTAAATCAAGTGGTATGCCATTTTGATTAATTGCACATTCTTTTTATACTTCTGCAGGATCATATTCAGATTCAGAGCAGTCAAACTATTCACATTCAGATTCAGAGCAGTCAAACTATTCACATTCAGATTCAGAGCAAGAGCAATCGAATTAAACTCTTGGAACGTTGCCATGAGTTTACTATCCTGCTTCGCCAGAGGACCATTAGCAAAATTTCTAGTTGTCGAGTCAAGACCTTTTTTAGTTCAATACACAAAACTGGAGATATGTATGCAACTGGGATTTGGTTCATGTGTTGAACATGAGGTCTTGTTATGTGCTTTATACCTTTGGACTTTTTGTTCATGTCACACGCATGTTCTGCGCTTCTCCATTACATACCATGTCTTTTCTTTATGTGTGAGGTTGAAGCCATTTTTAGTTTGTGCAAGTCTAAAAATACCTAAAACCAGGGCCTTCCGGCCGGCAAGTACCGGAATCTACCGCGCCACCATGGCCCTAAGGCCACAAGAGACGAGACAGGGTGGCAGCTGCATGGCGGGAGGCAACAGAAACCCCGGCGATGGTTTCCCTTGAACTTTGTTAACTAACTTGTAGTCCAAGCACGGCCTTTCACTTCGGATGGTTCTTAGCATTGGTCCGTGAAATTAAGAAAATGTAGGAGGCAAGGGAACGATAATGGCCGAGAAGATACACATTTTTTTCCTTCAAATAAGTGGTAAGAAGGTTGTTCCAATAAATAAATATAAGTGACTAGATAAATAGAGGGGTCAAAATGTGAAGCGAGAAAAATCCATATACAAGGGCGTAAAGGTGGTGGACAGATATCTCTGAAATCGACGAGAACTCGAGCAACCAATTTGTGCTACCAGATTGTTCTCTTCGCTAGATGTTGATAGCACGATGTTAGGTCTTAGCCTTGGAATCGTTCCATCCCCTTTTCAACTACAAAATGTAATCTCTACTACTCAAGTTGATACAGATATGGTTCTTACGAATCTCAGTGTACATCTCCTTAACTTTGGCCACACGAAATTTGCATCACATCAAGTCGTGATTTGCAGATGATATCAGTAATGATGCTGCTTAACTTTGTTGTAGATGAGCCTCCTTAAAAGCAAAAGGTATTGATCGGGCCAAAGTGTTGGTTGATGCAGGCTGCCGTGAACCAGGACATGATGAGGAAGGGGTTCTTAGCTTTGTTTGTACACAAAATAACATTTGCAAGTCATTTTTATAACACATTATAGATGCAGACACTCATACATATGTACAAACTCGCCCTATGAATATATGCATGCACAACCTATCCCTATAAGCACAACCGAAAGACTGAGCCGGTACATTGTCTTGAGATTTATGAAGTTGCGACAGATGCCTTCGTAGTCGATGGGAACGTCTTCTCTCACTGAACACACATCGCCGAAAGGCCTGAAATAAATTAAAAAAGTACAAACTCCAATGCCAAGTCTAGAACATGAACACTGGTAGATTGGTTCCACAATAAGGAACCTAACCATTCGAGCTATGCTCATTTCGCAAAAGTACATACGATGAGACTAGCACACCTCTTCAAGACATTTTGCGTGTGCAAAGAGCACTCCCTCCTATCTCCCTCCCCCCTCTCTCCCCATCTCTGGACTTTTTATGAGTGGTCTCTCTCTTTGGAGGAGCAAGCGACGATTGCAGAAAGAATATCGAACACACTCACTCCCTCATAGTTGATTGGGCCCAAAATAGCCTGGCCCAGCGCACACCCAGCCAGTCTCACTTGACATCTGTGATGGATCTACTAGGTGAGCTTACTAATCACACCTTGGCCAGTCTGCTGCTTTCATGAAAGAAATAAGACGGTGCACCACATTTAGCAAGCTCAAAACCTTGTCACTAGATGATTGGTGTGTGGAGCCTGATTTCAGCCCACTACTTTACTTTCTTCAGCGGTCACCAAGTCTCGAGAAGCTACACCTCCGACTATTTAAGGCATATAGGTTTGCTATGTTGTATACATTTTCTCCCACTAAAGTTGCAATTTAAATTGAGGATCGATCATGGTAAACTATCGAGAAATATAAACATGCCGAAGAAACAGACGAAAGCTACGATCAAATAGAACCATTTTTGGCATCAAATAGTCTTAGGATTGTCGAGATCAAATGTCTGGCCAAAGATGGGCGTGTTCACAAAATTGTGAAGGTCCTGAGTTCATGTGGAGTAACTGATGAGCAAATCAACATCAACAAAAGAATTTGGTCTTCCGACGGTAAATCCAACAACAATTCGTCCTAGATTTTGAATTTTGTGCATTCAAATCCCATGTATGTTTAAAATTTTGCAACAAGTATTTTTCAAATTAATTGCACAACTAATTGTGTAAATAATAAGCATCAAGGAAAAAAAAATGTGTCAACAATTATTGAAAATACTAGTCTTGGTAAGTTTTAAATTTGCAGTCCCATGTATGTTTATATGAAAATTAGCAACGTGCATTTTTCAAGTTAATTGAACAACCAAATATGCAGAACATAAGCCAACATACTATTGGCTTCATGTTACAAGATAATAACTTTCTTCTTTCTTCGCACCATTTAAATCAAGTGGTATGCCATTCTGATTAATTGCACATTCTTTTTATACTTGTGCAGGATCATATTTAGATTCAGAGCAGTCAAACTATTCACATTCTGATTCAAATCAGTCAAACTATTCACATTCAGAATCAGAGCAAGGGAAATCGGATTAAACACCTGGAACGTTGCCATGAGTTTACTATCTTGCTTCGCTAGAGGACCTTTAGCAAAAGTTCTAGTTGTCGAGTCAAGACTTTTTTTATTTCAATACACAAAACTAGAGATATGTATGCAACTGGGATTTGGTTCATGTGTTCAACATGAGACCATGTTATTTTCTTTATACGTTTGGAATTTTGTTCATGTCACATGCATGTTATGCGCGTCTCCATTACATACCATGCATTTTTCTTTATGTGCGAGGCTAAAGCCTGTTTTAGTTTGTGAAAAACTAAAAAAAAAATACCTTAAACCGGAGCCTTCCCGCCAGCAAGTTACCGGAATTAACCGCACCACCATGGCTCTAAGGCCACATGAGACGTGGCAAGGTGGCGGCTGCGCGGCAGGAGGCAGGGGAAACCCTTGCGATGGGTGCCCTTGACCTTTGTTAGCTAACTTGTAGTCCAAGCACGACCTTTCACTATGGATGGTTCTTAGCATTGGTCCGTCAAATCAAGTAAATGTGATGAGGCAAGGGAACAATCATGGCAGAGATGATAAACATTTTTTCCTCCAAATAAATGAAAAAGGTTGTTCCAATAAATAAATACTAATAACTACTCCCTCTGTTCCTAAATATAAGTCTTTTTATACATTTCTATTGGACTACAACATACGGATGTATGTAGACATATTTTAGAGTGTAGATTCACTCATTTTTCTTCGTATGTAGTCACTTGGTGGAATCTCTAGAAAGACTTATATTTGGGAACGGAGGGAGTAGATAAATAGAGTGGTCAACTTGGGAAGCAAGAAAAAGCCATATACAAGTGCCTAAAGGTGGTGGACAGATATTTCTGAAATCGACATATATGCAGAAAACTCGAGCAAACAATTTGCGCTACCAGATTGTTCTCTTCGCTGGATGTTGATAGCATGATGTAGGTCTTAGCTTTGGAATCGTTCCATCTCCCTTTTCAACTTCAAAATGTAATCTCTACTACTCAAGTTGATACAGATCTGGTTCTTACGAAACTCGGTGTACATCTCCTTAACTTTGGCGACTCGAAATTTGCATCACATCAAGTCGTGATTTGCAGATGATATCAGTAATGATGCTGCTTAGCTTTGTTGTAGATGAGCCTCCTTAAAAGCAAAAGGTATTGACGGGGCCAAAAGTGTTGGTTGATGCAGGCTGCTGTGAACCAAGACATGACGAGGAAGGGGTCTTAGCTTTGTTTGTGCACAAAATAACTTTTGCAAGTCATTTTTATAACACAATATAGATGCAGACGCTCATATATACTTCCTCCGCCCGGAAATACTTGTCATCAAAATGAATAAAAGGAGATGTATCTAGATGTATTTTAGTTGTAGATACATCTCCTTTTGTCCATTTTGATGACAAGTATTTTCGGACGGAGGAAGTATGTACAAACTCGCCTTATGAATATATGCATGCACAACCTATCCCTATAAGCACAACCGAGAGACTGAGCCGGTACATTGTCTTGAGATTTATGAAGTTACCACAGGTTCCTTAATGTGGTACAAACTCGCCTTATGAAGTTAGGTTCCTTAATGCTGCTAGTTCTGTCACCACTAATCTTCCAAGACTTTACTCCCGATCACGGGACAAACTACGAACCGATTCGATCTCATCTTCTCGGCTGCAGCTAACCGCTGTTTCCAATTGCTTTTGATTCTTCGTCGTTGCTATACTGGCCGAGACTTTACGATCGAGCCCAACACATATCCGCTCCGATCCATCCACGACATAAAACAGCCCGCGCCTAATCACGCCGCTGTCGTCGATCTTTTCCACAGCCACGACCTGCTCTAGTCTCTAGATCAATGATTCGCATCCTCCTCGAACTTTGCTCATGATACCACTTGTTAGAATTAATCCGAGACGCTCCGTCGATCTATCGAGGACCAAGCAATCACACAAGCATGACACCGAGATTTGTTAACGAGGGTCGCCATCATGGCTACATCCCCGGGGCATGACTACGGTCGCTCTTCCCCATCAGAGGCGGAGGACGAAAAAAATTTAAGGTGTGGCGAACTCTTAAGCATAAAATTTGTTTTTGATGCAAAAGCAAATCGAACATCATTTCTAATGTTAGGGACAAATCAATAAATTAAAATGCCAAGTCCTGGATAACCATTTATGTAATCTAGACTAAAAACAGTCATACCTTCAGCTCCTAGAATCCCAACATTCTCTTCCATTATAGCGTCAACTGAATCTGCAATCTGTTCTTCTACTTGTTTGGGTAGCATAAAATTTGCATTCTCTTCTTCCGACGGAATTCACTTGATCTTGATGGGGTACTTGGATTAGAGCCACTGCCACCACCAAGTACCTCAAAAATATCTTGTCAAATCTGCAATTCACAACACTAAATTGTCACTAATATCACTACATTGTATATTAGAATATATTCTAAAATCTAAAATGCTACTAAAATTCAGAAATATACCCCCCCCCCCCCTTGCTAGCCTTCCCATTCCTCTCCATCTTCTACTGGCTTGCACTTTATTAAGAGACGGTAGGCTACAAGCTTATTCTTTTTTGAGCTTTTTATGAAGAGAACCACCCTACTTTCCACCTTCTGACGATTTTTTCTGTATAAAAAAACAATAAGAAATAATGAAGCATCGATCGTGAGTAACAAACAAGCAATGACCAGCAGCATTCCTATAAGATAACAACAGAAGAAGAGAAGAACAAACACGAGAGAGTTTCTTGGCTTGCAGGGCGCCGTGAAGGACGCGGAGCTCGCGACCGCCGCGCGGTGCCGCCGTCCGCTAGGCGGCAGCCACAGTCGCTCCTGTTGCTTGCTCGACATCCACAACCGCCAGCCGCCCTCCACGGCTCCGCCGTTCACCGACGTAACGTCGTCCCGCCGTCCACCACTCCACGTCTCAGCCTGGTCCTGACCGTCGCCGCCGCTCTAGCTAGGGTTCTTTGCAGCTGGGTTGCCTGTGCTGCGTGCGTGTACTGGACTGGGGCGTTGGCTGCCTGGCTCGATTCTTTCGTGTCTTGCCGGCCGTGGCCCACATAAAGCAGCGACGTCCTTCGCCTTAGCGATTTTTTCTGCTCCAGCTCAGCCGTCGATCGAGCGTATACGTAGGTATAAAATGTTTTTTGCTCGGAATCAAGGTGTGGCGGCTGCCACACCTTGCCCACCGGGGGCCTCCGCCACTGTTCCCCATGATACCACTACAATACCGCACCCTGGCAACCCGGGCGTCGGCACATGCCGTCGGCTCCCCCGCATGCTTGTGCTATTATGTTGGCATAGGTTACATCGTGTGTCTACCTCCATCATATATGAGAGGCCTAGCTAGGATACAAGTGTCCTACTTGGACATGACTCCATATCCTGTGACATCCTGTCTACACACCATACGACCCAAAGTCCAACTGTAACCTAACTTGTACACTAATATTCGACACAACTCTAACACTTTTGAGCAAGCTACTAGCTCATTTGCTGGTAGAATGATTCATCTATACTTGATTTCTACCTCCATCGATCTCTGCTTGTTGAGCTATCCAAGTTACATCATGCATGCTAAGTATCGTGTGTGGTTGAATACAAAGTTACATCATGCATGCTGACTTGCTGAGTAGGAGTACGTGTGTGGCAATCTAGTGCGGGCATACATGCTATACATTTTCTTGCGAAATGGTGGGCATACTGTTGCCGCCATTGCGGGTCTTCATGACCCACCTGGCACCAATCCGGAAGTCTTTCTTATTTCACGGCAAAGATATCACGCTTTCCTCCATGAACTCGTAGAGCTTTCTTCAGGGGTTCCGCACATCTAGCCGATGTTGACGTCGTCCTCGGCTTCGGCGGACACCTCCCATCTTCCTCGAGCTCACCTTCTGCTCTCGACCAAGATCACTTCTTCCTCGCCATCTTCCTCTCTTCCCAAATCGAGTGATGCAAATTTTAAATGCAAATAGCAAATATGGATTACTATTTATAAGGGAGCATTTTAAATGCAAGCCTGCCTTCAGGTTCAGTCAGGAATTATCAACGCAAATCTCAACCCGGAATTATTACAGGAGTGTGCAAGCACCGCACTGAATGTTATAAACATTTACAACATGCATGTATGTGATTTACTACCGTTCAATGTCACGCAACACCAACAAAACACACCACTCCTTCCGGTTGAAAACAACACATTCTTGCATCACGCCGCAGCTCGTGTCTCATGTGCAGATAGGCTTTCCAAGTACTTGTCGACGATGTCCAAACCACACATTTCCTTCACATGGGTCATCGGCGCAGGGACGTCGAGCTGAAAAATGAGCTCTGAGCTTCCAAACTCCTTCCTCGCTGCTCGGATGGCTTCTCTCACCGCACAATGGACCGACGCTGCGAGAACCACGGCAGGTTCCCCAGAGGCTGGCAGAGGCAGAGTGGTTAAATCACTTTAACCAGTGATAATTTTCAGCTGGCAAAATAGAAAAACTATATTCATGTTGCTTCAGGGAAAGCAAAATCCTACTACACACCTTTTGATGAAAGAACGCGGTTCTTATGGTACCCAGTGTTGAGCACCTCGGCTTTGAACTGCTTCGGGATGGTGTCCACGCTTGGGATCTTGTAGACCCATGTGCTGTCACTCACAACCAGTCCATCGGCATTTGTTTCGTGTTCTTCGTTTATGAAGAAACCAATTCCTTGTATGAAGGAGCCTTCAATCTGTAAGATGGATGGTAGAGATCAGATATGAATATATGATGCTATCATGTACTATAATCAATAAAAAATCTGATCAGGGCTGTAATGTAATGTACTCGCCCTGTTTCGAAGTAAGGCATTATCAAATAATATCCATGTTCACTACAAAATGATAAAAACAAGAGCATAGTGCTGTGGAAAATATCTCAAACCTGGCCCAAGTCCACTGCAGGGTTCAAACTCTTTCCACAGTCATACACAAGGTCACTCCGTAGTAAAGTAATAGCTCCTGTAAGAACATCAATCTCTACCTGATTTTTCAGTAAAAGGTGAAAAGGAAGTCAGAAAAGTATCACAATATCCTATCCAGTAACAATTGAACTATGCTAGTGTGATTGACAATTAGCAGAATGTTTTTGTACCTCACTTATAGCAGCTCCATAGTTCAGATAGGTGCTCGATTCTTGGCCAGGTACCCAGTATGCACTTGAGGACAAATTAACATTATCCTTAATGGCCTATTTGGGAAAGTGTTAGCACGTATAAAGATAACAATTTCCACACATAAACATTTTACACTTATGTACCATAAAAACCCAGAGGGAAATAAAAAAAAAATAACCTCAGCAATTAAAGCATCCCATGAAACAGCACCACCAGATTGCTGCTTGAGCTTCTTCATGACTGGCTTTAATCTGTCAACCAGCATGTTGCAGGCCTCAAGGGTTGCTGCACAGCTAGATTCAGACGAAGTGCTGCCAGCAGTGAGTCCACCTTGGATCAAGTTCAGCGTGTCAGCCTGAAGAAGACGCACTCTATCAAGAAGGCATTCAGATCCATCAGGCCATAACTGTCCCAACGCGAAAACCGTCATCTGCTGTACTTTGGTCCACAGTCCCTGCCCAACCTCGACACCTCCAACCTCAACCACAATGGAACCGTCGTTGAGCACAGACACTCTTCCAGGAGCTGGCCTTGGTGCCACCTTGAAGATGAGGGGCGCACAAGAGATACCCCTCTTCCGCCACTTGTTGCGGTTGTTAAAATGCTTGATGGATTCAGCTCGATGCAGGTAGCTTGACGTCGTGAGTAATCTATTGAAAATAGAATGCAATGTGTACGTCGATGCTTCACCTGCGCTTTCTGGATAGAACATCACAAGACTGTCATAGGTGTGGAAATTCTTCTGCCTGACACTATTAGCATCAAGCGACAGGACCGAAGCGACATGCTCGATGATGGCTTCAGCAATAAAAGAGCCTTGAGTATCTCCAGGAGCACGCATTACTGACTTGGATGTGTTGTTTGTCTTACAGACCTTGATGTCAAACGAGAGAGCACCCCAGTTGTATTTCTTCAGGCCTGACATCATATAGTCTGGAATTAGGGGGCTCGCATCTGGAGAAATCCCAGCGTTGATCAGAACGTCCAGGTGCAAGGCTGTGATTCTCCCATCGGACTTGAAACCAACAGTGTAATGTGCTTTTATGGGGTGCCGACCCCCGATCATGATCATGTCAGTACTGCGGTTGAGATACATCCGCACCGGACGACGTAACTTGAAGGCACAAAGTGCAGCTGCCGTTGCTACCTGCAAAAGCATATATTGTTGGTTCACTGAGTAGCAACATCTGAAAATGGTCAATGTTTCTGCTTTATTGGTAGCTGAATGAGTGGTAAAATGAAGCTCAAATGTGCAAACTTATGTTAGAAGCTATCACTAGAACTCTAATCTACCGTAAAAAAATAGAAATTATTCATAAAATGCAATATTCAGAAAAAAGTACTGTTAGATTCTTTCAGTTGTAACACACAGGCTTTGAATTTGTTGCCACTCTGTTGGACTGCTGTTCATAATTGTTTGATTCTTACTTACAGTGTATGATCTGAATGCCTTCCCACCAAAGCCTCCTCCAACCCTTCTTGTAATGACACGCACATTGCTGAATGGAATGCCGAGGCACCTCGCTATGACACTCTGCGCAAGCTCAGGGTATTGTGATGAACTGTAGACCACAATAGTGTTATCTTCATCTGGAATCGCCAGTGCTGTTTGTGTTTCCATATAGAAGTAGTACTGAGAGGCAAGTTTCACCTGCAATCATCGAAGTCATACATATTAATGCATGCCATGTGGTGTTGAAAACAGAGACCATCGAAAACCAAATTTAAACGTTTGCGTTGTTAAGTATAATAACTTCCATGCACTTTTGAGCAATGCAGGTGAGATGTTAGTATGGAAAGGTCTCGCGGTGTGTAGAATTAACATACTTCTGTTGAGAGGATCTTGTGATCAGCTTCCGCCATGCCCTTCGAAAAATCACCAACTTGTTTTGGATACCTCTCAGGAGGAACTTCGAAATAACTATTCTTCTGTACTGCCTGTTCTACAGTTAAGATTGGTGGCTTCAAATATTTCGTGTCATATTCAACAACGACCTGTTTGCCTGCCAAGTTGGCATATCTCTGAGTCTCTGCAATCTGAGGTAAAGACGTAAAGTACACATTTTAATGGTATTAGTATTGAAGAAATACACAATAACAATTCATTGTAATAAGTTTGTGACCAGGGCAAAAGGTAGCTAATGCTTACTTGTAACCAGGGGAAAATTGGTAGTAATTACTCCCTCCGTCCCAAAATTCTTGTCTTAGATTTGTCTAGATGGGGAAGTATCTAACACTAAAACATGACTAGATACATCCGTATTTAGACAAATCGAAGACAAGAATTTTGGGACGGAGGGAGTATTAATTAGTTTAATTTAAAAAGATTACTCTCGGTGTTTAAACTAAATACGAGCATGTTATGATAAAATGTGACATCAATACAGTGTATTTTTGCATATCCACTAACATTGATTTTAATAAGCAATTTTGTTATGAAAGAAATGGAGATACAAGCGCACTGCAGACAATTTTGTTACGAAAGAAATGGAGATACAAGCGCACTGCAGACAATTTCCGTAAGCGTTTTAACCAACCTAATATGGATTTTGTTACAGTATTTTATAAATGAAATTTTGGATGTACATATACAGATATATATTTTGGATGAACAACAGTGTGATATTAGGGTTTATTATTTAATGTGTACTGATTTGCCCCTCCTAATTAAAAATTAATTCTTCCTTAACATTAACAAACTTATTTTAGAGAGAGAAATAATGAAGAAAAAACTATTTATAAATTGACTTTATTATAGAAGAATGTATTGTGGAGTAAACATTAAAAATATGAAAAGATAAGTACCACGACACCAAGGGCTTGCCCAGCATATTCAGCTACAGGAGAACCAAAAAGTGGTTCGTCCCCAAAGATGAAGCTTGATCCAATATTTTGCCCTCCACTTGGAATATCCTTCGCGGAAACAACCGTGAGGACCTTCTCTGATGCTAAAGAAGGCTTGAATTTGATATTCTTGACATATGCAAGAGGCTGTGTGCTGTAAATAAACTCTCCATAGAGGCAATTTTTTGGAGCAGGAATATCATCTACATATACTGCCGCCCCTGCAGTACAGAAAAGAAATCCTATCAGCCTTAACGTAATCATAAAGGAAGGATAATTTGGAGAGGAAAAGAACTTCCAGGTCCCATTAATAACTTTGATGATGTAAGCTTATTAAACACATACCAGAAGCTTGAAGCTCAACTGCGTACTTTTTAATCGGCTCGCCAACTGGTTTATGATCATCACTGGAAATTGTTTCTCGACGTGAAGACAATGGAAGGTTACAGGGATCATCTGTATCTGAAGAACTAGCAGAACCAATGCTCAGAGTTTTTCCAGGCCCTTTGATTCCTTTAGCAAATGGAGACAGAAAACTGAAGAGAAATGCAACAGCCACGCTGACTCTGTATTCAGCATGTGATGTTCCTTCCATTGGTACAATTGTTTCTCTAAGTAAACAGACTGCTTCGAGCACAACAGATGGAGTGAGCACTTTTCCGTTCAGGTGTTGTTCAACTTTTGTTGCTCTAATAGCATGCTCTGTCCCATAGGCACCAAAGGCAATGTGTAGGTTACTCAGCACAAGATCACCACATGATTTCTGGGAGACATGGCCCAACATAGCAGAGTTAATATATGAAACCGCATTGCCAAGAGGGCGTGGCGCTGCTCTATAAGTTTCAAAGATCACCTTACTTTCTTTGTGAGAATCTGAATCCCAATGTGGAATAAATATGCTCAGGAGCAATGTACTGGGATCACTAGGAGGCTGCTCCAGAAACTCTTCCAAAGTAACCTTTAGTGTTTCTGAATAAACCTGAAGACGCACAATTGAAGCAGCACCGAGAAGTATGGTCGCGATATCCGAGGGAAAAGGGTATTTCTGTGCTAGAATTATGTTCCCACCAATGCTTGCTGTGTTACGGACAAACGGTGTGGCCACCTTGCTCATGTGCTTGGCGAGCTTTCTGAAAACCACACTTCCATTTTGACCGGCTTCTTGCTCAATTATCTCGATGGTCTTAGAAATTGGTGTAGCTGCTCCAATTTCAATGCCGCTTTCTTTCTTCGAAATAGCTGAAAGCTCTGGAATGTCACCGATGTCAATATACCTGTTATATAGATCCTGATCCTTGTATCCCTTCACACCAGAACTTGTGTTTGCGACAACCACTTTAACTGTGCAGTCACTGAACAAGCCAGAGTTCAGCAAATCATAATATTGCTCGATGCTCTTAGGATGATACCAGCCATCCCTGGAGACCGTAACATCCGAATCATCATTTAGATGATGAAGCGAAGATTTTATCTCGGATTTCAGGAAGTCCGGGAAAGTGCAGACTCCGCCGCCAAGAGTGTAAGCTGGCAACTTGCTAACGTCGGCGTGCTTATCGCCTTTCTTCCAGAATACATTGAGCCCCAGATCCTCTAGGTCGACATCTGAAGCAAAACTTTTGCAGGCGTCGACAATTGGCCTGTAACCGGTACATCTACACATGTTGCCTGAGAATGCCCTTTCTGCTTCGGACACCGTCAACTTTGAGAACCCTTTTTGTGGTTCAGGCTTGTTGGATTTGTCGGCGTTGGCGAGAGAGGTGAAAATAGATATGCACATGCCAGGAGTGCAGAAGCCACACTGGGAAGCATGGAACCCAGACATCCTCTTCTGGATAGAATGGAAACCATCATTGGTATTTCCCAGGCCTTCGGTGGTGATGACTGAGCAGAGATTTATGTTGTAGAGCAGAGTCAAGCATGAACTTGCAGAGAATTCAGTGACTTCATCTTTTGTTGGATTGTAAGTTGCTATAAGGACTACACAAGCTCCACATCCACCTGCAATAGAGCACAATGAATGATACAGTTATTCATGGGATGCTATATCCACCTCTTCTCAGGACAAAATAAACAAAACATTGATCTGGAGGAACTGGCCGAACCGAAAGAAGCAGGCCTCATCTGAAAACTGAACAAATATAACCAAATTTACCGCTACTTATTTATCCCAATTTGGTTTGGATTCTCATTCCAAAATCTGAACTCCCAGGTAAACAAAAACAATGACAGCAGTGAATCATACGGATGGGAACGTATGCATGATGAACCCCGATGCGCAAACTACAGGCGGTTTGAATCATATACTATCAGATTATTAACAAGATTTGCATAGGAGTAAAACACACTATTAGTACTACATGAATTTGCCAGGGGTGTTCAGTGCAGTACATCAGCTAGGAAACCGGTCAATTTCAGAAGTGAAGCCTATTGATGCATAGCAAAGCATCTACAGAAATACTCGAGAAAAGATTTCCCCTGTCTCAGGTCAGGTGCAGAGACCCTCACCGCCGTTGTCGCGCGGGACATGTGTTGCTCCAGCGGCATGTGAGGCCGCCTCCTCTCGCTTCACCCTCTAGATCGCCTCCGGCCATGGCTTGGGTCAGAGGGGGAGGCGGAGGCAGAGAAATGGTAAGAGATTGGAGAGCGAGGGGAGAGGGGACGGGATGGGAGACGGAAGGGGCGACACGGTGATGCCGCCGGAGTCGGGGAAGACGTGCGGCGGCAAAGGGATTTGAGGGCCGATTTGGGAAATTTGGGTACTCTCAGAGGTGACGAGGGACTTTTTTGCAAGATTTCTGCGATGTTGTCAAATATCGCTCTAGTTGGTGGGCCTGTTTCTAAATTAGCATCACTAACAAATTTACGCATTCCGTGCATTTTGCTCTTTTCATTAACTTTTGCAGTACTGCATCAGCATCGCAGAGACTGTAATATGATAAGTACCTGTGTCTAAACCAGGGATCCGTGATGTTCAAAAATTCTATTTCATCGGGCTAGTGTAATCCACAAAAAAAAAAAAAAAATACAAAACCAAGCCAAATTTTGAATAGCTTTCCATACATCTTTGTTGATCAAAATGCTACCATGTCAAATGCTACCCACCATGTAGGTGGTTCAATTGTCACTTTGAATCCTTAGAGCATCTCCAACAGGCGCGCTTAGCGCCGCGCCCAAAAAACCATATACCGCGCGCGCAAAGTCTGCTTTGCCGCGGCGCGCAGTGCTGGCTCCAGCAGCAGCGCTATTTTGCAGCGCGCGCGTACTGCTCCAGCGGTGTCCAAAAATACAGCGCGCGCACACTTTTTTTTCATACTTTAAAATTGTATTAAAATAAAAGGATACAAAGATAGATAGTTCTAAAACATAGGTAAAACATAGATATATAGTTCTAAAAAACATAGATAGATAGATATATATTTCGAAAACATAAAAAAAAGCTAATCGCTCCAGTCATCTCCATCATCATCGCCTTCGTTGTTGCTGTCGGAGGAGGTTGACAACTAGATGTCGAACCAGCGGTCATCTTCTGCGGTGAAGATCGTTCTCCCGCCAGCATCGCGAATGGCGCACTGTTGACACGCCAATTCCCTCCGACGACGCCTGTCCTCATGGCGACGTTCCCAGTACTGATGCTCGGCGACGACGTCCTCCGGGTGGAGGCAACGCCACTCCGCCATGCGCCGCTCGTCCTCCTGGGCGACGAGGAGGCGGTTCTGCGCCGCCGTGTGCTCCGCACGATCTCGTGCGGTGTGTAGACGAGGCGGCGGGGCGAGCTCCAACGCCTGCTCGAGCGTGCGGGCGTCGTCGAAGTTCATCTGACGACGCGGCCTGCCTAGGCGCCACGCCGCCGCGTCGTACGCGCGGGCGGCCTCATGCGCCGTCTCGTAGGTGCCGAGGGGAAGCCGGAGATCGCCGGAGCGTATCTCGGCGTAGAAGCCGCCGCCGTTTGGGCGCTCGCGGACGCCGCGGTAGCCCGACGAAGAACGGCGGCGCGGCGGCATGGTGGCGCGTCGGGGGCGGCGGAGGTGCTCCGGTGCGGCCGCGGTGCTCCGGTGCGGCCGCGGTGCTCCGGTGCGGCGCTCGGGGTCGGCGGGCGCAAGAGAGAGGGAGAGAGAGCGGTGGAGCGAGGACGGGGCGCGCGCGCGGCGTTTTATAGGCGCGCGGGGCGCGCCGTCGCAAAAAAGGCGCGCGAGAGGCCGCCGTTTCGCGCGCGCGCAAGCGGTTCCCGCGCGCGCGTTTTTCCCGGCGCCGCTGGAGCGCGTAATTTTTCCCCCGCGCGCGAAATCGCCAGTTTAGCGCGCGCGCGCCTTTTTGCGCCCCTGTTGGAGATGCTCTTAGAGCATCTCCAGCTGTTCGGCCCCCCAAGGGCACGAAAAAGCGCCGCTTGGGGGCTAGCCGGCATTTTTTTGGCGTGGGGGCGAGCACGTTCCCAGCCGCCGCCCCCAGGTCGCCCCCATAGTTCGACCAAATTTCAACAAACACGGCATATTTCGGCGAAATTTAGACGTTTTTACACGAATAAAAGGGAAAAAAACCCTAAACTACGGGCCGAAGTAGGCGCTGAGCAGGGCGTAGTCATCGCCGACGTCGTTCTCATGCTTCTCCTCCTTGACACGGTCGGCGCCGCTACTCGACCCCTCGCCCCGTCGCGCTGCTTCACGGCGGCGGCGTTCGTCGATCTCCTCCAGGGCGCGGCGCTGGCGCTCCAGCTCCATGTGTGCGTAGTCCTCGCGCGCCCACTTCAGGGTGGCCTCTTCTTCGTCGGTCTCCTCGGCGAGGCCAGGCTCCGGGTTCACGGCGGTGAGCCGCGGCTCCAGCTTCACCGTCGCCAGTCCTGGCTCCCTCTTTGGCTTGACGAGGCGAG